>CM044003.1:4125886-4445886 GCA_024085815.1 Flaveria linearis
GTTGAAAATCAAATGATAATGATCATCTAAAAGGAATACCCATATGAGCCATAACAATAACAATTAACAATGTGTACATTAGTTGCAGTTCTAATGCACCAATATGTGAGATAGGAATGTGGGCACGCACACCTAACCATCTCACCAATAAACAATAACAATGATAACCTAGGATCGATCCATACGCCTCCTTTAACAATAATCAATATGTGTAACAACTTAGCACATAATAATAATGTAGAGACGCTGTGGTCTAATCGCTCTGCCACAGATAGAGCACGTCACTTGTGCCACGATGACGCCCTATGTCCCCATAGGTGGATGTGCTCGGGTATGGAGGTCAATGATACAATCAATCAAGCCAATATAACACCATAAGTTACACTAGTGCTCATAACCCTTAATCAAGGCCACTAGCTATAATCAATCATTTAGGAAGCATGTGACAATGAGTACAAAGCAGATAAAGGCTATCACATGCAAACAATATCAACTATACAATAAACACTTATAACAATAATCTTATGGATTTAATAACAACAAGTCAAGTTAAGAATTCAAAATACAGATCAATAACGAGAGGTATTCATGCTACGAGAGGGAAGGTCGGAATCCGTACCTTATACACGAATGACAATAATCAGAAACAAAGTCTAGGCTCGGTTAACGCCGTGAGAACCTACGATAACGTAACGCAAATTATAGTTTGAAAAATTCCAGTTTTGCCTCTGTCTTTTCGCACTCGTTAAAAATACTAAACGACATTTAAAAATTCTGAAAATCTCCAGTTTACTAGATTATTGAGTTATGAACAACTTTCATTTAGAAAAGTTTCTGATTTGGATTACCGAAATATGAGAAAAACGTGGATCTTTACAGCTGCGCAGAACTGCTAGCTGTTACGAAAACGACTATTTGGAGGTCTAAACGAATGAGTTTTTCTATGTTTTATATATCAACAGATTCGTTTTTCGACGAACTTCGTCATGGACATAAGGTTTAACTGATTTGGATCTGTTATGATAAAGTTATGGCCTCCGTAAGTTGACTGTAAAATACGGAACTAAATCAACTATTTAAAGCTTATTTTTAAACAAAATGAACTATTTATAACGTTCGTTAACAATATATATATAAAATTTTCAAGGTCTTACTAGACAAATTTACAGAAATTAATTAGGTATTTTTATAAAAAGAACTTTTATATTTAATCATATTTTTACCATTTATCTAAACGAATCCATAAAAATAATTAAACTAAATTCCTTCGTTATATTGTTTTAAAGGTTTTAAAAGAAATAAATTTCCAGAAATTAATTTAATATCTTTAGAATAACAGAGTTTATAAAAATTATTTTTATAATTTTTAGGAAATTTTCATATATTTTTAATAGTATTAAAAAGGCCTAAAAAAATATTGGGAGAGGGCCGGGTTCGAACCCGTGACCTCCTCCCCATAATCCCACACCCGAACCAGTGAGCCAAAGGCTCCAAATCGATTAGAACACAACCCCAATTCCTTTTAAACACTTAATCCCAGTTTCCCCCAAATCTAAGAACCCTAGTTTTCGATTCGAATCAAATTGACCACGAATTCGATTTTGTTAACTACATTAAGCATAGGGCTTTTGATCCTTGAATGAAACCGAGTGTGTAGGTGGTTCTAATTACCTGAATAAAGATAAAACGAAGTCGAACACCTTGTTGATCAAGCCGCGGTCAACGTGGATCTGATTTTGGATCAAATGATGATAATAATCAAATTAACTTCACAGGTAGCTTCAAACGAGGTCAAAGATCGAATGCCCTCTGTCAGTTTCATGAATTGATGCTCATAAGGCCGAGATCGATTTAGTTGCAGGTCGCGGGGAAGACAGAGATCGAATCGAGGTTTGTGTTTGTTTCTGTTGGATTTGTGAGTTGGAAACGATTGGAAACAGGTATATGATTGATTAGGTAACATTTAATTCAATTATTATGTCTGTGTAGTGCGATTTAAAAATGATAAAGTGACCGAAAGTTTGGTGATTTCGTGAGTTGTAATCCGGTTGTTAATACTCAATTACATCGCGTATTGTAGTGGGAATCTTCGTCACGATCGCATTGGTATAAATTGGAGACAAAACCGCGGCTTAAAACCGGGTTTTGTGTCTCGCCGGAGCCGCCGGACTTGGCCGGAAGATCTCGCCAGAATCACGGGTAGGGGGAGAGAGAAACAGAAAGTTTTTAAAATTTTTACAAAATGGTCCCTGAGATTTAATGTTCTTTTTATTTGAGGCACAAACTTATTAATTTAAGTTTAAAAAATGGCACAATACCCCCTGATCTATTATTATTATTATTATTACTTTTATTATTATTATTATTATTTATTACGGATATTATAGCTTGAGTCGGTTTTCTCCAGGAAAAGACGGTGCGCCTAAAATTCTCGTTTTTTCATGGCAATTAATAATTAATAATCAAGACACTAATTAATTCATATTTTTATAACTACCATTTCAATTTTTGTTTATTCTAAAAATATATAACTCATGTTTCCTAATTCACTTTCATTTGCAAATAAAAGATATAATATATATATATATATATATAGAGAGAGAGAGAGAGAGAGAGAGAGAGAGAAAGAAAGGATAGGATGGTTCCGGTACAAACCTAGTATTATCTAAAAACAGTAAGAAAAGAACTTAATCGTTGATTAATTGATCATGGGACTATAATTGATTACACATCATCATTTAATAAATACATTAATAGTTAATGATTTATGAGGGTAATTTAGTAATTAACACTATTCAATTACTGAAAAGTTCAATACAATCTCGTTAGCTTTCATAAAAATAAGAAAGAAACTTTTACTTTGACTTTTTTCAATAAATGCTAATTCCACCATATTTTTAAAACTAAAATAACTTTTATATACTTTTTATTTTTTTAAAATAAGTTTTACCATAAAATCAAGCACTTTTTTCCCTTTAATATGCATATATATTGCTATATCTTTTTTAATAAAAATAATGATATTTTTTTAAAAGTTTCAAAAGTAGCACTTAATAAATGCAAATAGTGTTACTTTTTTTTTGAAAGGCAGCAAATAGTGTTACTTATAAGACAAAACAATGGTTAGTAAATAAAAAATTAACACTTATTAAAAGTCAATATAACACTTATTAAGTCTCAAAATAACTCTTATTAAAATTACACTAATGTGTTATTTTTATAATAATGTGCTACTTTAGTCTGAGTAAGTATTGTACATACAATAGCACATTATATTTATACAACACATATAATAGCACACCACGAGACTAAAAACTATCACGTTAAAATTCTTATAACATAAAAGATATAATTTACTAAACATAGCACATATATTATAACACGTATATCTGAAAAATTAACATAAAATATATATCTAATTAAACATAGCACATATAAGTCAAACATAAAATTAACGTAAATGGTGCTACTTTTGTAAAAGTAGCAATTATAATAATAGCACTTCACAATTAATAATAATAGCACTTTAAAAGTAGCACTTAGATTTTGAAAATAAAACTAATGCTATGATGTTAGCACTTTTTATATGATAACACTTATGTTACGAAAATAACACTAAACTATGATAATATCACATTCATAATAAAAATAGAACTGATACTATGAAAATAACACTAATAATATGAGAGTACTATATTCATTAATTTTCATAAAGGTTTAAATGGAATTATGAATTTCAAACCGGTAGAATCATCGTGAGTTTATTATGTTGATTTTTGTTAGAGATAAATTATGAAAAAAATTAAATTTTTATATGCTTAAATCAAGGGATTGCTAAAACAACCTTTTATCCCCTCATTCCTAGTAATCAGGTAATTCACATGGCATAAATATATTGGTTCTCATAGTTCTTATAATAAAAGTGTTTGTATTGGATCTTACTCATATATATATATATATATATATATATATATATATACACACTAGCTTTAGTTACCCGTGTATTACACGGGAGGTGAAAAGTTGATTATTAAAATAACAAAAACATAAATAAAACTAATTGTATTACACGGTTGAAAAAATAAAATTGATTAATTGTTGATTGTTATTTATACAATATTAACTTTAGTAAACCCGTATATTACATGAGTTAAAAAATAAAAAATTAATTACGATAAAAGTTTATGAAGTATAAAATGACATTTTAAAATAAAATATTATTAAAATTATATATGAATAATAATTATAACTAATATTTTTTATTTTTATTTCAAAAAAATTTAACCATTTTTTTCAAACAAACAGTATTAAAAATATTATTTTTAAAATTTTCTTATTATAAATCCTAATTTTAATTATTTTTAGTTTATAAAAAAGTTTACTTTTTAAAATCATCAATTTTAAGATATTTTATATTTTTAAAAACGTTTAATGTTTTAGAAAAACTCTTATTTTATAAAAATTAGTTTTCTAGAAATAACATTAATAAAAATACATTTTCTTAATTTATTAATAAATATTTTTAAACTTAAAAAGAATTAAAATTATTTAATCTTTAATTTAGGTAACTATTTAAGAGGAGAGAGATGCGGGAAAAAAAATTTAGAGGGCATACGACTGTGACAAGTGTCACACCAAGTTACTCTTTTAGTATATATATATATCTATATATCATACTTTCTGTTTATATATACTAAGTTATTTCACTAATTAAAAGTATATACAAATTTATAATTTAAATATTTTAATTATCTAATGTAACAACCCGAGCGTTTGGGTCATATGAACTTCGCATTTCATATATTGTCAAACGAGTAGGTAATGAGTAAATTGTCTATTTAAAGTTTGAAGTTTTTAGATGAATTTTTATGTTATAAGAGACCGTTTGAATATAATAATAATATATTATATTCGAACCTGCTCCGTTTTTGACGAAACTTAGGTTGACTCGTAGAGAAAAATAAGCTCGTCACAACGACATATTTAAAATTTCATAATACGCTATATATTAAAAGTTATAAAAGAAAAACGAGTTAAGCAGCTGAATTAATTATAATATATAATAATATATAATAAATAATAATAAAATCACACTTCAATTTCCAAAATTTGCAATTCAACGGAACCTCAGCCGCATCAACCTTCCATCCCACGTCGCCTCTCAAACTCTTTCACCTGCTTTCAACTCCTTTATAAATAGAAGCCTTAAGGTTGAATTTAGAACGTATGTTTTTTTGGGAACGCTCTAATATAAAGAGAATCCCGAGTTCTCAATACCCCGTGGGTGTTGCTAGTAGTCGTTTTGGTACTCGAGTAGGAGCACGACTAGGAGCGCGAATAAGGGAGACTCCACATCAAATTGCCGTAGATAGTTTTCAGGTGCGCCCTCATTTAAGGTTATGTTTAATTATTATTATAGTCGTTATCATTATTATTATTATTATTATTATCATTGTAGGTATTAGTATTAATATAGTTATTATTAATATTATTATTATCATCTTTATAGTTATTATTATTATTATAGTTGTTATTTTTATTATTATAGTTAGTATTATTATATTTGTTATTTTTAGTGTTGTAGTTGTTATTATTATTATTATTATTAGACTTTAAGCTTATCATTACGGAAGGTATTGGGTAACCCCGAGGGTTGGCTCGAGTATGATGGAAACGCCCGAGTTATGCCAACTAGTAAGGGTTATACCAAAGGGTTGACATAGATAAAAGAAAGTGCCCAAATAAAACCAACAAATAGAAAAGATAACGAATCATCCCTAAAGTTATTACCAGCTAGAATATAGCTTAAGTAATGTTATTTTGCTTATAGGATAATACCTGATAGCAGTGAACCTGAGCAGACGATATCACTGACTTGATTGATTGAGGTGATTTCCTCTGAACTGTTTTCTAAAACAGATGTGATGTTCTGATAACTGGTAATAATTGTAGAATTGACTATCAATAGCATCTGTGATATTTGGCAATGCTTGATAGGATGCTTGAGGGCTGCTTGTATGATTCTGCTTTAGCCAGTGGATTTTGTATACATAGCCTGTTATGTGAATTTATACTGTGCTTACTCTGTTCCTATCTATTTTCCATGGCTGTATCTGCTTGATGCAATAGTCAATAATAACATGTTTTGAATTTTAAAGAATTCCATGTTTATGAACTCACAAGCTTTATGCTGAGTCCCAAATGTTTTTATTTTTATGGACACACATCCTAGGTGACAAGTGATTGCAGGGATTGAAGATTACGAGCTAGTTTATGAGAAAATAAAGTTGTAGAATGTTGTTGAATATTTGGATCTTTAGTATAGTTAAACTGATGTAATGGTATTATCTATTATAAGAGATGTATTATACGCTTTTGATGTATAATTAAAGTTAGACTTCCGCCGTGTATTCTCTGATTACTATGTGTTCTGTATATCCGATGCGTAACGCTTCCCGAGGTATGCCCTGGGAGGCGGGTGTTGCATCTAACCCGATCAAGTAATAGATGAGTTTTAAAGCTAGTGTATATATTTTCAAGGTATTTAATTTTTTTCTTTTCATTTTGCATTCTATAATATACAAAGATCTTCCATATATATGGAACCAATTTTAGTTAAAAAGTCATGAGAACCACATAAATATTTATAAATTCATTTTACCTATGACTTTGTAATATATAACACGGTTACACATATAAATCACTCTTTATATAACTTACATTACATTTACTCAGCATCACCACAACTCTCTATTAAAGATTAATTATACATAGAAAAACGTTACATTATTTTAAAACTAATTATTAACCTATCAAAAATAATAATAATAAATAAACAAACAAATATGAATACTCTAGAATTTGTATATGTATTGGTGACCACATGATGTTACATTGTACACACATGACGCTAAATCATTCCCACTTTATCCCCCCCACACTCATCACCCACCATAAAACATGAGATAATTAAAGTCACACTTTACATTTTACAACAATCTTTCATTCGATCTCTCAATTAACTTTCTTCCACCTTAAACCCACCGGAAAAAAAGCTCCGGCGAACCCTCACCGCCGGCACCACGATGACCTCCACTTGCATGTCAACATGCATCGCCGATGATGCCCGGGTGCCCGTTCGGGCAACCTACGTCAACCTCTACAAATGGCCCGATTCTGACCGCGAATTCGTGCGGTCAGTGAGTAGAAACAGCCACGGGCACCCGCGGGTCGTCGATAGCATCTCGTGTAGGCAGCTTTACCTTCGGAGCTACACGTTTTCGCGAGAAGAGAGTTTGAATGAGAGGACAATGAAGTGTATTGGGAGAGTTAAGGAAAGGGCTGTTGTGGGGCGGAGAAAGGGTCCGGCTGGCGGTGAAGGTGGCGGGGGCGGGCGGAGAGAGGGCGGCAGGCGGCGGAGGAGGAGGAGGAGGAAGTGTACGATGGTTATGAAGGCGAAGGAGGCGTCGTATGCTGCTTTGGCTTCTATCTTCAGGAGGTTGTTATCTTGCACCACAAAAGTTGATGTTGTGGATTGAGGTTTTATTTATTTGTTTTGTTATGTTTATGGAGGGTTAATTTGTTTTTATGTTTTTTTTTTCTTTATTTATGTTTATGGATGTTAATAGTTATAAATACCACAAAAATATTATATATATATGATGGAAACTTCGTTTATTAAGTTTAATTAATTGTTTATTTTTTACAATAATATACGTTTGGGACGCTTATAATCACTTTTAACCAGGTTTGAAACTAACTAGTCTTTAAAAAATTATTTGATTTTTAATTACTAATATTTAAATTACTTAACTAATGTATAGTAGTAGTCTAACACGGTTATTTGAATGGTTAAACATTTAATATTCATAATTCATTAGCAATTACCTATGGATCTTAATTTGATGGATGTCAAAATTTAGAAACCTAAACTATAAAACTATATATTTTATATTTCGTCGTTCTTTCATCATAACAATCATTCTTCTGAATCGATGAATTGCTTGACAGAATGTAACAACGATCTCCACGATGATTCTTTAGTAATACATGTAGTGATCCGTTGGGTGTTGGTTTTACTCATGTTCGGTTTTCCCATAGACCTTCACTTGCAGATTCTACCTCATCGATGGATAAGCGATAAATTTCTATATATCTATTGATAGAATATATACAGGGTGTTTGATTGTAGTACATATTATGTTATTTCATAATGAAATTATGTTATGTGAAGTTACTTGGATGTATGAAATTACTTGGACAGAAACTTTTGGGATTAAGTTAAAAGGAAATGAATAAAAACGTTTTAGAATTATAGTGTTGTCTTTTTCATATATATTTAAATGAATATATTTATCAATATCCGTATCTACACTTCTCAAACATATCAATCAAATCATTTTCAGTTCATTATCATTTAGATTAGCAAAATCAAACCAGAAGCACTAAGGGAATTTGATTAGTTAAATTTATAAAAATTAAGATAGACCCCAAAGAGCATTTAAATATTTCAAATCTTGTCATTCCGGATTTCCGGTTACGTTTGATGATAGAAGCTATTGCCTTTCGAATAGATAATCATGATTCAAATTTTAAATTGGATAGACTAAGACAAGGGTTACATTAATAACAATTTGCAACATGAGAATCATGTTCAGCCACCGCATAGATGGTCCAACGGTCGGATTACTTGGACATCTACTAGGAGGCCAGGTGCGATCTAAAGTGAAAGTACTGTTGGGTTATTTTCTCATTACGAACAAAGGAGGGATAGATCCCTATTTATACAAGAGATAAAGAGACTAATCTAGAGGATCTAGAAGCATCCTCCTAACGACCATGAACTGATTCTAACAACTATATTAACCACCATATAACAACTTCAACTACTCCTTAACTAATCTCTCTAATATCTCTAATATGCCCCCTCAAGCTGAACGGGGAGCAGAAACGTGAAGCTTGGATCGAAAAACACCAAAGCGAGAAGAAGACAAGCCTTTGGTCAACACATCAGCAAGCTGTAACTGAGTAGGACTGTATCGAACAGTAAGCTCACGAGATAATACCATATCACGAATAAAGTGTAAATCAATCTCAATATGTTTTGTACGCTGATGAAACACAGGATTGACTGCAAGATATGTAGCACCAATATTATCACACCAAAGTGTAGGCGAACTAGAAGAAATATGTAGTTCACGTAATAGAGACATAATCCACCGTATCTCTGCAGCAGTATGAGCAAGGGAACGATACTCAGCCTCAGTGCTAGAGCGAGCAACAGTGTGTTGTTTCTTGGAACTCCAACTAATCAGGTTGGGACCAAGAAAAACACAAAACCGGTAGTCGAGCGACGATCATCAGGGCAACCAGCCCAATCCGCATCAGAATACCCATGAACATCGTAACATAAGGAACGATGAATAACCAATCCATGAGAGATAGTACCTCGAAGATAACGTAAAATGCGCTTGACAGCGGCCCAGTGACGATCAGTAGGAGTCTGAAGAAACTGAGAAACCTTACTGACCGTATATGCAATCTCAGGGCGAGTCAAGACTAAATACTGTAAAGCACCCACAGTATGACGATAAAGAGATGGATCAGCTAGTGGAACACCAGAATAGCGAGATAACTGTCTGCCAGTAGCAACCGGAGTAGATAAAGGTTTACACTGAGCAAGTCCCGTACGCTGTAACAGATCAAGTAAATATCTCTGCTGAGACAAGTGTAAACAATCATCACTGAATGTGGCCTGAACTCCCAAGAAGTAGGATAATGTGCCTAAATCCTTGAGAGCAAACTGAGAGTGTAATCGAGCAATCAGTGAAGTAACAAACTCAGAAGAACTCCCAGTAATAATAATGTCATCCACATATACCAAGACATAATAAAGACAGTCATGCTGCTGATAAACAAATAATGATGAGTCTGATATGCACTGAGTAAAACCACTAATAGTAGTGCAGAGGAGAGCTTGGAAAACCAAGCTCGAGGTGCCTGTTTAAGGCCATAAAGAGCCTTCCGAAGAAGACAAACATCATGAGGCCGAGCAGGGTCAACAAAGCCAGAGGGTTGAGACATATAAACAGTCTCAGATAAATCCCCATGAAGAAAGGCATTGTTGACATCCACCTGCCGAATAGTCCACCCACGAGAGAATGCAACGGATAATACAAGACGAATAGTGGTGGGTTTAACCACAGGACTAAAAGTCTCAGTATAGTCAATCCCCTCTATCTGATGAAAGCCCTTAGCAACAAGACGGGCTTTGAAACGACTGACAGAACCATCAGGATTACGCTTAATCCTGTAAACCCACTTACAACCAACAATGTTGGCAGAAGCAGGAGGTGAAACAAGATCCCATGTGTGATTGGTACACAATGCATTCATTTCAGTACGCATTGCATCCCACCACACAGAGTGATGCTGAGCCTGGGAGAAAGAAGAGGGCTCAGTAGTAGGAGAAGTAGTAGCATGAAACAGGACATGATCAGGGAACTGTCTAGGCTGGAGAGTATGATCACGAGAACGAGTGACCATAGGATGAGAAGGAGGAGGAGGAGATGGAGGAGGAGGAGGTGATCGAGATGAAGAAGGTGGAGGAGAAGAAGATGAAGGAGAAGCTACTGAAGAATCAAAAGGAGGAGAGGGAGGAGGAATCAGAAAAATAGGAAGAGAATCAGAAGAATGAGAAACAGAAGACTGGGGAGATCCAGGAATCTCAAATACAGTCTCATGAAAAAGAACATGTCGAGAAGTGATAGTACGAGAGGTACATGGATCATAGCAAAGATAACCGCTATGACTAGGAGCATAGCCAAGAGAGATACAAGGAGTAGATTTGAGTGAAAGTTTATCCTCTCGTGTGTCATCAAGAAAAGGATAACACAAACACCCAAAAGTACGAAGAATAGAATAATCAGGTCTAGAACCAAAAAGAATCTCATAGGGAGAAGAATAGTGAAGAACCGGCGTAGGGAGCCGATTAATGAGAAAAGCTGCGGTGGCATAGGCATCATACCAAAATTTCTTTGGTAGATGAGCATGAAAAAGTAAAGCACGAGCAACCTCAGACAGATGTCGATTCTTCCGCTCAGCCACCCCATTTTGTTGAGGAGTGTAAGGACAGGAAATCCGATAAGCAATACCCGACTCAGCTAAATATGTAGCCATGTCACCACGAGTCAGCTCAGGAGCACCATCACACTAGAGATGCTTGATGGTGCATGAGAACAAATTTTCAACCAAAGGTCGAAAAAGGCGAAAAGCATCAACTGCCTGAGAACGTCTGGTCAACGGATACATCCATGTAAAACGACTAAAATCATCAATGAATGTAATGAAATAACGATAACCAGATCTAGAGTCAACAGGAGAAGGCCCCCAAATATCACAGTGAATCACATGTAAAGGAACAATAGAATGAGATACAGTAGAATGAAAAGGTAAACGACTAGATTTTGATATATTGCATGAATTACAAGGTTTATTCAAAGATTTGGAAGACAAGGAAAGTAAAGAAAGCCTAGACAGCACAGGATCAGAAGGATGCCCCAGCCGAGTATGCCAAAGCTCCCGAGAAGTGGAGAAATCAGCAGTGAGAGAGTAAAGCTGATGAGGACTAGCTCGCATGTGGTGGAGGAGCCGCCCTGTGTGAGTCTGTACAGATAAACTGAAACATGAGAATAAGACAGAAATAGGATGATCAATTACAAGCTGTGTGATCGAGAGAAGGCTCTTGGCAAGACCAGGAACCAAAAGAACATTACGAAGTAATAGAACACAGTGCGATAAACGTAAATAAGAATATCCAATGTGTGAAATGATAAGAGATGTACCATCACCAACAGTAACACGTTCAGACCCTGTGTAAGGAACAGTCCCAAACACAATAGTAGGATCCGAAGTCATATGAGCAGTGGCTCCAGAATCAGGAATCCATGATTCAAGTGTCTGACACGTGCGTGAAAAATCTGCACTAAGTCCATAATGTGATGGAGCCGAGAGGGAGGCCCAATGCTGAAAATGAGCAGGCCCAAAACCATGTTGCTGAGATCCAAAACCATGCTGCTGAGAAGAGCCTGATCCAATAGATGGAGGAGGGCCCAAAATGCTTGGACCAAAGCCATGTGGGCCGGATCCATGGGAAACAGATCCAGATCCATGTGAGACAAAAGAGGGGCCCGATCCATGAACACCAAATTCGTGCCCTAGATCTGATATAATACCATCACTTGAGTATCTTCCATGGCCACCAGAATCAGATCCACGATTACCGAAAGAATGGTCAACATCCGCAACATTAGCTACAAATCGGTGAGAAGGCTGCTGCCATCGATGACCACCGCGACCACCACCAGTACGACCGCGACCACCACCAGTGCGACCGCCACACCAATTTCCACCATTGTTATTTGAAGCTCGAGATGAATCTGTGGTGCTATAACGAAAATAACACGATGAAGCTTTATGACCAGATTTGGCACAAATATGACAAATAACATTCTTTGAAGCATCGATATGTGGCGGATTTAAGGTGGAAGCAACCATGGCAGCAATAATCGGTTGACTATTTGACTGTCTCTGTTTCAAACGAGCTTCATAGGTAAGTAATTTGGATCTGAGTTGAGAATAAGTAAGAGTCTTATCTGATTTTCGATGTTCATAACAAAATTTTCATAATCAACATTGAGTCCTTGAAGAATCTGTAAAACAAGAAGATCATCAGTGATTGGATCACCAATAGCATTCAGTGAATCTACTATTTCCTTTGCTTCATTTAGAAACACAACAATTGACTTTGATTCTTGTTTAAGCAGATGAAATTGTGTGCGAAGCTGTGACTGCTTTGCAAAAACAGTCTGAACGAAGGAATCTTCGATTGCTTTCCAGAGTGACGCAGCAGTCTTCGAATTGCAAGCAATATGAAGAACGGATGGAGATAATGTTGCAGTAATCAAGGCTTGAACGTATCCATCACTTTTCTCCCAAAGTTCTTTGTTAACGATTGTAGCATCAGAAGCTTGTAGAAAACTCATCAAGCCTAAAGTTTTCAGAATAGTTACAATCTGATGCTTCCAATTGAGGTAATTACTATCATCTAACTTGATTGATAGAAAATTTGCTATATTTGGAAGTGAATTTGTGGAATTTGTTGTTGTAGGAAATGTTTCAGAAGAGGAAGACGAAGTAGAAGAATTCATTGAAGGAATGAAGAGAAAGAATGGAGGTAAGATTCAGAGGAAGAAGAAGGAACTGAAATCCCAGAGCTGAAGCTCTGATACCATAAAGTGAAAGTACTGTTTGGGTTATTTTCTCATTACGAACAAAGGAGGGATAGATCCCTATTTATACAAGAGATAAAGAGACTAATCTAGAGGATCTAGAAGCATCCTCCTAACGACCATGAACTGATTCTAACAACTATATTAACCACCATATAACTTCAACTACTCCTTAACTAATCTCTCTAATATCTCTAATACGATCCTTATTTCTGCATTTTGGGATGACCAGCCTACGAGTTGTAATCAGAGCATTATCGACCTGGGTAAGTGGGATAACGTGAATATAATGCAAAGATAGCAGTTCTAACCCCGCATCTACCTCCCTAAACATTAAATAGCTCGCTCATTATTATTGCTAATAAACACAAAAATTTTCCTATTTTGTTGTTTTCTAATTAATTATAAATGAGTTCGGTTTTTGCTGAATTTTCTTTAATTCATTTTTGGTTTTAGCCAATAACCATTTCGTCTAACTTTTTTCCTTTTTAGAATAAAAAAATGTTTCATCAATTCTTTTATACAGAAACAAATAGAAGACAATTATCTTATTTAATTTGTAATGTATAAGTACCTTGTTGCATCGTGCGGGAAAAAATCCTGCTTTTTAAAGATAAATCTTAAGTGAAGGCAGAAGGCGTACATATATATATATTCATCGACGTAGAAATGAAAAGAAACCATAAGTGGTTTGAAACTAAGGTAATATAAGCTCTGAATATGTAATTATTAATTTTTTTCTTCCAAATTTAATTAGGTACTATAAACTTTTGAAAAGTTTCACTGGTCGTCATTTTAGGGTAATAGAATCCGCTTTTAGTAAAAAGTGGTTTTATCATATTAATCTATATTGATTTTATAGATGTATAATTGCTTAGTAGAAAATCATGTTTGTATTATATTAATAAAAAACATATATCTTATTAGGTCGAATATATTAAATGGAGAAGTGTTCCTTACTCTTGCATGATTTGTATGAGAGATAAAGTGACCACTATGATGACTATAATAAGAATACCATTAAAAAATGCTACTTAAAATGCAAGAATGGTTATCTGTCAACTATACCACTTTGTAATATCTTAGTCATACTTCGACAAATTTAGATGGGTTATACTTTATGTTTTATTTTAGTTACAGACAATTATTTATGTTTTCAATTATATACGCGTACTTAGATGGGTATTTTATAAATTATCTATTTGTAAATAGAATATAATAAATTTAATCCATTTTAGAATGTATCATGTCCTTCAACTATAAAGAATGCACACATTCCCACTAAGTCATGATTTTTTTATAAAAAAAAAAAAAATACTATTTTATGATTTTTGATATTTCCAGGGGTAGCTTCTCTTAACCAAATGCATGAAATAACACGAATGTCAGCGAACAAAAGACAATGAAAAATAACACAAACAAACATAAACTAAAGAGTACACTTCGCTTTTGCTCCCTGTGGTTTGGTTCAAATAACGGTTTTTATTCAAACGTTTCAAAATCGCGATTTTGCTCCTTGTGCTTTGCAATTTGTCTCGGTTTAACTCCAAGGCACTAACTCCGTTAAATGATTCTGTTAAAATCAAGGGTATTTTGGTCTTTTTATATATGAGGACTACAAATGTAAATTATTCAAACTAATAGGGGTATTTTTTTATAAAAAATTATACATGTATACACACACAACCTAGCATCTCAAACCACCATCAGCAAGCCTCCCACCGCCGGCTACTGCTCCACCGCCGGTCACTACTCCACCGCCCGTCACTTGCCTCCACCACCGGCCATTCTCACTCTCACACTCTTTCTCTCTTTCTCGCCACCCACCATCGCAGTCTACCAAAAGAAGAAGCATCTCAAAACCCTAATCAGGGCTTCGATTGAGGTGTGCAAAGGTGAAGAGATCTGAAAATCACAAACCAGAAACATCAATTCAAGGTTGAAGAATGAGATTTAGGGTTTGAATCTAGAAGACGAAGATATGAATTTGGGCATAACCAGATTCAATTTTGGTTGGATTGTTGTTAGGGTTTCTGATTTTCTAATGTATATGGTGGTTGTGTGATGCTAGTTGTGCTGGTACGTGGTTATGCGGTGTAAAGGAAGTCTATTGCGGCGGCGACGACGACATGGTGGCGGTGGTTCGAATCTTTAATTTCAAATGTGGGTGGTGATGGCGATTGTGGTGGTTAGTTTCTGTAATTGTTTTCAATTTTCAATTTGTAAGGAAGTCCGATGGCGGTGGTGGTGTTGGGGGCGGTGGTTTGTGGTGGTGGTGTTGGGGGCGGTGGTTTGTGGTGGCAGTAGTGGTGGCGTTGTGAGGGGCGGTGGTTTGTGGTGACAGTGGTAGTGGTGTTAGAGGCGGTGACTTGTAGTGACAGTGGTGGTGATGTTGTTAGGATGGCTTGAGATAGCAGTGGTGGTGATATTGTGGTTTTAGGAGCGGTGGTGTTGTGGTCGCAGTCATGGTGGATGGTGGTGCCGATGGTGGTGGTGGATGTGGATGTCAAAGAAAGCTAGATTCAAACTATTACTTTAAAGTAATAGTTGGAATGTGAATAATTGGTGCTGGTGGCGGTGGTGGTGCTGGTGTTGTGGCGGTGATGGTGCCGGAGGGAGGGTTGTGGCGGTGATGGTGCCGGAGGGAGGGTTGTGGCCGGAAGGGAGGGTTGTGGTGGGGCGGTTAGGTGGTTCTTGTGGTGGAAGAAGGTGTGGGTTGGGTTTGAAATAATGTACAAAATTAGTCATTCTAAGAAATTTACACAAATAGTCCATATCAGTAAAAAAGACAAAAATGCCCTTCTAAATAACAGAATCATTTAACGGAGTTAGTGCCTTGGAGTTAAACCGAGACAAATTGCAAACCACAAGGAGGAAAATCGCGATTTTAAAACGTTTGGATGAAAACCGGTATTTGGACCAAACCACCGGGAGCAAAAGCGAAGTTTACTTTAAACTAAAATAACGAACATAAATGATCTAAAACAAATGAATCTAAACTAACAACACAAATGAAAATAAACAAATACAAATTAATACCAACCAAAAGCAGATGATTTACAATATTGAATTCATATATTAAACACTATACTAATCAAATGAATAATATAAACACTTTAAGTAAACAACAATATGTAAATAATTACTGTTAAATATTTAAAATGGCATGCACGAACAGCTATAAGCAAATGCAAATGAATCAACAATAATAAGTATGAGTGAAAGAACAAAGTCAAATGTAAATTGGTGAACATAACAAGTGTTCACGAACATATATATAAGAACGAACGGACATGAATTAAAGAAAAAAACATAAACAAATTTGCTACGTAGTTCACGACATATCTATACTTAATGGTTATACTAGTATAAAAATATAAAGAAAATGACTACATATATGTTTTTATCTATACTATCTATAATAAAACTCTTTATACATAATGTAAACTTTAATACGTATAATATAGATTTTTAAACATAGGATACAACTGTACAAATGCTTTATATAATGTTTTCTATTTTGTTTCATTTAGTAAACTTCTACTAATTAATATATAATCAATGAACATTATCAAACAAAATTATTTATTGATGTGCATTATTTAATTGAGTATGTTAAGTATTATCTTATTGATAATACTTTAAATTAACATTTAAATCTACATTTACTATTTATATTTTATAACTAAACACTAATTTAAATTAAAATTCATAAAGTTTTGTATTTTATTTTAATTTTTATTTTATGTCAAATTAGTCTTTTTTTAAATACTTTAGGGCAACAAATATATCTGTTTTAATTATTTTTAATTTTAGTAAATGATGATCGATATTTTAAAAGTAAATCTTTTATAACATTAACCTTTTTAATGAATAATTAATATGATTTTTGGTTGATATAAAGTGAATTAGAAAGACAAATGAATGGTGTAAACAAAGAAAAAATTAGATTAAAAGTAATTAACTGGTTTGAAAATTGGTGTACGTTGGTGTTTAATACCATGAAATGCTTAATCTTATGTCTATTATAAATTACCTTTTATGATTTATGAAATAATATCAATATTTATACTATAAAAATATAAATATTTAAGTTCTAGGAGTATCTTCAATGTATTGCACTTTAAAATTTCATTTTTGTTTATAAATTTTTACATTATATGATAACTTACTATATATATACCCCACCTTGATATTTTAATCTTAATCACTTATTATTATATATGCATATAGTATATACATAGTATATAAATTTATTAATACACATATTACATGACTAGAGTTTAAAATATAACTTATCATAAAAATACAATACTTAAAATACAACTTAAAAGGGATTATAACTTACAAATTAGTCTAAAACTATACCTACAAATTTGCAAAAGAAATCTTTAAAAATACAAAAATAATGTCTAAGAAATAAAATATTGTTAATTCATTCTTAAAATACATCGTGTTTATTATTTTGTTAAAAGATTTAATAACTTTAAGATTTGTGATAAAGAGATAAAAAGTATACAAATTATTTTGCATCATAATAATTTGTCATGTCATATTCAAAACTTAAAAAACAGGTTAGTTTTTAGACAATCCAATTAATATTTTTTTAATGCATAACTCGTAAAAACGAACATAAAACCCAAAAAGTGCAAGTTTAATAAAATCGTCAAACTTGTGGCTTTTTACAAAGACATGTGTGCTTTATTGTCTCTTTCCTTTTAAGTGTTTAAAAGATATATGTATGTACACATGAGCGAGTAAAGATTATATCTTGCCGCAAAGCACGAGTAACAAGTTAACCACTAATCTAAATAAAAAGCCGTTGCATATATAACCAATTGCTTTCTAATGACTCGCATATAAACCTAGATGTAACAAAGAATGAATAGTATTTCTTATTTGAGATGTACGCTTTTATTAAAAA
The DNA here is from genome assembly GCA_024085815.1 of Flaveria linearis. NCBI lineage: Eukaryota > Viridiplantae > Streptophyta > Magnoliopsida > Asterales > Asteraceae > Flaveria > Flaveria linearis. The sequence goes on from CM044003.1 coordinate 4,144,100, forward strand.
GATATACATATTTGGAGGTGTACGTTATCATTAAAAAAAAATAATGCTAAGAAAATATCATGATGACTCGAGTGCATGCAGTTAATCATAACGAGACCATGCCAATAAATACTAATCCTTGTTTTCATTCCCCACCACATTTCTAATGATCTTCACAACAATTAAAGTTATAAAGTGTGGTGTTGATTATCAACAAATAAAGTGCTTTATTTTTCTCATTTCTAATATCCAACAAACTCACGTGAATAGTAAACTAGTCGACAGGATTGATTCAATAAAAGTTTGATATCAAGTCAAGTTAAAATAAGAATTAGTACGAGCTCAACTCAACATAAATTTAAGGTTTAAATTTTTAACACCCTAGGGTACCAAGGCTAATGCTTGTTAACTTTAAACAAAATACCCATCACGCGTCAGTCTCGTGAGTGCATTATTGTTAATTATTGAATGACATTATAGTTAATTACACAGATGGCCATATATATGGTTTGAGCAAAAATAACAATTTTAAGTACTAAATTATAATTTTATTACTAGCTTGAGTAGTAACACTAATGGAGGTTACACAGATCACAGATGGCCATATGGTTCTTTACGTTGTAAACATTAATTATCACCTCCATTTTTTATATTGTTGATGATGATGACTCCTTGTTTATGATCATATATCCCATTGGATGTATAGCCTATTGATTTTTCATTTTCGTTGGTCGAATAATGATGGTTGTACCTTAGGTCTGATATTTATGAACCAAATCATAATTGGGTCGATCATGATAACCCTTGGTTCATCTGAGACTTAGGCGCTTTCTTGTCCAAAAAATATCACTATTCCTCATCGGTGTAAAATCATATACCTATTATAGTTAATTAATTTTTCAAGGATATTGTAAATACTTTTAGTTGAGATCTAACTTATTTCATACCATGACCTACACGACATAGTTAAAGATTGTTAGGTGATAATGATGTAAGATTTTTTTGTGTTCATTGTCTTGGGTGCACAACTATAATGCGTGTATCTTTAAAATGAAGAGTTATGTTCTTTGAAATGTGTATGTGCGTATATCTTCTGTTTGGCTCATGATTTTTAAACGATGAGGAACATCATACTATAATTAATTGTTGTTTTAGTTGTCAAACTTTCACCTTCTTTTATCAAAACCAATTCAACATGGTATATCTTTGAAACGAAGAGTTATGTATTTGAAACGTGTAACCCGCATCCACAATGATGTACACTTTTTAAGCCTTATAGTTCTTCGAAGCATGTATGTTTATTTATCCATTGTTTGACTCATGATTTTTAAATGACGAGGAATAGTATGCTTTAGTTGATTTTTGATCGATTTTGACACTAAACTTTATGATTCTATTAACAAAACTACGTCAACATGGCTCTTCATATGCCACCATTTGCCTAAAAGTTTATTGGTATTTCGGTATCGTTTTGGGAAAAAAAAACATTTTAATTGTTGGCAGGATGTGTGTGGGGTCTGTCATTACACCAAATTAAAGGGCGTTTATAGTCGTCGTTATGGCGTGGCGACACAACCATCCCTGGTTTGCAACCACAACGAGTTACGACTTCTGAGCCCAAAATGTTCAAGATTTAATAGTTTAATCATTTGGTACATAGACATGAAATTGTACAACGAAATCTTAATTCAATTATATTTGTATAAATTGTTGTTTAGTTATTCTTTGTATAAATTGTTTAATGTTCATGGTACTTGTAAGTGACAGTGTTCATGTCGCTGCTCACCTCTAACATTTTTATTGGTTATAAATATATGTGATGTTTAGTACCTTATCGTTTAATTAGCGAGGGAATACCATTCCGAAGCGTGACCCTTAGTTAACAACTTCTTAATAGTAATGTAAGGTCATGAAAGTTGTTCTTAAAATCATTTTTTTTCATAGAGTTACATTGTTTCATGTTGAATATCTTAATAATATAATTATTTCTAAACATTTTTTTCTCATATAATTACCAAATTAATGTTTTATAAAATCAAGAATATATAATTGCACCCTATTTTTATATATGTTCACATATTAATTTTAGCGTTATTGGATTTTAATAATCTTAATTTTTATTTATTGGCAGGGATTAATCCAACTCAGTAAATGTTTACAAACACTCTGAATTTTAAGCTTATTTTTCTTCAACAAATTCTTACTAATTAAGAGTTAACAACGTTAATTTTTTTATGACATTGACTATTTATATGGCTAAAACAGTTTCAAGCAAAAAGTTAAAATCAACAATCAGGTCCATTAATGTAAAACTTCTACATCCTGAAACCCACTAATCTCCATTTTATAATCTGAATAACTTGACTCGTTGAAGGTAAATTTTAGATGAAGATTGAGGTTAGACACCAAAAAATAAACCTGATAAAGGCTGGGTGGGGATGCAGTTGAAAAATGGCTAAAAGTTGGTCTCATTTCATAAAAAAACTAACGGATGTTAACTCTTAGTTACCAAGGGATCGTTGAAGTAGAGAGTATCAGTAAATATTTTGAGTTGAGATTAATCCTAGTTAATAAATGAAAATTAAGATTATTAACATCCAATAACCCTTAATTTTTTTTAAACCTAGCTGCACCAAATATAATTATTATTATTTTTTCTTTTATTGTTTATTGCAATTTCATTTGACCTTTATAACTTCTCATACACAATTTCATTTGAATATAGCATACGACATTCTTTTGATATAGGTTTTATTAAAACTTATATATGTCTTATATCTTGATATAAGTTTTATCAAGTGTTGGTTTGTATATATATACACATTTTTATAAAAGTTTTATTAAAGGTTGGTTTGCTGACGTCACAAGTTTGATTCATCACTTTTCCCTCTTTTACGCGTAATCAAAAGTCGTCAACGCAACTTTAACGTCTATTTATTTATTTTGTGGAAGCTTCAACTGAAAATGTACATGTATAACATCCCCACCGTACCCTTAGAGTAAACCCCTACTCATTTTATAAATATTCAAAGGATGCATTAATATTTACTTTATTTGAGATAATATATTAGTAATTAAATAAATAAAATATTTGTAAGTAATTATCAATTCAACGTAAAATTATATTGATTACTACTTATAGAATTTAGAATAATGTTTTCATAACCGGATTGGACAGTGAACCAGACGCCGTAGTGGTTCACTGGTCGGACCGGTTGTGAGAACCAGATAAAATTATAACTATTTTTAATGAATATATATAAAAAATACTAAAAATTTTGAAAATATATATAAAAAAACCAATCCAACCGGTACAACCCACCGGTTCAACAGGGTCCAACCGCTGACTCGAGATAAATCGGCTGATTAAATGCCTCCAAAACAAACTACACCTGATCGGATCGGTGGCAATGACGATTCCCGGTTGAACAGTCCGATCCGACTCTCACAACACTGGTTTAAAACATGAAAAAGGAATCAATAATACAAAATAAAAAACTTATCTAAAAATTCACATATTAAAAAGCCCAAAATGTTTCTCTTAAATTAACTCTTTTTTCACTACTAAAACTCCAAAAGTGGATAGAGGCCCACTTGGAAGTTAAACTCATCCTAGTGGTGGCATTGTGGCTGTGGCGTGAACCCCTTCATCTTTCAACACTTTGCCATAACGTAATGTCTTACATGTTGTGAGGATATATTTCTCTTTCGTCGTCACTTAAAAAAGCAAAATAATAATTATACATGAATAGCTTATGATTTATGAAACGTGCACTTTATCAAGGTGAAATACGGTCCATGCATACAAATTATATTTCATGTATCATGTGATACGAACCATTAATTAGAGTCTTTTTCTCATATAAATATTATCAAAAGGTATTTTTTTCTTATAAATATATTGAAAGGACGGTTAGTATCATTAAAGTCAAAGAAAGACAAGTACTATAACTTTTAGAACATACTATGTCCTAATTAATGAGTAATGTTAGTCCCTTTTGATACTGATATCGATATAGCTGGCCTTTTTAAATTATCCTTCATGGAAAACGCTATTTTTCGATCTAGTGACCCATTGTTTCTAGCATACACTAGAGAGGGACAAACCCAAAACTCGGTCTGAGCCCAAGACACAGTTACACTTATAGAAATCGCGCATTAGATGTAATTTACATCATAAAAACATACAATCTTGCAAATTGGGCCGGGGAAATGAAACCCCACCTATTCCCGATGCAAACGAGTCCATGTGCAAATGTTCTCCGGATATCAAGCTATGTTAAAGATACCGCGTCAATCATGTGCGTGTTTGATGAGGTTTGGCGAGATAGGGTAGTGGTCATACATACATCCACATCTTAGAAATACCGGCATTGTGTGTCTTTATGTTTCTTGATCGATGAGTCGCCATTGTTTCAATAAGTTAGGAGTGATCCTTACGTAAACTCCATATCAACAAAACAACATAATTAGTTAGGAAACCACAATTGAATGGTTGTTTACCCTCTTTTGATCATACCTAAAGGAACTTAGGTACATTGTTGATAAATGATCGGTTAAGTTGTATAATGAATGAGCAATGACCAAAAGTAAATTGTCATGAATGTGACAAGGACCCACGATATGAATGCCATATTAATGCATATACCAAACCACAAAAAAGCTGGCTAGAAGGATATTATGTTAGAGGCTATACTTTGAAACTTTTATGTATGAGAAATGGTACAAATTTTTTTAATCAAGTTGCTTTATAATTTATTTTTAACATCACTTGTGATAAATCCATCTAATAATATTATAAACTAATGTTGGTTATATCATGAGTTTATATTTATGTATTAATCTTTTGGTAAATTTTTGATAGCTAAGTAATTTAAGATGAATAAACAAGTACTCTCGTGATATAGAGCTCCTAAAGGACATAAGTGATGGAAACGGACTCAACGTATAATGTTTATAGCTTCTGTTCTTTTTGAAGTGACGTGACTCATAAGTAGTAGATGAAAACATCTTAATGAGCTAGATAATTCGACATCGTTTTTTTTCTGGTGGTCAGACTATAATTTGATCATCACTTGAAGTCCTTATTTTAATCCTTATAGTTTTTTTCTTAATTTTAGTAGTTTTGATTTATTCTTCTGAAGTTCACAAATTTATTTAAAATATAAATTAAAATTATTATTCAATAAATTTACGTGTCGATTTTCAATTTATCCTATAAAAGGGCTTGATTTAATAACGCAGACATTTAACATCATATCAATTTTTTCTAACTTTCGGTGTGCTTCGTATGAACATTTAGATACTAGAGCAACACATGTTTAGCAAATTTAGTTAAAATTATTAACCTTGCATATTATAAAATCATGTAGAGAAACATATCTGTAAATTACAACTAAAACCCTAAAAAATAGGAATATCAGGAAATGAAATTTTGGATTTCATTAAAAGAAAACACAATACAAAGAAAGTAAAATACACACAATAATCAAATTCACATTTCTTTTTACTATAAACAAAACAATGAATTTACTAAATTTATGAAAAGTAAAATGACCTTTTTGCCCTAGCTTTGTAAGTTAATTTGAATTCACTCTGGTATCTTGAAGGTGTTAATATCTTCATCCTGAATCCAACCATATTTCTCCATGAATGGGTTTGTTAGGGTTTTGGTGGGTAGTCTTCAATATTACACTCTTTCCACACGTTTTCTACTCCTTCCAGATCACGTACCACTTCCCACAAGCAACTATTGCACTTGAAACCTGCCCCAAAGCTTATCATAAACAATTTATCACCTTTCTTTAGTCTTTTTTTAGCCTCCATGTACCCTAAAACATACCAAACACTGCTTGCTGAAGTGTTGCCAAACCGGTGCAGTGTCATCCGCGCCGGTTCGACATCGTATTCAGTCAAGCCAAGGCTGTGAGCGACCGCGTCGATCACAGCCTTTCCACCGGTGTGGAGACAGAAATGATCCACACCGGCTTTGAAGTTGATAACGGGTCTGGCTGACCCTGTGGCCTTTCTTTGGAATTTGTGAAGCAGTTTTAGGGTTACGGAGTGGATACCGAACCGGAGAAGCTCACGGATCGGTAAGATCTTGGGAGCTACCCGCTTTAAGTTGTCGACGAAGGCTCGGGTTGCGGCTTTAGGTAGGGATTTACCCAAGTGAAACCCGACCCGACCTTCGTTGTCTTCTGTCTGTATGCAACACCCGTACGACTCGTCCTTTGCACCATGGTGCGTACGGACGAGGCAGTTTAGCTTCAACATGCATTTGTGAGCTAAACTAGGTTTGTTTGTGAGAATCATCGCGCACCCGCCCGTTCTAAACAAGCAATTCGAAAGGATCATCGACTTATCGTTACCGATGTACCAATTCGGAGTCAAAGATTCGGATGTCACCACCATAGCCAACTGATCTTTCTTTGACTTAAAAATACTTTCAACAAGATTCAAAGAAACCAAACTTGCACTACACCCCATTCCACACAAATTATAAGTCTTGACATCCTCCCTCATCTTGTATCGGTTCACGATCCGACTCGATAACGAGGGCACACACGCCAACATCGAGATATTAACGACCAACACATCAATATCCGTCGGTGACACCCCGGTTCGCCTAAAAAGTCTTCCAATGGCATACTCAAAAAGCTCTTCCATCTCGTCGATGGCGTCTTGATGATTAGGGTTTTCTTCGCGACCTTCAAACACCATCTTCGGGGCGTAGGTTTCTTCGCCAATGCCCGAGCTCACAATGGCTTTGAGAAGAAACTTGTACTCGTTTAGACCGAGGTTCTTCGCCCTCTTGATGACCTCACCGCAGAACTCGGTCGACAGTTTGCGGTCATCGGAGGGTTTGTAAAGCTGGTAGTCCAATAAGTAACACTTTTGATGTCTTCTTGTGTCAAGAAAAATGAGAAGAATGTAGAGAATGTATAAAACAAGGATGAGAGACAAAATGGTAAGCAAAAACACCATCTTTAGTGAGCGAAAAGTGTTGGAATAGTGTAATTTGTGATGATAGTTTATATTGTTTTTGGTGTGAAATTTGAAAAACCGAATGTTTATTTGTATAGAAAGAGGGTGCACAGCTTGCATATATGCCGATTAATATTGTTTAGAAACATATCCATATCACTCAACTTCCAACAAATAACAATAAAGCATTAGTGGCTTATTCTAGAGAAAACCTTTGACTTCTATTCTATTTCGACTTCTAGAAGTCAAGTATACCATGAATGAACTTACTCGAACGAGTTCTTTGGATGGAAGACGACAGCATGCTGTCACAAGTTCGTCTATAGTCATTATAGTCACAACTACGTACATTGAAAATATTGCATCGAGCGGACACGATTAAAAACAATTTATTAAGATCGAATAAAACCACACTAAAACTATTATATTAACCATCTATTTATATTAAACCTATACAATTTTTAACCCAACTCTATATCAAAAGTGTTTTAATTTAGTCACTCAAGCATATTTTTTTAAATTGGACCACTAAACGATTAAATCGAGTAATCATTAAATTTTCTTATGTCAAAAAAGTAACGGTGGAGAAGATGTGGGGGTCGGAATTTTCAATATATAAAATTATATTAAAAACAAAAAAAAACATGTTATTTATGAAAAAAATAAAAAAAAAGTAACTAAAATTTACGTTAACATTCCATATCAGCATCAAAAGATAGAAAAAAAATATTTTTTAATTGAAACAAAACGTATAAGATGCTACAAAACATGTAAGGAACAAGACTATCATTTCATAATAAACACCTTGTTATCAAATTATTTGATGTCTTCTTGTGTCGACATGTCGCCGCTATTAGTATTAGCGGCGAAAATGGGTATCAATAGCGGCGACATATGTCGCCGCTAATAGTCTTGTTCCTTGTAGTGCCTGCTTATACACTACAAGAAAACCGGTTTTTTGCGACAATATTTTTTGCGGCGATAGATCAATCGTCGCAAAAACTTCAGTAAACGACAAAAATAATTGCTTTTTTGACTTTTCTGGTCAAAAAGGTTTTTTGCGGCGATATTTCGTCGCAAATAACCATAATTATTTTCCTTTTAATTTTTTTCATTTATTGACAACTTTTTAAAGAGCGGGAAAATTCCCGACATCTTATTTGCGGCGATATATCGTCGCAATAAAGAATATGCAAAATTAACTTTATTTTTATTTGATTTATTGTCGTCGCAATAGCTTTTTGCGGCGACAAATCGCCGCAAAAGGTTTCAGCTCAGATTTAATACGGGATTTTCAGAACCCTCACCCCCCACTCAAAACCCTCACCCCCATTCACCGCATTCCCCACCCCCACGGCGACCGGCGACCGTCAACCCCCACCCCACTCCCACTCTCGGCGACCGGCGACCGGCAACGTCACCCAACTCCTCGGCGACACCCAACTCCTCGGCGACACCCGCTGCTCCACCACCGTCGCTCCACCACCGCCATTTTCAAAGCTACTGCGCTCCACCCCCGGTGCTCCACCACCGCTGCTCCACCACCGTCACTCCACCACCGCCGCCGCCTCCTTTGCACCGTAGCCACCACCACCACTCTTGATTTCAGGTAATAAACTCAATTTTACCTAATTTTATGTTAAGTTTTAGTTAATATTTTCAAATTAGATGTTTAATAGATGTTTATAGTTATGAAAAATAGATGTTTAACATGTGTGTATGTATGTATATAAGAAAGAATGTATGTATTTAGTGTGTTAATTTGTAGTTGTTTAGGTTTTTGAAGTTTATTTTGTATGTATGAATATAAAAATGTATGTATTTGGATTGTTAAATTTGTGTTAATATGTAGTTATTGTTGAATTAGGTTTAGCAAGTTTTATAGTTGTGAAAAAATAGATATTTAGTTGAGATGAAAGAAAATATGTGTATGTTTGTATTAAAGAATGTATGTATTTGATATGTTAATTTTGTGTTAATTTTGTATTAACATGTGTGTATGTTTGTATTAAGATTATTTGAAATAACATGTGTTTGGTATGTTAATATAAGAATGTATGTATGTATTTGGTATGAATATAAGAATGTATATATGTATTTGGTATGTTAAATTGTATTAATATGTAGTTATTGTTTGAATATAAGAATGTATATATGTTTGTATTTCCCTAGTTTTAAATGTGTTAAGATAATTAATATTATTTGTAGACGCAGTTATGACGATTGATAAGACTTGGACTACTTTAGAAAATAAATTTTCTAAAGAATATCTGATTGGTCTTAAAGCATTTATGGAAAGGTGTAAGAATTATATGAATGACCAAAATAAAGCTCGGTGTCCGTGTAATAATTGCAATAACAGTTATTGGTTTCCTCTTCCAACAATAGAGCGCCATATACATAATAATGGTTTTTGTCGATTTTACAAAACGTGGACGTATCATGGTGAATCATATGTTCCGTCACCGGTAGTTCCAGTCATACCTCAAACGACAGACCCAATACATGATTTTATTAACGATATTCGTCAGGAGAATGTCCCACAAGAGGACAACACATACGACGACGACGAACCAATGAACACAACAGATACACCGAGTGATACAAATGATGAACTTGCTGAATTACTGAAACTTGCCAACACCGAACTATACCCTGGTTATGACGGGATGTCTTCATTGGATTTCTTGGCAAAACTGAGTCACATGAAGGCCATCAATAAATGGACCGATACATCGTTTGACCAATTGTTAGAATTTCTGAAAACTGCATTTCCGCTTGCTAAAATCCCACCATCAAACTATGAAGCCAAGAAGATAATGAAGAAAGTTGGGTTAGGATATGAATCGATCCACGTTTGTAAGAACGACTGTTGTTTATTTTGGGGGAAGGATAACAAAGATTTTCAAAAATGTCCAATATGTTATGAAAGTAGATGGAAGGACGCAAACACTAAGGGGAAGAAAGTTGCCAACAAGGTTATGCGTTACTTTCCATTAATTCCTAGATTAAAGCGTATTTATAGCTCAAGACACACTGCAAAGCATATGACATGGCATGCTTCTGGGCGTTGCACGGAAGATGGTAAGTTACGTCACCCGGTGGATGGTACATCATGGAAAGGATTCGATTCAATGTATCCTGATTTTGCCAAAGAACCTAGAAATATTAGATTAGGGTTGGCTGCTGATGGCTTCAATCCATTTGGGAGTATGAGTACGTCGTATAGCATGTGGCCGGTAATACTGACAACATACAATACGCCACCATGGTTATGTATAAAAGAGTCTTCATTCATGCTGACGTTATTAATCCCTGGCCCTAAATCACCTGGGAAGGACATTGATGTTTTTTTAAGACCATTGGTTGATGAATTGAAAAGTCTTTGGTCGGACGGAGTCGTGACAAAAGATGCAGTTACAAACACTTTCTTCACATTACGTGCAATGCTTTTATGGACTATCAATGATTTCCCTGCTCGTAGTAGCTTGTCTGGTTGGAGTGGGCAAGGTTACTTTGCATGCCCAACATGTAAGGAAGACACTCCATCTGTTCATGTATTGGGAAAAACTGCTTATGTTGGGCATAGAAGATGGTTACCAACAAATCATAAATGGAGGAAGGACAAGTCATTCAATGGTAAGAACGAGACTAGACGTCCTCCTAACAGGAAAACTAATGATCAGATTTTTGAACAACTTAATAAATTGCCGCCCCGTATTTATGAGAAACATGTTCAGTTTGGTGGTAAGAAGAGAAAACGTGATTCCGATTTTGAATTGAATTGGACCAAGCGTTCTATTTTCTTCGAGCTTGAATATTGGTCTTCAATTCAACTAAAACATAATTTGGATGTCATGCATATCGAAAAGAATGTGTGCGAGAGTTTGTTGAATACGTTGATGATGAACAAGAAAAAATCCAAAGACACTAATAAGGCAAGAATGGTGTTAGAACAATGGAACATTCGACGTGACTTGTGGCTTGTAGATAACGGTCGCGGTAAGCTCTCAAAGCCTCATCCCAAGTTCTCTTTCTCAAACGCCGAAAGGAGTCTTTTTTGTCAATTCATTAAGGAAGTAAAACTACCTGATGGTTTTGGCTCTAACTTTAAACATAAGGTAACCGATAATGATACCTAAATAACGGGGATGAAATCACATGATCATCATATAATGATGCAACGGTTGCTTCCGATTGGTGCTCAAGCGTACTTGGATAAAACATTTCAACACCAATAATTGAGATGTGCTTATTCTTTAAGCAACTTTGTGTTCGGAACTTGATGTCATTTGACATGCAAGATGCTGAGGAGAAGTTGATTAAAATTTTGTGTTCTTTCGAGCAAATATTTCCTCCGTCATTTTTTGACATAATGATTCATTTGGTTATGCATTTACTTGAGGAGGCCATTCAAGGTGGGCCAGTTTATATGAGGTGGATGTATCCATTTGAAAGATACATGAAAAGCTGAAAAATTATGTTAGAAATAAGGCTCGGCCCGAAGGTTCCATTGCGGAGGGGTATGTCGCAGATGAAGCCTTAACTTTCTGTTCAAGGTATCTTGACGGTGTACCGACGAGATTTAATCAGCCGGACAGAAACGAAGATGCCCCAGTTCCCACAGGTGAGTTTTATGTCTTCCAATCGCTATGCACACCTATCAGCAAGGGGGTTGATAAAAAAATGGATGGTGTGCTTTGGGCAAATCTAAATTGTTTGTCCTTAACAACAGCTCTGAGATCGAAGAATACAAAGAGTAAGTATTTTCTATTTCGGGTTGTGTTTTCGTAAGTTATCTTTATAGTGATTATTATTAACGCAAGTAACATTATTTATAGTGAATTTATTACTCAAATGCCGCATGGAACTGACTTGGAAGCAAATTTTCCTAACTGGTTTAAACATAAGGTAAACTCATTTGTGTATAAAACCGATTATACAAACCGATCATACAAATTTTCCTAATTTTCTCTTATTTCAAATAGATCAACCGTCGGCGAGTAAATGATGAATCTAGTGTTAGTCCTCAGTTATTTGCTTTAGCAAATGGACCACGACATGCAAACTCTTACACCGCTTGTATAGTTAACGGTGTGAGATTTGTAGTTCATAGCCGAGACGTACGCCGTACAACTCAAAATAGCGGCATCTCAATAACTGGTCAAGATGGAACAAAGTATTACGGTTTGTTGGAAGAGATTCTGGAGCTAGTCTATCTAGACCGTTGTAAGGTTGTGTTGTTTCGATGTAAATGGTTTAAAACTAATAACAACAAACTTTGTGTCATTAAGAATAACATAACCAGTATTTCTACCCAAACTGAATGGTTTACAAATGATCAATACATTCTTGCAACACAAGCAGAGCAAGTTTTTTATCTTGACGAAACGTCTAAAGCCAGTCAAAGAGTTCAATCAATCAGACATTGGAAGGTCGTCCAAGAGGTGAATCATCGGAAGATTTGGGACCGAGATATTATAATGGAAAATAATGAAGCAGATTTAATTCATGGCAGCACTTCATCTGAGCTTTTGTTGTCTGCTGACTTAGATAATTTAACTTATGATGGTATGAGTAGAGATGAAGCTACAGAAGTCGATGTTTCCCTTGAGCATGTCAATGTAGAGGACGAGACATATGAAGATACGGATGAGGGTGAAGACGACGATGCAGACCAAGTTGTTGACGTTTCTGATAATTCAGATGATGAATCAGACGAATTTAATAATGATTGTGGAGAAGATTCTTATCACAACGATGAATCCGATTGATTGTAATTTTTAATTTTAACCGAATCATTTATTATGTTTGATCTATTATGTTTATTGAATTGTTTTTTTTTCAATTATGTGTTTAGCTAATGATTCAATTACGGTATATTTGTATACTTATATAATCTTTTTTTATAGATGGCAGACGTGGCCCGAGGTCACGGTGGGGATACCTATGGCCGTGGTCCACCTGGTGGTGGTCCTCCCGATGATGATCGATCGTGGCAGCCGCCACGACAGTGCGAGGTCAGTGATGACCGGCAGCGGCAGCGGACGAGGTATGACGAATTTTTTATACTATTATCTTTTAAAATGAAAATATATAATTTACATAGAATTTTTATACTATTATCAATTGGCAGGACAAGGCAAGCGTGGAAAGACCACACTTCAAGGTATGCGAAAGAGAAATCCACAAGGAAATTTGCTCACAATTGAATTTGAGCAAGGTACGCATGACACCTACAAACCTGTGGGTGTCAATCAGGCGACCTTTGCTTCACTGGTTGGCACAATCGTTGACAGATTTCCTCAAAACTACAAGAGCTAGAGAAAGATACCTGCGGATTTGAAGGCGACTATCTGGCCTGACTTACAGGTTAAGTTTATGATAATTAAATTCAGTGATTAATATATATACACTAAGCTATTTGTTTTCGTAATTTACAGATGTATTTTGATATGACTCCCCACGAAGGCCTGAGGGCAGACATTGAGAAATATGCTGCAAACCGGTATAAAGATCATAAATACCGGTTCAAGCAAAAGCATTTTAGCAAAATAGGCGGGGAGGACAGGGTTGATATTTCTGATGTTGTGCCACCTGATATGCAAGAATCTGAATGGAAAGGCTATGTGGATTACTACACTTCTCCTGAAGTCAAGGCTCGGTCTGCAACCAACAAGTCCAACAAAGGGAAGCAGACGATCAAGGGACATGGCGGCCGGACATCTTTAGCCAAATGTCGTTATATGTTTGTAAGTTATTTTAATTTAATGTGTTTATAACTTGTTTTATGTGTTTGTAAGTTACTTTTATATTATTATATAACTATAAAATGTGTTTACAGCGGGAAGATGGTTTTGATGAATCTGGGAGTGCCATATTAGCATATCGTCGCTTCTATACCGATTCAAGCGGTAATTTCTATCAACCTGAACCCGCTGCATACTATGTAAGTAATGTACACGTCTTACAATTTTATAAAAATAAAGTAATATATAAAATCACCATATATATAACATTGTTTATTTTTTTTGTAAACTATAAAGGAGCAAATGGTCGCGCTTCAACAACAACATCCAGAAATGTCCGAGAAACAGATCATGCGCCAGGTGTGTATGGATTTGTGTATGTATATTAGAATGTATGTATATTTGTGTATGGATGTATCTGTTCCAATTCTTATTTGTTATACAAATATATTTCTGGATATATAAAATGGATTAATATGTATATTTGTGCATATGTATATGGGTATTTGTGTATGAATATGTATGTGTATATATTAGAATGTATGTATATGTGTGTATGAATGTATATGGGTATTGAGATTAAAATGGATGAATGTATATGTATTGAGATTAAAATGTGTGTATGAATGTATATGGGTATTTGTGTATGAATGTGTATGTGTATATATTAGAATGTATGTATATGTGTGTATGGATGTATATATGTATTTATGTATGGATATATATGTGCATGTGTATGGATGTATATATGTATTATGTATGGATGTATATGTATATGTGTATGGATGTATATGTGTATTTATGTATGGATGTATATGTGTATGTGTATATGTATGTTGAATTGTGATTAAAATAGATGTATATGCGTATTTGTGTATGGATGTATATGTGTATTTGTGTATGGATGTATATGTGTATTTGTGTATGGATGTATATGTGTATTTGTGTATGGATGTATGGATGTAAAATAGATGTATATGCGTATTTGTGTACAGGTGTTGGGGGAGCGGCCCGGGTGGGAACGTGGCATCGGTCCAATACCGAGCGTGCCTTCACAACCCCCACCGCCACCTCATAGAACAGATCAGCGGATGTTCTCACAATCTGAGGTTGAGGAGATAGTAGCAGCGAGACTGGCCAGTGAGCAAGAACAATGGCAGTCACAGATGATGCCTAATATGATGGCACAAATGCAAAGTCAAATCCAAAGCCAAGTCCCGAGCGCGTTGAGGAGAAGTGGTCATTCTCAAGAAGATGAAGAAGATGAAGATGATGAAGGTGGGTCGTCATAGGATGGTTTGATGGTTTGATGGTTTTTAGTGATTGTTATGACTATTTTAAAACATTTGTTTGTGTAACTTTTAACTTATTAAATTTGGACAATTTTTTGTTTATATGCTATGTTTTGCGATTGGTTTGATGGTTTTGATAGTGTGTACTGATTTGGAACAGCAGGTTTGGTCTGGTACCCAGAAAAATCTAGGTGGATTGCTGCAAATGCAGCAAAATTATTAAAAAAAATTTCTTTTTTGCGGCGATATGTCGTCGCAAAAAAGAGTAAAATATATTGAAAAGACTCGCCGCAAAAGAGATTTTGGTCAAAATAATTGCGGCGATATATCGCCGCAAAAATTAGGATTTCGTCGCAAAAAATATCGTCGCAAAAGATTTATCTCAGAATTTTATTTTTTTCAAAATAAGTGGAGCCCACAAAAGAAATCGTCGCAAATATCGTCGCAAATAACATTTTGCGACCACTTTTTTACAGCGACTGTTTTGCGACGAAATTTTCAAATTGAGGTTTTTGCGACGATATTTATCGCCGCAAAAAATCCTTTTTGTTGTAGTGATACTTTTCAAGATTTTTTTTTTACTAACTGAAATCAAGTCTCTTTATCCGGGCTAAGCATACGTGACTTTTTATAATTGGTTGGTTTTAAATATTGTTTTTTCATTTAACTAAAAGCCAATATATATTGATCTTAAAAAAATTAGTCAAAATATATAAACTTCTTTTAACCAAGTACGATCGAACACACACTATTTACTTTAAACCTACACTAGTTCTAAAATCACCACCCCAAAATTTAACTAAGATTCTTTTAACTGAAGATTCTGCCAAATAAAATGATCAGTCAACATTACTCACGACATATTGTAATAACTGTGTTTTAAGGTTGTTGTTTTTCCTTCCAGAAGTTATTTCCATTATAATATACATCTTATTTTGAGGTTAACCATTTTCCAGTACGTTATGATAATTGTTTACAAAGAATGCACATGACATAAAAGCTAGCTATCATATCTATACAGGTGGCACGTCACATGTGATTCCTACGTTGCTTTCTAATCAAATGTGATATCTTTATATATGACAGTGTTAATCCTGTCCTTCTCATGAATGAACCGAACTTAATGTTAGAGATTACAATTTATTCGTTGATTGGGTACTTAAGTTATATGTTAAAAGGACTTATAAAATAAATATCAAATGATATAATGGCACGTATTTATTATTTTAAATTTGAAATAAATCAAAAACTAAGACATACAAAAGTGTGTTTAACTAAATAGGCAACAAAATATTAAATAAATATGATACATTCAAAAAGTTTGGGTCCATATATTACTCGAATAACAAGTTTATGATTATACATAAGTGAAAAGTTAATACATAACTACGAGTCATGTATCATATTCACATGCACTTACGTCTGCATTAATATAAAGTTCAGTATATATATAGCCAAAAATAAGGATGTGACGGTATTATAAGTCACGTATGATGACTATATATGAATTATCTCTTAAATATCATAACTAAAATGCTACTTGTGATTTTCTCTTTTATGATAAACGTCTATAAACCGGCCATAGTATTTAATTTGACGAAAAAAGTAGATGAGAATTCATGAGATTGAAGGGGGAAGTTAATGGTTACCGAATAAAACAAAAGGTGGTGAGGAGGCAATAATAAATATACCAATGAAAGGGAAATAAAAGAATTGAACAATGATAGAAATTTCCTGCCAAGACCCAACAAGTGTACTAAATTTAGCTTTCAAAGATTTTTAGTGATTTGTTGATTTTATTTATATACCATCAATATTATTTCATAGTTAGTTAAAATATGAAATGTTTTATTTATTACACACATATTAATAAAAAGATTCATTAAATATAACCTTTAGAGCTATGAATGAGGGTTATTGTATGATGATCTTTAATGAATAGATGTTTATTAACCAACTTATTTGGACTTCTATTAAAGAGGGTCATTCAACAAGATAAAAAAAACTTTAAAGGTAACATAAATACATGTACTAGTTAATTACACAAATACCTTTAAATACATGTACTAGTTAATTACACACATAGCTCTTGTGGTTTGACACATATAACATGTTTAGGTACTTATTTTATTAAGTAACAAATTTGAATTTTATGATTATAATTTTATAAGTAGATATTAAGACTAACTTTCGTAAGTTTTCTATAAAATAGAAGAGAAATGACCAAAATATGCTTCATAACCAAAGGGGCCATTCGTGTACTTAACTCCGTTTTAATTATAAGAACAATTGTCTATTTAACTCAACCCGCTAAACAATTAAATACTCTTAAATATTAAACTTGCGCCATTGCCACCACTTTCACTCTCATCCTCTCTAGAAAAATAAACCCTAGAGTCACATCTCTAACCACCATCACTGATCACTATCACCGCCACTAGACAACCATCTTGTCTTGATACCACTAGAAACACCGTTGGTCGTCACTACAAGAAAAATGACATTTAACAAGGAAATTTTATAGAAAGGACATAATGTCCTTACTACAGCACACTAAAACATAAAAAAGTAGGGTCAAATGATTTTTTAGTTTGACCAAACATTTAGCAAGGACAATATCCTCGCACTATTATTTTTCAGGTTTTTTTATTTTTTAATTTATTTTAATGAATGTGAAAATATATAAAAAAAGGGACCTTTTTTGACTAAAGCTATAGCAAGAACAATGTCCACGCTATAGATTAATACATATTTTTTAATTTTCAATTCCCACCAAACCTAAAAAATACCGGGTAAATACGTATTTTCAATTTCCACCAAAACTTAAAAATTCTCGGGTCACATATTGTGAGGACAATGTCCTCGCTGAAAGTATTTATGAATTTTATTTTTTGTTTTTAAATAGAAATACAAGATATTGTATTTAAATATGTTTTTAGTTTACGTAAATAAAATAAAAATTACGCACAAATTTGCAATAGTGTATGTGTGTGTATATATATGTGTGTGTATATATATGTGTGTATGTATGTATATAGTGTCTCTTTGTATGTATATATGCATGACACGTATTTATTACATGTATGTGTGTATGGTGTATGTATATATCGTGTATGTATGTATAATATGTATGACATGTTTGTATTTACTTATAACATATATAATATACAATGTATTTATGTATGTACATATGTAAGGCATGTATGATGTACAATGTATGTATCTATGTATGGATATACTGTGTATGTATGTATGACATGTATGCATATACGTATCACACGTATAATGTACAATGTATGTATGTATTACTTGTATATATGCATTGTATGTATGACATGTATGTATGTATGTACGTATCACATGTGTAATATACAATGTATGTATGTATTACTTGATATATGTACTATATGCATGACATGTATCCATGTACGTATCACATAACAATGTATTTGTATGTATGTACGTACGTAAGACATGTATGATGTATAATGTATGTATCTATGTATGAATATTTGCGTATAGTATGTATGACATGTGTATATATGTATGTGTGTATCACATGTATAATGTACAATATATATATGTATGTATTACTTGTATATATGACATGTATGTACGTACGTATCACAAGTATAATGTACAATGTATTTATATGTAAGTATGTACGTAAGACATGTATGATGTACAATGTATGTATCTATGTATGGATATTTGTGTATAGTACGCATGACATGTGTGTGTATGTAAGTATGTATCACATGTATAATGTACATGTATATATGTATGTATGTATGACATGTGTGTGTATGTATGTATGATGCGCGGGTAAAAGCTCGGGTTTAAAAGCACAAAACGGCATATTTATAGCATAACTTCGAGTTCAAATGATCTATTTTTATGTGGTTTGTGTTTGTTAGGGCCGGAACAATTAAGAGTACACTCCGGGGTCATATGGGATGTCGGAATGGAGCCCGGAACAGTCGGATAAGCGAAACGAACAAAAGGAAAAAATGCTGTTTCTGGAGCCCGTCGCCGACGGGCTAATACCCCGTCGCCGACGCCCCCTCAATTGTCCTATCGGATTTTTAATGCCCACTTGTTTCATTTGACTTGTTTAAACGGGACTTTTCAATTTGCAGCTGGAAAGGCCATATAATAGGGAGGAAAATCAGGGAAAAAGATCATCCTACGTGATGCTATGATCCTCTCACTTTGTTTTGTCTCCAAGAAAAATTATCTTCATCATTAACACTCATCTTCATCATCAACAATCTTCTTCATCACCAAGAATCATCCATGAAGCTTTAGAGAAGAAATTTTGACAATTGGAGCTTTTCATCATCAACAAAGTCAAGCAAAATCAAAGTGATATGGAATTGCAAACAAGATCATCACCCGGATTCCAAGCCTCAAACAACATGAGAGGCTAATCTTCTTTGGGTTTCCCCCGGTTTGCATATTGTAAGACTATGGTTTGTTAACATTTGAAAACTAGATTGCATCCTTGTGTTTTATATTTGATTGCTTGAAACATTTATGCTAGTACTTTGAGCTTAACTTGAATTCCCAAATTGAATGAATGATTATGAAATTTGTCTTTGAGAAATGGAGTTGTTCATGTGTGCTATGTAAATGTAGAGTTTGAATGTTCTTGTGTAATGAAGTGTATTATCGTCCGTGTTAACGTTGACGATTCTTGACACCTAAACCTTGTAATGATGAACTCGTTAGCATAAATCACACCTTTGATGCAAGTTAGTTGGATTGGTAGAACCATAACCTTATGATATCAACCGGGGGTGAACCTTGTTATTAAACTTTGTTTTGTTAACCATTGTTCTAAGTTTCTCAAGTTTTATTAATCATTTTTAAGCAATCTTTTTGTTTTGTTCATTCCTTTGTGTTGGAAAAATCTCAACACCATTTCAAGTAAACATATCAAAGCTCTTATAAACAAAATAGCAAGCTTCATAATTGACTCGTTAGTCCAATTCAAGTCTAAACACAAACCACATACTCCTTGTGATTCGACACCCTTCTTACTATTTGCTACATAGTTTTGGTACTAAGGAACTATACAAATACTATCTTTGACTAGTGCACGCGACAAGCCGGTCAAATTTTGGCGCCGTTGCCGGGGAGTAGTGCGCTTTGTGTGTAGAATTGTGTTGACTAGCTTGTGATTTTCTGTTTAAGTGTTTGGTTATTTTTGCATCATTCCTTTTCCCTTGTTATGCTGGGTGTGTTATTTGTGTAGATCACAGGTAGTGCATGCATACTAGAGCATCCGGAAGAACCTCTCCGTTGGTGTTTGAACCGGAAATTGAACGCTTTGCAAGAAGGAACCGAGCCAACCAAATGGAGGGAGGTAGTAACAACCGACCCCCACCACAACATAACATTCCACAAAATCCACCACCACCACCCACTAATGACCGTAACCCCAACCCAAACCGTAGACAAACGCATAGCCATAGTAACCCACTTTTTGAACATGTGAACCAAAACCCCATGGGTCACTTTGGCCCACCAAACTTAGATGAGCTAAGAAATGCCATTCATGACGATGAACCATTTAGTGTTCCATCTTACCAATCACCCGAACGGGTGAGTGTTCACACCTATCACACGGGTGATAGTGATGATTATGAGTATGACAATGAAGGCAATGAGGGGTTTTACAATGAAGGAGGGTATGATGGTGATTATGGCTACCAAGGTGATAATTATGATGAATGGAACCGTGGGTATATGGAGAATGAGAACTACAATTACAACCGTCAACATAGACAAAACCAATTTAGGAATCCAAACATAAATGCCAACCCAAACTAAATTCCTCAGTTTGTCGGTGTAGCTAATCAAGGACCACAAAGAAGATACCCAATGCATCAAGAAGTGAATGGTCCTCCACGCCAACAACCTCAACGAGCTAGAACACAAGGTGTAAATGGTAGGTTCCGACCCATCATATCGGACAATGTCTCTCCTATTGTTCCACCGACTCCGGGAAGGCGTTCATTTGATTGCAAGCCTAACTACATCAACATCTTACCTTATTTTCATGGCATGTCAACGGAGGAGCCTTACACACATATATCCGAATTCTCCGACATATGTGGCACAATTGGAGGACACAACTTCTCACAAGATGAGGTGCGTTTAAGATTGTTCCAATTTTCATTGAAGGACAAGGCAAAGCAATGGTTTTTAACCTTGCCGGCTAATAGTATTCGAACATGGGGAGAAATGCAACAAGTCTTCCTTGATGAATACTATTCAATGGCCAAAACGGATGAAATGAGGGACGAGATCCGGACATTCCAACAACAATCCGGAGAGCCACTTCATGAAGCTTTTACTCGTTTTAAAGAGTTGATAAGAAAGTGCCCACATCACCAAATTGAGCTTTGGGAGCTAGTGAAGAGTTTTGTGAACGGGTTGACAAAAGAAGAAAGAAAATACCTCAAGTCTACTAGCAATGGAACCTTGTTGAATAACCCCGAGGAAGAGGATTGGGAGTTCCTTGAAAGGATGAGTAAGAACTCAAGAGCCGAAGAATCCGCGGATAGGAAAGCAAAGCACCCTATTCCAAAATCCACCTCCGACATTGACTCAAGTGCAAAGGATCGAATAGTCGCGTTGGAAAGGGAGTTAGCTCGCATGAAGAAGAAAGATGTAAATGCGGTTCAATTCGCGGTTTGTGAAGAATGTGGGGACATTGGTCATAGAGCCGATAGTTGTCAAGTAAACATGGCTCAAGGAACCGAAGAGGTGAATCAAGTTTATGGAGACCGAAGCCTTTTGACATGAACTCCAACACTTACCATCCGGGTTTGAGGAACTATCCCAACCTTAGGTATGGTAATCCTTCAAACCAAATGAACCCAAACTTCCAATCAGCAAACCAAGGTGGACAAGGCTATCAAAACCGCCAAGGGAATAATCAAGGGGGAAATTACAACCAAGGTGGCTACCAAAGGAGCAACTACAATCAAGGAGGTAATCAAGGCTACAATCGGGATGGTAACTTCCAAAGAAATTACAACAATAATCAAGGTGGACCATCGGGAAGCCAAAGTGGTGGAGATGACTCGTTGAATGCAAAGTTAGATGCTCTTATGAACATGATGAAAGAATCTAACAATGACATCAAGGAGATGAAGAGAGCAAATGAAGTAAGAGATAAGTCACATGAAGCTCTCACAAGGCAAGTTGGTCAACTAGCCGAAGATTTGGGCCGACTTAAGGGAAGCGGTGGAAGATTGCCAAGTGATACAACCGTGAATCCACAACATCAAGGTTCAAATTCTAAAAACACACGTGAGGTATCAATCAATAAACTTACTTTTCGTAGTGGTAAGATAGTTGACAATGGTGTTAAACCACCACCACCCCAATTCGTTAAAGGGGTGGTGGAAGATGTTACTGATGAAAGTGACGATGAGGGTGAAAGTAGCCAAACGGGTCAAAATAAAAATTTTTCTGAAAAATCTAAACCCAAACCCTTTGAGGTTACACAAACTCCTAAGGCTAAGGAAAAAGTGGTGGAGGGTAATACCGTCCCTTTTCCCGAAGCTCTTAAGGCACCCTTGCAAAAAGTGGTAAAGAAGAGAGGCCCACAACAAGATGAAATGTGGGAAATTTTTAAACAAGTGAAAATTAATTTGCCACTTTTAGATGTAATCAAGCAAGTTCCTTCATATGCTAAGTACTTAAAAGAACTATGTACCCAAAAGAGAGCTCACAAATTCCCTAAAAAGCTTGATTTGACTGAAAATGTGAGCTCTATTCTTTCGGGCGCCCTTCCACCTAAGCTACAAGACCCGGGAGCGCCCATTATATCTCTTCAAGTGGGAGAATTCAAAATGACAAGGGCACTCTTGGATCTTGGTGCTAGCGTAAGTATTTTACGGGTAGCTTGTATGATCAATACGACTTTGGTCCGCTTCAAGAAGCTAAGCCCACCGTGATATTAGCCGATTTAACACCCAAGCTTCCCCGTGGGATAATTACCGATGTGATAGTAAAAGTTGAGGGTTTTTATTATCCGGTGGACTTTTTAGTACTTGATTATGTTTCTATAGATCAAACCAAACAACCTACGGTTATCTTAGGTCGACCATTTTGGCAACTTCAAATGCTCAAATCAATTGTAAAACGGGAACAGTTGACATGACATTTGGTAACAATAGGTTGAGGCTTAATGTATTTTCAGGTGTGACTAAACCTCCTATTAATGATGAATGCTACATAGCCGACATTATTGATGAGTGTATACCTCTATGCGACATGGTCGTTGATGAGGAAAACACAATGGAGGATTGTTTCATGTTTGACAGGTTGAGAGTGGAAACTAAAAAGCAACTAGAGGAGGAAGAAGGGAGATAATGAGTGTGGCCATGAGGAGTGAGCGACCACCATGGTCGGTACAAGTGGAGCCACTACCCGAGAAGATCGACACCGGGTTGAAACCTTCATTGCAAGAACCACCACAAGTTGAATTGAAAGAACTACCAAAGCATTTAAAATATGTTTTCCTTGGTAAGAATGAAACTTTACCTGTTATTATTGCTTCTAATCTATCCATTGAACAGGAAGGTGCGTTGATGGAGGTGTTGATTGCTAACAAGGGGGTGATTGGATGGACCATTGCGGATCTAAAAGGAATCAGCCCCTCAATTGTTATGCACAAAATCATCACGGATCCGGAAGTCAAACCATCACATGATGCCCAACGAAGGTTGAACCCAAACATGAGAGAGGTAGTCAAGAAGGAGGTATTGAAGTGGCTAGATGCAGGTATCATCTTTGCAATCTCTGACAGTACTTGGGTGAGCCCTACACAAACTGTACCAAAAAAGGCGGGCATCCAAATTGTTAAAGATGACTCAGGTAATAAGGTAGCTACCCGACCAGTAACCGGGTGGAGAATTTGTATTCATTACAGGAAATTGAATGCTGCTACCTCAAAAGATCATTTCCCCTTACCATTCATTGATCAAATTGTTGAGAAACTATCAGGTCAGAAATTCTATTGCTTTCTAGATGGTTATTCAGGTTATAACCAAATAGCTATTCATCCTGAAGATCAGGAAAAGACTACATTTACTTGCCCTTATGGCACGTTTGTATTTAGGCGAATGCCCTTTGGGTTATGTAATGCCCCCGCCACCTTTCAAAGGTGTATGATGAGTATCTTTTCAGATATGGTGGGGGAGTCATTAGAAATTTTCATGGATGATTTCTCAATTTTTGGCACATCTTTTGAATTATGTTTGCTTCAATTAGAAAAAGTTTTAAAAAGATGTGTTGAAACCAATTTGGTCCTTAGTTGGGAAAAGAGCCATTTATGGTCCAAGAGGGGATAGTATTGGGTCATGTTGTGTCTAGCCGTGGGATAGAGGTAGACCATGCTAAAGTGAAGGTTATTTCCACTTTACCTCACCCCACTAATGTTAAGGGCATTAGGTCATTCTTGGGGCATGCCGGTTTTTATAGAAGATTCATAAAGGGATTTAGTGTCATAACCAAACCATTGTGTAATCTATTGTTAAAAGATGCCTCATTTGAGTTTAATGAAGAATGTGTAAAAGCCTTTAACATCTTGAAGCAAAAACTAATTGAAGCTCCAATCTTGCAATCACCTGATTGGAAATTGCCTTTTGAAATAATGTGTGATGCGAGTGACTATGCTATTGGGGCTGTCTTGGGTCAACGGGTTGATAAGAAACTCGTTGCCATATACTATGCAAGTAAAACCCTCTCAGATGCCCAATTGAATTATACAACAACTGAGAAGGAATTACTTGCGGTGGTATATGCTTTAGATAAATTTCGGTCCTACATATGGGGTAGCAAGGTTATTGTCTATTCTGACCATTCTGCTGTTAGGTACCTCATGGAGAAAAAGGACGCGAAACCAAGGTTGATTCATTGGATTTTGTTATTGCAGGAATTCAATCTTGAGATCCGAGACAAGAAAGGGAGTGAAAATGTAGTAGCGGATCATTTGTCAAGAATTCAACCGGTGGAAGAAGATACCACGCCGGAGATAAATGAACAATTCTCGGATGAATACATCATGTCTATCACCACCAATAACCCTATGCCCATTTTGCAAACTATTTGGCTACAGGTACATTGCCGGAAGGATGGAGTAGAAGAAAGAAACAACACTTCAAGGCTCAAGCAAAACATTACATTTGGGATGAACCGGATCTGTTCAAAGTTGGAGCCGACCAAATCATCCGAAGATGTCTACCGGATGAGGAGATCCCATGTGTGTTGAGCATGCTTCACGAATCGGCATGTGGAGGACATTTCAGTGGACAAAAGACGGGTCACAAAGTCCTTTCTTGTGGTTTTTATTGGCCTACCATCTTCAAAGACTCCCATGAATTTGCCAAGAGTTGCATAAGATGCCAACAAATGGGGAGTGTGACAAGAAGGGATGAAATGCCTATGCAACCAATTTTGGTGGTGGAAATCTTGATGTTTGGGGCATTGACTTCATGGGCCCTTTTCCAAACTCTTTTGGTAACCTCTATATCTTGGTGGCGGTCGATTATGTCTCTAAATGGATAGAAGCAATCGCCACCAAGACCAATGATCATAAGGTAGTATGCAAGTTTGTTCAAAACAACATTTTTTCAAGATTTGGTATCCCTCGCGTGATAATAAGTGATGGGGGATCACATTTTAAAAACTTCAACTTTGGCAAACTTCTAAAACGTTATGGTGTGATCATAGGATTGCAACACCATACCATCCACAAACAAGTGGACAAGTAGAGGTTTCTAATAGGCAAATCAAAGAAATTTTGCAAAAAACGGTACGACCCGATCGCAAGGATTGGTCAACTAAACTAGATGATGCCTTGTGGGCGTATCATACCGCTTACAAGACACCTATTGGAACCACTCCCTACGGTTGGTCTATGGAAAGGGTTGTCATTTACCTGTAGAGTTAACTCATCGTGCCTTGTGGGCGGTTAAAACTGTTAATATGAATATGAGTGTGCAGGTAAACAAAGACAATTGGCGCTGAATGAGTTAGAAGAGATCAGGGACGAAGCCTATGAAACCGCATCTGCATACAAGGACAAGATGAAGCGGGTTCATGATGCCAAGCTTCGTTTGAAGGAATTCAAGCCCGGACAGAAGGTATGGTTGTACAACTCACGACTAAAGCTATTTCCTGGAAAGCTAAAGAGTAAATGGACGGGTCCATATTTGATCATCCGGGTGGGCGACTTTGAAGATGTAGAGATTGAAGATTTTGACGACCATTTAAGGCAAACGGTGAATGGGCACCGCCTTAAACCATATCTTGAACCAAATGACATAAATGGGGCAGACAAACAATCCGAGTGCTTGTTGCTGAGCACTCTTGATGAGGTACCGATTTAATCACAGCACCGCAAAGTCCGGCTAACGACAGGTAAACTTAGCGCTGCGTGGGAGGCAACCCACGAGAGGTAACTTGTACATATTTGTTGCTTTGCATTACTTAGTTTAGTATAGACCTTTTCAGCCTTATTTAGAATTGCCAAGCCAAATCAGAGTCACAAAATCCCATTGCGTGCGCGACTTGTGTGTATTCGGGACAATACACGTGTGTTCGGGGGGGTGATATATATATAGGTATACATATTACATATTTTTTTTCTTATCTATGGTGTGTGTATGTGTTAATTTTTTATACTTTATATGTCGTATTATCTACGAGTGTGAAAATTTTGAAAAAAAAAGCATTTCTAGATCCCGTCGCCGACGGGCAAAGAAGGCGTCGCCGACGCGCGACCTGCGTAGATCAAAACCCCCGTAGACAGCAATTAGCACGTAGACGAAACCGAAAATTTGGAGCCCGTCGCCGACGCCCCGTTACCCCCATAACCGACGCCCCTCCTTTCCAAGCTTCGTAAAATTTTGTTTTTTCTTCAAATTTTAACCCATTCTCAACCACCCAACCCCCCTTACGGATTTTTTTACCCACCACAACCCTTATTTCACCCCAAAACACACTCCCACTCCCATTTTCATCCAACCACTTCAACTCTTTCTCTCTTCTTCTCCAACAATTCTCAAGAACCCTAAATCTCCTCCATAACCTAACTTCTTCCAAACTTAACCAAATCCAACCATTCTTGTGTCCAAGGTGTTTAGTTTTTTGTAAGGCCCCGCTCCCGGGCACCTCACAGTTGGTCATTCATCGCACATAAAACATTTTAAAACACATATTACTTTGCAGCGGAATTTAAAATCTCTATTAATAATTAAAACATGTCATTTTATTACAATACAACATCCTTTTATTTCAAAATACAATGACATGTCAATATATGGATGCCAGCTCAACAACTGAGTAGTCGCCCTATGCCATCCTCAGCAACATACCTGCCAACTGGAAAATACATAAAACGTCAGCGTTGCTGAGTGAGTTCTAGTTTTGTAATAAAACATACTTTACTTTCCATCAAAATACACACGATCATACAACATACGTACATGTAGATAATATTATTATTATCTTCATCATTCATTCATTAGCTTTCGTTCGTGCGTTTCTTACTTTCACTCATACGTTCGTTACATTCGTCTTTACGTACGTTACGTTCATTCTTACGTTCATTTCATTTATTAGTACGTTCAATACTTTCATGCATCCTCTATCTATCACTTTTATCTAGGTCCAGTCACACTTTACCCTCTTCATGGCACACAGCCATGATTACTGAGGTCAAGTGACATGGATCCCAATTCATACGTTATCATTGTGTTCCTTCCGCTCATTACTATCATTCGTTCGTTCTTTAACTTTCATTCGTTAAGCATGCAAATCTCTAAGGGTCACCTCCCTTCTCTGCCCTCATGGTTCATACCCATGAGCCGGCAAGGCATACTCCAACATAATGGTGCCCCTATGGCTCTCAGTCCATAGACCGACACCTAGTGCCCCTATGGCTCTCAGTCCATAGACCGACACTCTGTTACCCTAGACCATGCAAGACTTTCTTTCATATTTCTCATTCTCATCTAGATCTTGTCTCATGCAATATCCCCGACTCATGTCCGAAGACTAGCACAGCACCGGGATACGCGACAAAGATCCCGTACGAGTCATCACAGAGATTGAACTCCATCCGAGTCTGTTGCAACACAAAGTCGCTCACCTCATAACTATGTTTGGCCTTATGCCACACCCCCGAAGTTAAACATAACTCGGGTAACAACACCCCCACCGAAATGGGTATCATCACCCCCACCGAAGTGGGTAACTACACCCCCACCGAAGTGAGTAACATCACCTCCACCGAAGTGGGTAACTACACCCCCACCGAAGTGACTAACATCACCCCCACCGAAGTGGGTAACATGTGACATTCCACACCCCACTATGTGGGTACCTACTTACACCGTGTACCACACCGAAGGTCAGTCTCAAGACTGGAACCTCTACGTGCACTCTTAAAGATTAGCTGAACCTCACGCGGTTGAGCTTGTGGCATTTAGGACCGTGCACTTTGGTACACTTCGCTTGCAAATCTCTCACGTTTTCATTCGTTCATTAAGGATTCATTATCATTCATAGTATTTCTCCTTTATTATCTTTTGCTTTACAATACATAATACTTTCGTTACATTCACTTACGATCACTTCTCTTTATCATTAATCTTTCATTTATTAATGATAATACTTCTTCGTTAAATCCTTAAACATTCTTCGTCATGTCATGCCATACTTAACAATATTTTATTAATGATATTGTTAACAATAATAATACACTGATAATAATATCAATAATAATAAGGGCTAATCCTTAATCATCATTTCGTGCACCCAAAACATCATCATTAATTAACCCTAGTCAACCCTGGTCAAATCCTTGAAATTCAGATTCTCAGAAAATTCCTAAAAAAATTCCAAGTGTTGGGCGCATAAGCCCTGTTAGGCGTATGAGCCCTGTTGGGCGTTTGATCCTGTTGGGCGTATGAGTCCTGTTGGACTTCTGAGCTTACACTTAGAAAAATTCTCGGGTCTGGGCGTATGACCCCTGTTGGGCGTATGAGTCCTGTTGGACTTCTCACCCTACACTTAGAAAATTTTCTCTGGTCATACGACCAAGGTTCAGACTTTTCACCCTCATACTTAGTAAAATTTTCAGACTTATAAGCCTGGGCGTTTTAGGACTGTTGGACATATTACCTGCTTGGACTCATGACCCCACTTAGTCTATTCTAAGGCAAGTCCTTGGGTGTATAAGCACTATTGGACTCATTACCTTGTACTTAGTTATTCTAAGTCCAAATTCCAGACACATGACTCCTATTTGGGTTTGCTAGTCGTATTAGCAGCCTATCATGTGTCTAATTCATATTCCAAATTCCCAAACATCATAATGCCTAGTTCTAATCGTGTACACGTGGTTCTAGGCATAAACCTATCATAAACATAAACATACATACATTCATATCATACGGGTATTACACCCAAACTTATAAAAACATATATACATGCATTTTCCAGCCCCAAAACGTTTAAAACAGGTAAAAAGGGGGTCTAGAAACTCACCTTTGCTGCTTCCAATCTTAACACTCTTCACCCGAGCTTCTTCACATGATTCCAACCCTTAGAATCCTTCTTAACTCGTATTTGCAAACATAGAAGCACACATAAACATTCAACCGAGACTAATCTATCCAAGAACAACTTAAAACATTAATTCTTACCTTGAACCCGATTTCTTCTTCTTGTTCTTCAAAAAAAAACCCGAGAGTTTCTCTGCTTTCTCTCTCTAAAAGCTGAACAAGAAAAGTGTGCAGATGGGTATGGGGCGACCACATCGCCCTTTTACACCACTTTTCAAGATTTTTATCATCTTCTTCACTTTTGGTCCCTCAACTTTGGGATTGACTTTCTTTTTCCCTTTTTCTTTCTCTTTTATTCCTTTGTTTCTTTAAAAGAAAAATACGGGTGTTACAAGTCCACCCCCCTTATATAGGTTTCGTCCCCGAAACCTGTTATTCCTTAAACCCTTGTGAGCAATACTGTTTCACCTCTTCTTCCAGTCTCTCATCTGGAATTCAATCGCTCTACATCATTTATCGACATCCGATTTCT
Organism: Flaveria linearis; assembly: GCA_024085815.1. NCBI lineage: Eukaryota > Viridiplantae > Streptophyta > Magnoliopsida > Asterales > Asteraceae > Flaveria > Flaveria linearis. The sequence continues at coordinate 4,174,230 of CM044003.1, forward strand.
GGTCTATCTTTGACTATTCTGCATTGGCAACCCATGCATACTGATCAATGATTATTTGACCAGCACCTGCGACCTCAAACATGCCATGTAGAGTGCGGTCACTACGATTAAAAGAATCATCACAATATCGAGCAAAGTCTCGACGTCATAATCATTGAGCTTCAGAGCATCACTTAGACCTTCAGCCTTAATGCTTGAAAAAAAAACACGACCATCAACTTGCGTATAATTGCTAGCCCTTATTTGATGTTCTTTATGTATGAATAATGACCCTTTGGCAACCCAACACTGACAAGAAAGACAATTCGGCTTATTTGGTGACTCAATCCAAATTTAGCTCTTTCCTTTACTCCCAACCTCCCATTCTACTTGTTTGTTACAACGTCGAAACTATCGTACGTTGCCGTTCAATAAGCCACTCACAGGCTGAAATTGTTCCTCAGACAACGGGTGACATAACTTTCTTAATTGCATCACGCAATCCTCTAGGGCATCAGGTAACCTAGTGAATCCACTAATAGTAATCTCTACATCGAAGGGTTCATCGATGTTCCTTCTCCTTTTGTTTCCGTTCTCCTCCGATCGTCGCACATCCTTCCCGGTGAAGCCTTCATCATCATCCATTGTCGCAGATCGGCACCGAACTTTTATCGGGCACCACTAATCAATCGATCTCTTTTACAGCACTTGGTGCTTGCCTCATAAGTTACTATTCGATTCACCGGAGGTGTACGTCTATCCACATACGTCTATCAGGGATGGTCTAACAGAAAAACAAGCGCTCTCTCAATTCTATTGCGGGTCCTTTAGCGCACTGGGTAATCTAGTAGACTTACCTATAGTAGCTCCTACGTCGAATGACATCGATTCTTTCTATTCCTAACATGCAACTTATCACAAAAAGGTAGCAGGAATGAAACCAGAGCCATAATCAAACTACACAAAGGCTAAAGGTTAATTGACTAGAAACATACTGACGTAACATCGGGGTTCACCCTAGCCTCCTCCCGCGTCATCGTGTAGTTGCTGCGTTTGCCCTCCGTCCTTCTCTTCCAGCCTTCTTCACTCCCGAACCTTCCGCCCTTGGCTTCTCACAATCCCTGCTCATGTGACCTTCCTCCCCACAAGAATAACACCTCCCCATACCGCAGTTCTTTGCCACATGTCCGGTCCTACCACAACAGAAACAGACATTGGTCCCAGTCTACATTCCCGGGGTGCTTGTGTCCACACTTGTCACACCTTTCCGATCCCGTCTCAGTTATGACTACACGCTGATCATCCACCCGTGCACCTTTGTTACTTGGAGCGACTTCGCCACGTTCCAATCGCTTCCCGTTCCAATCCCGATCACCTTCTCCTTTCTTGCTAGCTTCTGTCACCACCATCGATCTTTCATCGTATAACCTTCCCGCCAAATCTACCGTCGACCTAAACGTACTCGGTCGGGCAGCGATCATGTGCCTACGAATATCTGCTGGCAAACCCTGAATATACCGCTTTATCTTTCGGGATAGAGGAGTCACCTGATCCGGCACCAGACGTGCCATCTCGTTAAACTTTGTGGTGTACTGTTGATGCGTCATTGTCCCCGCTTCTAACTGCAGGAATTCCCTTTCTACCTTGTCCATCTCACGGTGAGGACAGAACTACTCAATCACTAACCTCTTCAACTCTGGCCATCTCATCCTTCCGATAGCCCGACTACCCTCAACTTGAACTATGTTGTCCCACCAGCATAAGGCTGAGTCCACGAAAGAATGAGTGGCAAACTTAACTTTCTGATCTTCCCGGCACTCACTAATTTCCAGTACCGCTTCCATCTCTCTGACCCAACGATGAGCCGCGGCAGCAGTGCCATTACCATCAAAAGTTGGGGGTTTGCATCGCCGAAACGCCCATAATCACAGCCTCGTGCCGTCTCCGGCGCAGGCTCTTCTTCCTCTTCGTCATCGAAGAAGACCGTTTCAGTCTCGGGCCGTTTCCTTGAGCCTGATGATCTAACCCTTTCCTGTCTTTCCCCGTCTCTAACAGCCTTTACTACCTCGGTCACTACAGATGGTAGGATCGTCTGCATGACCTGATGCACTTCTTCAGCTACCGCCTCTTTCACCGAGGCTCTCAAGTTAGCACTCTTATCACCACCTCCCGGTTGAGGTGTTTCGGACTCCTCGTGAACCACCTGTTCCACTCTAGATCGTGCTCTCGTGACTCGTGGTTCAACACCACGTCCGCCACCACCTCCACCACGGGAAGCCTTAGAAGGTCTACTACCGGCCATTCTTTAACTCACACTGAAAGATTTAAACACTACACGGTCATTTAAGGGAATAGCTCAGTTTACGTCAAGTATAGTAAGTCCCTAATTATGGTGATCAGTTGTAATTAGCCACTTACTCTACTCTTCACACCCGAGCATTACCTGTCCTGACTATATTAGCATCTAAATCTAACAGTAACACATAAACACATAACATGCGCACACAATGCCTGTTAACTCTAAGAAAATACCTGATGGCACGCAGCTACTCAGTTTGGCATCCCTTCCCTTTCCGTCCCATTCTCAGTTTAAGTTAAGGTTTATTCTGAAAAATTTTACCCAATTCACTTAAACTTTGGCTCTGATACCAACTTGTAAGGCCCCGCTCCCGGGCACCTCACAGTTGGTCATTCATCGCACATAAAACGTTTTAAAACACATATTTACTTTGCAGTGGAATTTAAAATCTCTATTAATAATTAAAACATGTCATTTTATTACAATACAACATCCTTTTATTTCAAAATACAATGACATGTCAATATATGGATGCCGGCCTCAACAACTGAGTAGTCGCCCTATGCCATCCTCAGCAACATACCTGCCAACTGGAAAATACATAAAACGTCAGCGTTGCTGAGTGAGTTCTAGTTTTGTAATAAAACATACTTTACTTTCCATCAAAATACACACGATCATACAACATATGTACATGTAGATAATATTATTATTATCTTCATCATTCATTCATTAGCTTTCGTTCGTGTGTTTCTTACTTTCACTCATACGTTCGTTACATTCGTCTTTACGTACGTTACGTTCATTCTTACGTTCATTTCATTTATTAGTACGTTCAATACTTTCATGCATCCTCTATCTATCACTTTTATCTAGGTCCAGTCACACTTTACCCTCTTCATGGCACACAGCCATGATTACTGAGGTCAAGTGACATGGATCCCAATTCATACGTTATTATTGTGTTCCTTCCGTTCATTACTATCATTCGTTCGTTCTTTAACTTTCAATCGTTAAGCATGCAAATCTCTAAGGGTCACCTCCCTTCTCTGCCCTCATGGTTCATACCCATGAGCCGGCAAGGCATACTCCAACATAATGGTGCCCCTATGGCTCTCAGTCCATAGACCGACACCTAGTGCCCCTATGGCTCTCAGTCCATAGACCGACACTCTGTTACCCCTAGACCATGCAAGACTTTCTTTCATATTTCTCATTCTCATCTAGATCTTGTCTCATGCAATATCCCCGACTCATGTCCGAAGACTAGCACAGCACTGGGATACGCGACAAAGATCCCGTACGAGTCAATCACAGAGATTGAACTCCATCCGAGTCTGTTGCAACACAAAGTCGCTCACCTCATAACTATGTTTGGCCTTATGCCACACCCCCGAAGTTAAACATAACTCGGGTAACAACACCCCTACCGAAATGGGTATCATCACCCCCACCGAAGTGGGTAACTACACCCCCACCGAAGTGAGTAACATCACCCCCACCGAAGTGGGTAACTACACCCCCACCGAAGTGAGTAACATCACCCCCACCGAAGTGGGTAACATTTGACATTCCACACCCCCACTATGTGGGTACCTACTATACACCGTGTACCACACCGAAGGTCAGTCTCAAGACTGGAACCTGTACGTGCACTCTTAAAGATTAGCTGAACCTCACGCGGTTGAGCTTGTGGCATTTAGGACCGTGCACTTTGGTACACTTCGCTTGCAAATCTCTCACGTTTTCATTCGTTCATTAAGGATTCATTATCATTCATAGTATTTCTCCTTTATTATCTTTTGCTTTACAATACATAATACTTTCGTTACATTCACTTACGCTCCACTTCTCTTTATCATTAATCTTTCATTTTATTAATGATAATACTTCTTCGTTAAATCCTTAAACATTCTTCGTCATGTCATGCCATACTTAACAATATTTTATTAATGATATTGTTAACAATAATAATACACTGATAATAATATCAATAATAATAAGGGCTAATCCTTAATCATCATTTCGTGCACCCAAACATCATCATTAATTAACCCTAGTCAACCCTGGTCAAATCCTTGAAATTCAGATTCTCAGAAAATTCCTAAAAAAATTCCAAGTGTTGGGCGCATAAGCCCTGTTAGGCGTATGAGCCCTGTTGGGCGTTAGATCCTGTTGGGCGTATGAGCCCTGTTGGACTTCTGAGCTTACACTTAGAAAAATTCTCGGGTCTGGGCGTATGACCCCTGTTGGGCGTATGAGTCCTGTTGGACTTCTCACCCTACACTTAGAAAATTTTCTCTGGTCATACGACCAAGGTTCAGACTTTTCACCCTCATACTTAGTAAAATTTTCAGACTTATAAGCCTGGGCGTTTTAGGACTGTTGGACATATTACCTGCTTGGACTCATGACCCACTTAGTCTATTTCTAAGGCAAGTCCTTGGGCGTATAAGCACTATTGGACTCATTACCTTGTACTTAGTTATTCTAAGTCCAAATTCCAGACACATGACTCCTATTTGGGTTTGCTAGTCGTATTAGCAGCCTATTCATGTGTCTAATTCATATTCCAAATTCCCAAACATCATAATGCCTAGTTCTAATCGTGTACACATGGTTCTAGGCATAAACCTATCATAAACATAAACATACATACATTCATATCATACGGGTATTACACCCAAACTTATAAAAACATATATACATGCATTTTCCAGCCCCAAAACGTTTAAAACAGGTAAAAAGGGGGTCTAGAAACTCACCTTTGCTGCTTCCAATCTTAACACTCTTCACCCGAGCTTCTTCACATGATTCCAACCCTTAGAATCCTTCTTAACTCGTATTTGCACACATAGAAGCACACATAAACATTCAACCGAGACTAATCTAGCCAAGAACAACTTAAAACATTAATTCTTAACTTGAACCTGATTTCTTCTTCTTGTTCTTCAAAAAAAAAACCCTGAGAGTTTCTCTGCTTTCTCTCTCTAAAATCTGAACAAGAAAAGTGTGCAGATGGGTATGGGCGACCACATCGCCTTTTACACCCACTTTTCAAGATTTTTATCATCTTTTTCACTTTTGGTCCCTCAACTTTGGGATTGACTTTCTTTTTTCCCTTTTTCTTTTTCTTTTATTCCTTTGTTTCTTTAAAAGAAAAATACGGGTGTTACATTTTTCGTGAGGAACAAAACCCCTAACATAGTTTTTGCTAATTCCTTATTGTTAAAGAGAAATCTAAGATGCAAAATTTGGATTTTTTGGGTTTTTCTTCAAGTATCTTTCTATTGCAACTTGTTGGGTGAAACTCTAAGCACATAAGGTATGGTTTCTTCTCATTCTATTACTAGCATTACATAGTTTGTAGAAATTGTCTCTTGAACATGAATGTGATTAGTGAAACTAGTTTTGAATATGTATGGATTGTTGAGTAGGAACCTTTGGTTGAGTTTAGATTATGTATGATAAATGTAGATACAAAACAAGTATGGGAAGAGGGTTCTAGCACAAGTACTCTTGAGAAATAGGCATAGAACAAAGAAGAAAGTTATGAAAATTTGTATACATGGTTGTAAACATATGATAGTATGTCATGGATAAACATAAAAGAAAACCTCATTGTTGAAAATAAACTTAAAATTTTGAAGATAATGCAACATATTGTTTGTCAAGAACATACTTGTTTATTCAAAATTGCAAGAGGAGCATATGCTTACAAAACCATGATCTATGCCTATTTGTTGGAATTGTTTGAATGCAAGTAATTAATGGGTGTATTTGGTTGTTGTGTTGTAGTTCAATGGCGAGTAGAAAAAGGAGCAAGACCTCAAGAGGTACAAGTTCATCCTCTCGTAGGGTGATGAACTGGGAACAAGAAAGCTCAGTTACTGATGATGATGCAAGGCTATTTCGCCAAGACTGGACGTGGACACAACACAAGAATGACAAAATCGGGGAGAAATGGGAATCCGACGCCCAAAAACGATTATCCGACTTTCACAATAGAGCTACTGAAATCCGTCTGTGGAAGTGGAAAATGGCAAAGGTCCAGTATGGCGTCCCAGGTGTGTGTGTGCCGGAGAGAGTGGTTAATACTGAAGAGCTCTCAAAGATAGGGATAACACAAAAATTCGAAGCTCTATGGTGGGAGAGAGCTTTAGATTGGTGTGCCGCAAATACACACCGGGTTTATTTGGGGGCGGTGGCCGAATGGATGGCTTCATTAAGATTTGAAAACAAAAGCAGCCATCCATCACAATGGAGGTTATCAGGGGAAACCGTTGTGGGTACTATGGTGATGTCTTTTGAGACGATGAACCGGATCGCCCAATTTGATTCTTTGGGCCAGGGAAACTACTATTACTATCATATGGATCGATTTTTTTCAAGGCCCGTTCTAGAAGCAGACCTGGTAAATTTAATCAGCTTGACTGTTCCCTTCCATGAAGGTGCTGAACTTGAGAGGAACCACTTATCTCTCGAAGAAAAAATTCTACAAAACATCTCCCTTGAAAATGTGATGGTACGATTGGGAGATCGAGGAAAATTGAGAACCTGGGACTGCAGAATTTTACATTCTTTACTTTATGGAAGCCCCAAACTCTCATGGAGACATATAGTGATGATGAATATTTGGGAATCAAGGGAGCTATATGCTAGGAAAATGGTCCCATATATTCGGTTGATTAGTGCTATGATCGTGCAACAAGATTGCCTTCCTCCAGAGGCACTCTGGGTCAGTAAACCTTTGGACTACTTTGATTTTAAGAAGATGAGAGCATCAAAGATTTTTGTTGAACAGCAAGGGTTTACATTTGTTGTCCGGGATACTGAAACCGGACAGTCTTTTACTGCAAGAGACCCAGATGCTCCTCCACCGGATGAATTTGAAGCCATGGAGGAAGAAGAGGCACAACCCGAGGAAACAAGGCCCTCAAGAAGGCGAACTGCCCGTCAACATCGAGAGGTGTCTGATAATGTAGCTGAATTCACTGTGAGACGAAGGCAGCCGGGTTGGGAATCTTTGCAGGTCGGGCACAGGCAGACATATGACAATGTGTCTGCTCTGATGGGGAAATGAGAGAAGTGGAGGAAGCAAGAAGAGAGAGTGAAAGGGTGTGGAGGCTGCAGCAAGAGGAACATTGGGCACAACAAGAAGCCCGAAGGATGGAAAGGGAGCAGTTAGAAGACAGGCGTTGGATGGCCCTTGCAACAGCCCAACAAATGGCTGTCAAGAACGCCTACATTCTCCAAGAACAGGAAAGGCATCACCGGGATCTTGAAGCAGGTCGAAGCTATCAAGAGTTTACCCCGTGGACAGACTATTCGACCATCAGGGACCAGCCAGAACAGGTGCAACAGTCAGTGCATTGGCCCCAGGGCGTGGCGTCCAGTTTCATTCCCATTCCTGCGCCACCACCAACTGAAGGGGGAGCATTTGACAACTTCAATGAGATGTTTTCTGCTCTGACTGGCTATCCTTATCAACCATACCCGCCAAGAGATCCAAATGAGCGCTACCAAAGATAGGCGGCGAGGTATGATTTATGTGTTTGTACAGTTTATTTAAATGTTTGAGTGTGTTTGTTTAAATTTCTGTTTCTTTTAATTCTGTATTTGTCTTTATTAAGTGGGTATTGAGGTTCCACAATTCAGGCTAATTGATTAGTTGTCAAAAAGGTGAGAAGCTTGCTTCTACACATTTTTTTTACAATTGCAGGTTTTGTGCGACTTGGATTGAAAAGCTAATGCCAAGAAAAAGTGCAGAAATCCAGGTGCACATGTTCCTTTCAGCATGATTATCTTAGTAGCTTGAATAAGTGGAACGTTGTTTTAGGCCGAGAAAACCTTTGGGGAAGAAATTTGTATCACATCCCTTATGTTTTGAAAAGATTTTCACCCACATTGAGGACAATGTCAACATTAAGTGTGGGGATGGGGAAAAATAGAAAAATTTTCAAATTTTCAAATAATTTTTGGTCCTCATTTTATGCAAACAACTTAGATTGTCATCAAAAGATTTTCAAACCGAGAAAATTGGGTAAAAGGTCGTTAGTCATGGTTGCCCCGAATAGTCTCACCAAGTGCCTTTAAAGAAAACTTTAAGTGAGACGCCTAGCTAGTTTTAGCATGCTTTAAAATAGTCACACATGCTACATGTCGGCAACCCATTTCTCCTCCATCATGTGAGTTTTGAGCCATACTTACCTAGATTGCTAGATCACTTACATATATATAAAAGTTCATTTGTTGAGTGTGATCATTATGCGATTAATTGGTAGAACTTGTATGGTTTGATACGTGCTAAGACCGCAAAGGAATATGTGAACGGAAATGAAAAGGCATTAGGATCCCCCATTATTCCCTATTACCCATAAAGATTACAAAACTATACCCCTAGTTGCCAATTTTGAGCCTATTTATGCGAACATAAGTGTGTGTAATAAATTGTCCTTTCGTTTGTCAACCCACTAGCCGAGCATCAAAGAGTTATCCTCTTGAAAATTTTGATGAGAATCCAATTGATTTTGTCCATGTGTTAATCAAATTAGTGTTCTTTAGTTATATGAAAAAAAATGAAATGAAAAGAATATATACATTGTGTTTGAAGAAAAGATGTCAAGAAAAAGAAAAAAATAGAATAAGAAAAGCGTTGGGACAGAACCCGAATACCGTTTTTAGTAGTTTGTATTGTTTTGGATTTCTCATCACATTAGCCACTAAATAAAGCCTTATTCCTCACCCAAGCCTAAGCCCAAAAACCACAAAAGTCCTTTGATCTGGGAATTATTCCATTAAAGCAGTGGAGGCACGATTGCTTTACAAGCTTATGCTCACATTATTGCATATGGTTTAGAGTGAAAAACATACTAGCACATCACATGCTAGTCCACAAAATAGCCGAGAGGAGCGTATCATTGTGAGGGGCATGAAACATGAGTGCAAGAGTTTAAAGCATGGTAGGATTAGTTAGGCAAGTCCTGGTTTGTTATTACATATATCATTCACTTATGAACTTGAGAGGCGGGTATGACTTTGGACCTTAACTTGATAGAAGGTGAGAAACTCTAAATGTCTTGTAATGTTTTGAAAAATATTGTATGGTAGTTTGCTTAAGGACAAGCAAAAGATAAGTGTGGGGATGTGATGCGCGGGTAAAAGCTCGGGTTTAAAAGCACAAAACGGCATATTTATAGCATAACTTCGAGTTCAAATGATCTATTTTGATGTGGTTTGTGTTTGTTAGGGCCGGAACAATTAAGAGTACACTCCGGGGGTCATATGGGATGTCGGAATGGAGCCCGGAACAGTCGGATACGCGAAACAAACAAAAGGAAAAAATGCTGTTTCTGGAGCCCGTCGCCGACGGGCTAATACCCCATCGCCGACGCCCCCTCAATTGTCCTATCGGATTTTTAATGCCCACTTGTTTCATTTGACTTGTTTAAATGGGACTTTTCAATTTGCAGCTGGAAAGGCCATATAATAGGGAGGAAAATCAGGGAAAAAGATCATCCTACATGATGCTATGATCCTCTCACTTTGTTTTGTCTCCAAGAAAAATCATCTTCATCATTAACACTCATCTTCATCATCAACAATCTTCTTCATCACCAAGAATCATCCATGAAGCTTTAAGAAGAAATTTTGACAATTGGAGCTTTTCATCATCAACAAAGTCAAGCAAAATCAAAGTGATATGGAATTGCAAACAAGATCATCACCCGGATTCCAAGCCTCAAACAACATGAGAGGCTAATCTTCTTTGGGTTTTCCCCCGGTTTGCATATTGTAAGACTATGGTTTGTTAACATTTGAAAACTAGATTGCATCCTTGTGTTTTGTATTTGATTACTTGAAACATTTATGCTAGTACTTTGAGCTTAACTTGAATTCCCAAATTGAATGAATGATTATGAAATTTGTCTTTGAGAAATGGAGTTGTTCATGTGTGCTATATAATGTAGAGTTTGAATGTTCTTGTGTAATGAAGTGTATTATTGTCCGTGTTAACGTTGACGATTCTTGACACCTAAACCTTGTAATGATGAACTCGTTAGCATAAATCACACCTTTGATGCAAGTTAGTTGGATTGGTAGAACCATAACCTTATGATATCAACCGGGGGTGAACCTTGTTATTAAACTTTGTTTTGTTAACCATTGTTCTAAGTTTCTCAAGTTTTATTAATCATTTTTAAGCAATCTTTTTGTTTTGTTCATTCCTTTATGTCGGACAAAGTCTCAACACCATTTCAAGTAAACATATCAAAGCTCTTATAAACAAAATAGCAAGCTTTATAGTTGACTCGTTAGTCCAATTCAAGTCTAAACACAAACCACATACTCCTTGTGATTCGACACCCTTCTTACCATTTGCTACATAGTTTTGGTACTAAGGAACTATACAAATACTATCTTTGACTAGTGCACGCGACAAGCCGGTCAATGTATGACATGTGTGTGTATGTATGTATGTATCACATGTATAATGTACAATGTGATGTATATATCACATGTATAGTATGTATGACATGCGTGTATGATGTATTTATATGTACGCAGGGCCGGCCCATAAGCTTGTAAAAACAAGCTAGGGCTTTAGGCCCACTAAATATAATAGGCCACCACATATGTCCAAATCGCCCAAAAAAATTTTAAACTAGGTTTCTTTGTTGATTCTTGAACATCGACGGGAATGAAAGGAAAAGTGGGATTGTGGGAAACCTCAAACCAGAAATTAGAACTCGGGAGATAGAAAATTAATGTGCAGAGTTTTGATTGGGGGTTTGGGGCGGCCGGCCGGCCGGCGGCGGCGAGGAGCTGAAACGAACGGATGAAACATGAAGTTAAGATCCAATCGGACCTCCGGTTCTCTCACTTCTGCTACGCTAACGCTGCTACGTTTCGAATTTCGACCGCAACGAATTGATTCGGAGTTCCGAGTTTGGACAATCGGAGTATCTACCTTCGGTTCAGGGGCGGCCGGCCACCGGCGATTGAGTCGGAGTTCCGAGTTCGGACAATCGGAGTATCTACCTTCGGTTTAGGGGCGGCCGGCCGCCGGCGAGGGGGAGTTCCACACTCGATTTCAGCCGGCGAGCAGTGCTTGTGCACTTGTGCTGGCGGCTTGTGCTGCACCGCTGCTTGTGCACTCGATTTTGCTTCTGCTCTGCTCCTGCTTCTGCTTGTGCTGCACTTGCTTCTATTGTGTGTTCTTCTCCAGTAAGTTGAATCTTAAAAAGGGTCTTCTATTCGATTTCAGCCGGTAAGTTGTGCACAGTGCACTTTGTCTCCTATTTAAAATCATTGTGTGCTTTAGTTATTGTTTAGAATATATGCTTTAGTGCTTTAGTTCTTTTCCATACTTTGTGTTTAGAATATATACTTTGCTTGAAATATTTGATTTGGGATTTCTGATTTGCTAGAATCATTGTATACCTTGTTTAATTTGTAAACTGATTTTAGGGCTTTCAGATTTGCATTTGTTTGAAAATTGTTAATTATTATTGTTTAATTTGATTTAGGAGTTGCTTTGGTATTTTGGTTCATCTAGTCATCTACATTTGAGACGCCTCCAAAAACATTGAGTTGCTTTAGGAGTTGATTTAGGCCTCAAATTTCAGTTTCGGTTTAGGCCTCCAAAAACATTGAGACGCCACTGTATGTACGTACGTACGTAAGACATGTATGATGTATATATCTAATTAGTTCTACGCAATTACCATTATTTATAAGTGATAAACAAATATTATTACTGTAATAAAAGAATAAATTGAGATGACACGTGGCAACACCACGAGCATCCTTACAAATCATCATCACCATAATTAAAATTTTTTATATAGTCTGTAATATCATATATTAGAATATTAATTTATAATTAATAAATTTTATTATATTAATAAAACTAGTGAAATCATAAAATACAATTTATATGTATCTCAATTATTTAAATGATTATTTACTTAACTTAATTAACATATAAAATACAATTTATATTTATAACTTCTATTCTTCAAAATAACATCAAAACCCCAAATTAAACCCCATTAACACCGCCCCCTCTTCCCCCCATAACCTAGCGGCCATCGGGCGGTCTCCGGTCTACCATCACGACTACACCACCATCGGGCGCTCTCCACCATCGCGACCTGCACCATCGCGACCTGCACCATCGAGACCTGCACCATCGGGACCTGCACCATCAGGACCTACACCATCGGGATCTGCACCATCGCGACCTCCACCATCGCGACCTGCACCATCGCGACCTCCACCATCGCGACCTGCACCGTCGGGACCTCCACCATCGCGACCTACACCATCAGGACCTGCCCATCTCGCGCGACCACCATCTTGCAGCTGTAAATTGTGATCAGTAGCCTCCTCTCGGTGGTTTCGGGTAAGGTTATGTGATTTGTGAACTAGGTTTTCAGATTGATTTGTGAAATTAGGTAGTCTCGGGTGAATTAGTTGATTTGTGAGATTGATTTGTTAAGTTGATTTGAGAAATTAGGTTTTCAGATTGATTCTTGGCTGTAAATTGTGATCAGTAGAGGCTTAATGGTGAATTTTTATTGTCTGTAAAGTGTGATTCTTGACTGTAATTAGGTTACTTGATTGTTGGTAATGTATAGTTTACTTGATTGGTGGTCATGTATAGTTTATGTGATAGGTTATTAATGTATAATTAGTTTACTTGAAATCCTTAGCATTCTGGAGGCAATGTATAGTTTATGTGATAAGTTGATTAGTTAAATTGATATGGATTAGTTTATGTAATAGGTTGATCAATAGAGGCTTAGTTTTGATTCATTAGATACTAATTTTTGTTGCAAATTCATGTGGAATGCATAGCTTACAAATAGATTTGATCTTGTTATTTGAATATATATACAAATTAAGGTTTAATTTAAGGTTTATGATTGCTAATTTGATAATTCATTGTTGTTAACACAGTTATGACTATAGATAAGAGTTGGGTTTTGAAACACAAAAATTCTGTTGAATTTTAGAATGGTCTCCAAGCATTTCTTGTGAGGTGTAAGGACCACTTGAACTCTGAAGGTAAATGTCTTGCCCGTGTAATAATTGTAATAATGTCAAATGGGGTACGATCGAGGAACTTGAACGTCATATCCACTCAAAGGGTTTTTGTCAAGGTTACAAGGTATGGATACATCATGGTGAACGATATGTACAAGCACGAGCAGGAGTACAACACATACCTCAAACAACATTTACCTTCAGATTTATTTTAATCTGGCACATTATCTTGATCATCCGGGCTACAAAATCCCATTTGAGGCTGGTATCATGAAGCTTTGTGCCGAGCTCTATTATGGTGCAAAACACATGTTCAAGTTAAATAATTTCACCAAACTTGGGGGTTGGAAAATAGAGATGCCATTTGCCAGAAGGTTCCCGAGGCTGTGACGCCTGAGATGTGGAATGAGATGGTCAATTCCTACTGCAGCGAAGACAATGTTCGCCGCTCGGCGGTGAACAAAAGTAATAGATCCCGTCACCGCTACCCAAGTTACCATGGGACCAAGTCTATTGTATCGATCAGACATGACCGTGTAAGTCACTTTTAAAGCAAATATATATATATAATATAAATTGTAATGTAAGTTTGGTAGTATGTAGTATAGGTTTTGTGCATTTTTTGTTTAATTGTTATTAAGTATACGTATTCGCTTTATTTCATGTGTTACATACAGCATCAGATTGATGGAAAATATCCGAGTCTAATCGAGAATTTCAAGGAGTGGTGCTCTAAAAATGGGAAAGTCCCATTGCCACAACTTGCGCAACAACAATATGTAAGTAATCAGTTAGTTATTTGGCTTTTTTTTTTTAGGTACTTCCTTTGGTTAATTTGCATAAATGACTAGATTTATATAACATTGATTATTTATTATTTTATAACTATACAGGATGAAATGAATGACCTACTGAGCCGACAAGAAGGTGCAGCTAACCCGTTGACAGAGAAGCAGATCATGGATCAGGTATTGGGTACACGTCGTGGGTTTAACAGGGGTCGTGGACATGTTGTACCCGGTTTGGCCCGATACACTACATCATCTTCTAGTCCAGGACCATCTACCCCACCACCACCTGTCTACACCCAAGAACAAGTCAATAAAAAGCTGGCATCATCAAAGAGAAAATATACGCGCCTTGCTACTAAACTAGAAAATGTTGTAAAAGGTTGGCAGAACACAATATTGTGATTCAATTTGACTCTGATGACGAGAGCGACAACTTTGACTAGGTTATCCTAATGTTTCTTATGAACTTAGATCTTGGTATTAGATTATGTAACCGAATTTGTCATTTTAATGTACTCTCAAACTTTAATTAGATTATGGTATGATGATATTTTGGTTGTTTGATTGATTATATCATTGGTGTTTGATGGAAATCTGGAAAACAAAACAGGCATTGACTCAGAAAAATTATGGGCGGGAAGCTGCATTTACAGCAAAAACTGATGTGAAATTCCCAGTCATTCAGCAAAGACAAAGTCCTCTTTAAAGTCTATAACAAAGACAAAATAAAATACTAAAAAAGGTCCTCTCTAAAATACAGCAAGGACAAAGTCCTTGCTGTAGGGTATTTAATAAATACACGTATAATGTATAACTATATTAACAAATACGTTTATAATACCTTTATACACGTATAATGTATAAATATATATGTTATATTCATTTTTATAATTATTTAAAGTAAATTTTATAGTGAGGACAAAGTCCTTACTGTAGGGTATTTAATTACTTTTTCAAAAGTCAGAGTTGTCCTCGCTGTATTCGTTGACTATCCTCGCTGTAGACCTGTAGCCACGGGGCTTTGGCAAGGAATATTCAGCGAGGACATGTTCTCGCTATACATCTTCAGTGAAGACAATCTAACATGTAGTGCGTGTAACACCAACCCCTACCCTCTTTCCCTGCTCATCTTCATGTGCAACCTATCTCCTCCCCTTTCCCCGCTGACCAAGTAAGAGGCCAATCTCCAACCACTGATTTGCCATCACCAATCAAACAAGGGTTGCGGTTTTGCAAGACCCACATCAAATAATTGGTTTTTGAATCTCTTTTTCCACTTCTTTTTGAAATTCTTTGTTTCCAATTTATTTTGGATTTCTTTGTTGTTTGTTCATCTTTTTTATGTCAGTTTTTGTCTTTGTTGGCAATGATTATGGAATTAAGGTGGTGGAGTGTGAGGGTGTTGGTGGTGCGTTGGCGTAGATCAATGATGGTGGAGGACATGGGGTTTATGTTTATTGGTTGAAGGAGCATAGTGTTAGCTAGTGTGGTGATGTGGTGTTGGGGGCTAACAAAAATGGAGAGATGGCGGTGGTGGTAATGAGTGGCGATGACTGGTGGTGCATGATGGTTAGAGATGGTGGTTTTCTAATCTTTTTAAGAATTACAAAAATGGCATCTTTAATTAAAATTGAGTTAATTACACAAATGACCCCTTTGATAATAAAAGTGTATTTCTATCATCTCGCTCTAATTTAATAGAAAACTTAAAGAAAGTTAATCTAAATACCTATACACGCTACCAAATTAATTCATAAAATCTAAGCTTGTTACTCATAAAAATTATTACATAAATCTGTTATTTTCAACAAACTGCAAGTAATTAACTCTACATGTCATGTTGCTTTAATAGTCATTCATAAATAGGGTTGGCTCTTTCGGGTGGCCTTTGCTTTACGCCACATTTTTACGCCCCAAAAAATTCTATATAGTAGGATGCCATTGTTGGCTAGGTTTATACCATTGGAGAAGATGAGAACATGACGGTAGTTTTCGAGTTTGGTGAAGTGATATATGATTATGGAGATAAAATTAGTTGATACACGATAAAATTAGTTTATACACGATATAATGCATACAAAAGTTTATGTATTGATAACGAATTTTGACAGTAACATAAATGATTGATTAATTATTATGAATACAATATAAAATCATTTGTAACCTCATCTATTAAATTTAATTATTTTTTTGTTTGGGGCATGCTCCTCTTGTTGTTAATTGTCTTGAGTTTGAATGAAATAACCATTGTCATTATAGGTGTCGTCACTATAGTTATTGTTTTTTATAGTGCATTAAGTCCTGTTGTCTCTCATCTTACCATCCCTATTTCTAACTCTCTTTATGCATATACCTTCACATGTATTAGAATATCATTCAGAACTCAAAATGTGTTATCAAAGATCAGTATCTAAGTAAACTTCTTTTTATGTTGTTAAGTTTATCTTGTTTTTTGCTTTGCTTGATTATGTCATGGGTCTAACTTCGGAATGTGTTATCAAAGATGTTACGTGTAATTAACGTGTTTGATTAAAAGCCTCAAAGGATTATTGTCAATGTTTTCAGAACCGGATCGGACGTCGAACTGGACGCCTTACTGGTTTGGTGGTCGGACCGGTCGGACCGGATGGACCGGATTTAACTATATTTTAATTATATTTATATATGTAATTAAATATAAGTAATTTATATATGATTTATACATATATTTTATAGTTATATATAAAACTTAACTATATTTATATATCCGAAGTACTAATTTATGGTTTAACACCCCGTTTTTACCCACTAAAATCAAAAAAAAAAATACTGAAAACCGGTCGGAACCGGCCGGTTTGCCGGTCCAACCGCCGGTTCGGTTCGGACCGGCCGGTTCAAATGATCAAAAACGAACTACCCCTGACCGGACCGGACCAGCCCCCGATTCGCGGTCGAACCGGTCGGACCGGCCGGTCCGATCCGGTCTCAACAACAATGATTATTGTCTTTATATATTTAATAAATGGGCACTATATGTATGCAAATGACGTAAGACATATAAAATTTAATAATAATTTCAAGAATTATAAAGAAAACAAATAGAAAGTTGTTGAATAGTTTTACATTGTGTGCTTAATTAGACATACCACATACAAATTTTGTGTACATTTTAGGGTCTCCTTTATACTAAATAAAATCAAGGCAAAGTAGATCGAAACACAACCATATATAAAGCAGTTACATGATGATACTGATGTTTTATGATCGTTATTATTTTATTTTTCACAATACCATCACACTTATAAGGTCGTGTTTAGAGCGCACTCATAGTTCGATTTGAACATCAAAAGACATAATTCTTAAACTTTAAACAAGATTCCTTTTATTGCAGTAGAATTTATATCTCATTTCATAATTCATTGTTATTAAATATTACAAGAAAACTTAAACTGACTTTAACCAGAATGTCAGGCTTTAAGGAACTATGAGGCTATCTACGCATGTAATAAACATATATGCAGGTGTAACTATAAGGAACTACGTTATACATCTGCGCATGAACATTTCATATGCACACAAATTGTATCAAGTATGAGTGGACAATCATCATCTTTGCATGAACTATTTTCTATGCAAGAATTATACCATCTACGCATAAACAATTATCATCTTTGCATGAGCTATCTATCTACGCATGGGCATACTTTCTACACTAAAATTAGTCGATGCATGACCAACTCTTTCAGGTATGTACACGATAACATGAACCTTATCCTTTTCGAACTTAGCAATTTTTAAAGATCTAGACATATGTTATTAGGGTTTCACAGTATGAACATAATGTACATATACACATGAATATGTAAAAACACACATAAAAATATAAACTTTGCCGTAGAATAAAATTATACTTTATAAAAAACTATCATGCATATGCATATTAGCCTTAAAACAGTATAAAACATGTAAATTGGGGATCTAGTACTTACATTGTAATGAACTTCAAATAAACCTCAATAAGAAGGATGGTATCGAGATCTACATGCAAACACATAAATGTGTCATTATATTGTTACAATAAGTTATTAATCATATGTATGCTTAGATGTAGCTTAAATCTATCGATTGATATGAAATCTACAATTACAACTTTCTCTTTTAATTCTTCTTTGCATGGACTCTTTCCTTTAAAAGGGGTTTCTTAGGATTTATATTCATAATTACAACTTTTGGTTCTCGTACATTTTTTTTATAATCGCAACCCCCCTACCTATTTGGACCGACGCTACTATTTAAGTATATAGTAATTTAATGAGTAAATACAAAAAAATTTATGACATTAATATTTCTTAATTATTTAGACATGGTATTATATAAGTTTTCAAATACAAATATCCCGCGAACTATATTACATTGAGAGGGGACTTGAGGTCACAACAACCACATTTATGGTTGTGTATTTTAGAGGTGGATTATTTTGATACGAGAATTTTAGGCGCACCGCCTTTTCCTGGAGAAAACCGACCCAAGCGGTCACGGTCAGGTGTGAGACCTAACTGTCACGGTTTGCCCTAACCGTGACAGTTATATCTGGTGATCCATAGTCAATGATTGGGTATGTAATTATGGGGAATTGATTGTGCGCAGGGGGGCTATATGTCTCGGTTTGGCCAAACCGTGACATATTGCTTTTATTTTTTTTATTTTTTTAATCATTAAACATTGTTTTTTATTTTAATTTTATCACTGTAAACTTGAGAATGAAAAGGCGGGAAACACCGTTCGATCGGAGTTTGATTTCGTGTATCTTCCGATTGATTTCAAGTTGGTATCTATCTGAATAATATTATTATTAATTTTTATGGTGTAAATGCTACATGTCTATATATATATATATATATATATAAGCTAAGTTTTGACGTTGATATATACGTACAGACATGGTTTGAATGCCGGATATGCGTTTGTGAACTTTACAACATCTGAAGCAGCTTGGAAGTTTCATACGTCGGTTAAAGGAAAACATTAGGATTTGTTTCAAAGCAAAAAGATTGCGGATGTTAGTCGTGCTAGAATCCAGGTACTTTATTACTTTTAGTTTTATTAACGTACTCACCTTAGTCATTAGCTAGTAGAAGTAGTGTGAGAAGGATGGTTGGGGGGAGAGGTAGGGTTGTGGCACTAGGATCTTGCACCATAGTCCAGTGGTGTGGTCTACCTTTTTCTGACGTCACATGGTTTATTAGTCTGTACAAATGATGATTGATTATCGATTACTAGTTTCACCGTCACATCATTTCTATCTTTTCATTCCTTTTTTGTTTATTTAAATATTTTATTTAATCGTAACATACGTGTTGTGTTTTGTGTTTATTATTAATTTATCATATTACAAGTAATTTTTGCGTTTAATTATTTTTTAAACAAGTTGGTTGTTATTTTATCACATTGTTAACCTAATCGTAAAAATCAGTTGTTATCAAACATATACAATTAACATTATCAACATTACAAATATAAAACAAATAAACAAAGAAACACAACCAAACAAACACAACCAAATATACAAGTCATCATAACTGAAACAGAACATATATATATATACAACGAGTTTTTACATACAAAAAGAAATAAAAGACAAACAAAATACCTATCTAATCCATCATCCCCGGATCGCTGCCCTGACCAGACCCGCCCACATCAGAAGGGCCAGCACCGTCATGGTCTAACCGCCTCGGTGGCTGTGACAACAACGGTGTACCCGAGGCGGCATAGTCCGCGACCATGTGCTGGACGACCCAGTCCATCATATCATGCAGCCTCCTGGTCGTATCCTCCAGCCTCCTGGTCGTATCCTCCAGCCTCCTGGTCGTATCCTCCAGCCTCGTGACCCTGTCTCGTGTGTCCTGAAGCATATCAAGAACATGAGCAGGCAATCGCACGGCATGGTACACGCGCTGAGGATGCTGGGGCGGGTCCTGGTCGTGCGGCGAGGGAATGGGCTGATCCTCCCCGCCGCCAAGGGCTCGTGGGCGTCCTGAAGGTGGACCTCAGCCCCCGCCAGCTCAGGGGGGTCCACCAACGGCTCGGGCACCCATGGCACGAGCTCCTGGTATCTACTGAGCAGGTGCCACGTGCCGTCAGGGAACCTCCGAACGATCCTCATCCCAGTGGCGGTGGACCGGGAGGCCACGCGCATAGGAGTAGGAGGTAGCGGGAGCTGGGACATGACGTGTGCGTACCCCAAGCCCCGAGCGATCCGGGATACGATGTTCCCGCCCACCATCACGTGCGGGAATGCGCGCCACATTTATACGAAGTAGGATGACAAAAGAAAACATCTTCCACGGCCTTAGTAGTTGCATTCGTTCATGTTTCATACACGAACTCTTTAGATTGTAGCAGGTTTTCAAGTTCCTGCATTGGTGTGATGCCTTTTCTCCCCTCAGCCCTAAACTTTGACGTCAGATTGTATATGTCTTGAACAACACAG
Organism: Flaveria linearis; assembly: GCA_024085815.1. NCBI lineage: Eukaryota > Viridiplantae > Streptophyta > Magnoliopsida > Asterales > Asteraceae > Flaveria > Flaveria linearis. The sequence goes on from CM044003.1 coordinate 4,194,823, forward strand.
ACCCTGTGGGGAAACTGCTCCCTTACGGCTGAATGGATATGTCGTGGCCGCACGTGCTGCCTGTGTAATTTCTCGACAAGATCAATTTCTTCGGCGGTCATCTTCCTAAGATGCGCGTGGCCCTCCTCGTACACAACAGGATCGTGGTTGTGCGTCTCGTTTCTCACCTCTAACATCCAACTGTCACTCTTTCCTACGTACTTCCTACAAGTTTAAAGGGACATCCTTTCTTTATGCTCTCAGTACGTCTACTTGTGCCAGTGAATTTAGGTTCACCACTACGATTGCATATTAGTTCCACATCCTTTTTTCGTGACCGACCAACCATAATGACGCACCCATGCTCGCGTCCTCTCGTTTTAGCCCACTGCTCCAAGTCCTCACGAGAATCAAAATACTGAAAAAATGATAAAGCTAGACATAAAAAAACAATATATAAAACAAATAAAAAATAAAATAAACAAAAGAATAAAAACTCTTCGTACTTGATTGGTTTTATAAGAAACCGTAGCCTTTCTTATCCGATCCTCATCCCCATCATGCTCCGCGGTGTCCCCATGGTTTTCTTTGAGGTGAACCGAACCGTCACTCTCATCTGTGTCATTCCCATTAAAAGTATCCGACACATGTGTAATTTCTAGTTTTGACTGGTACGGGGGATGTCCGTAATCCAGCTCTGTTTGTGAGTGGTACGTGTTCGGGGCATGCCCGTAAGAATTGCAAGGGGGATATCTGTACCCTTCACCGTAACCTGTCGTTCCAAATAAAGAGTTGTACGCCTCTTGAGCAAATGTGTTCGACGGGTTGGTTTCCTCCTCCCCCACGGAGGGTGACTCTCGTATACGTAATATTCCTAAAAAAGATAATGGTTAGATATTTCAAATAATAAGTTATAATAAAACATATACTAGTTCAACCTGGTTCGAATCTTCGATATGTGGCACCTCATTCAAATCTGGAAGCTTCGGCTTTTGATAATGATCTCCCAAACCCGACATTGTTTTCGAATTAACGCGTTTTTTGAATGACGAAGGCTGAAAAATCTCGAGTGTTGGATGAATGAAAGCTCAAAATCCAAGGTCGATTAAAAACTAAAAATTTGGATTATGAAATTGTGAAACGGAAGTTTAGAAATGGATATGCCGATTATTCTAAATTGAAAGGTATTTAAGGTGAAATTCTGGTGCACAAACCATCACGGTTTGGCCTCCACGTGACGGTTTGTGGTGCTAATCCCGGCCTTTTGTCAAAATCACTCCTTTTGTCAAAATTCTGGTGCACAAACCGTCACGGTTTGGCCTCCACGTGATGGTTTGTGACGCGAATCCCGGCCTTTTGTCAAAATCACGCCTGCGTCGTACCTTAAACTGAGACCTCGTACCCTAGAGGTCACGGTTTGGCCTCCACGTGACGGTTTGGTGACCGGTTTTCAACTTTTCCAGGTCATTTGTTTTGTTGTCACGAGGTCACGGGGACTACCACCCCAAACCGTGATAGCAAGCCCATGCGGTCATGGGGACAACCACCCCAAACCATGACAGCAAGCCCATGCGGTCACGGTTAGGTGCCAAAATGTGACCCCTAGACCTAATCGTGACCGTTTGAACCGGCCTACCCCTAAAAACCCATGCGGTGTCTCCATTAGGACCCTTTTGATACTTGAAAGCACACCTAATTATTTCAATTAGCATATATAAATGCACCTTGCGTACAAAGTTATTATATAAATGATGGTGTTGTGTTATCATTTAATGCCTTCTTATCTAGCTTCTTGATGTTTAAAATTAAAAGGGTCGAACTCTCTTCTAAATGACAAAAAGTCATATCTATTAAAGTGTTGGGTTCAAATACGAAGTGAACATTATGTAAAAAGTGTGAGAAGCAATCGGTGAGTGACATGTGGCATATTTTTAAAAATAGAAGGAGGGATATTTTAGGAAGTCTAATTTATTGAACCCAAGCCTTCAACAAAATTCTATTGAAGATTGCTTACATCTAATTTATTTGAACATAAGCCTTCAACAAAATTCTCAATTTATCGATTCAAACGGTTGACGTTTCATCTTACATCAATTTCAATCGTTGAAGATTCAAACGATCGAATTCATCTGTTGAAGATTGCTTTATGTTGTTTCTGTTAAAGATCATTGAGTTATGTTGATCTATTTGATTTCATCAGTTTGGTACGTATGAAGACGATTATATACTGTAATTGAAATAGTATGTTAATAATTTTGTCATTTGGATCATCATTGTGTCTATACTGTCTGATTTCTGTGAATTTTGTTATTAATTGACATCATCATTGTGTCATAGGTATCCTCATTGTGTCATAGGTATCATCATTGTGTCTTTTTGTTCGTCATTGTGTCTTTTGTATTGTCATTGTGTCTGAATAAAACAGTTATTGTGTCTATACTGTTAGATTACTCTGGACATTATCAATATGTTGTTGAACATATTTTATAAATATCAGACGAGTCTCTATATGTTGTGTCTTTTATGTTGTGTTTGTTATATGAATTTTGTTATTGATTGACATCATCATTGTGTCACACCCCCAAACCACGGCGGTTTCCCGCGGGGCGCGAACGTCATGGTTTCATAGTCACTGATCGACCACTACATGGTTTTGTAAAACATACGTCTCAAAATAAGTTTAAGGTACATCATTGTTCAGAGTTAAATTTGCGGAAGCAATAGTAATAAGGTACATTGATTTCAAAACATGACATATATGAAAATGAACGTCCTAAACAGCATGAATGGCCCTAAACATGAAATGACCCATGCTAGCTTAACTTGTTACATCTTTCAATTACCTGAGAAAAATGCATGAAAAATGTCAACATAATGTTGGTGAGTTCACAGGTTTTAAGTAATAGTAAATAGCGTAAAGGACCACAATGCTTTCTATGATTTGATTGTTGTACACACAATGCTACAAATTATATAAGCACCGCAACCGAAGCTAGACTGTAACTGTAATAAATTGCCCCTACCCATGCCTACCATGAGCATGGGTGTGAACATGCTAATAATGCACCCGTTTAGACCTCCAGTCAAGGTTAGGGTAATTAACCCGGGTGGGGGTAGTCAAACCCAATAGTACTATCCATGATTACCTCACTTTGGGAAATAAACTAACGGTTCGATAATAGGGGACTTCATATGGTAAGCAAACAACTTATATAACATGTGAAATCATTGACAAGTAAATGTGTCCAAGGAAATTAGTAATTTGCATGTAATCTCCCCCAAAAGGAAAATAAGTGAAATGGGGCCGTGAAACTCACTTCAATTGCACGCGTGAATACTAGCAATAGTCTGTATGTATGATTGGTCTAGGAATCTCCTAAACAAAATCACAATATATTCATGAGGTCATGATTACTAACCCTAGATGGTCATGCATAACTCATCCACAAAGTTAGTTTTGAAAATATCACTTGACTAATTAGCCACGTCGAGTCGTAAATGTTTTATTTAGATTCTTGTCTTCATCTTTATTTTCCTAAAGATACATAATGTATTGAAGGGTTTTATATTAAGTATAATGGTGTTATACTTTCCATGTGTATGGGTTTCCCTTTTTTTACCAAATCTCTAAAAGTTTACTTTTATCTAGGTATTTGACAGCATTAAGGGAATTTTTGGGTCTGGTTGTCATCCCCTTTTCATGGTACAAAGAACTTTTATAAAATCTGATACTTTTATCATATCTAGGTCTATGTCTTAGGATTCCAAAAAGGTATAGCTTGTATCCTACAACTAAGTTTAAGTGCCTCTAAATGGTTCATGAAGCAACAGATGTCAGTGCAACACTTTTCTGTATATGTCTATGGAATTTACCTTTTTGAGAGGTCAAAACTTACATTCACAAATAGAGCCTATATTACTTTTAAACCTAACACCTTAAGCTAAGATACCACAGAAAGAAAATCTTCATTTTATTACTTTAAGCATAACTTATGCCTCATTCTTTCTGCCCTATTTATTCTGTCAAAAATTCAGGTTCAGCACTTTAATTTGTTTGTACGTTTTGGAAGGGTTATACTTATTTATAAATTTCAAGGTTGGATGGGTTAGAAACTAGACATCCTAAAGTTAATGTTAGGCTCAAGAAACGGTTCATTGACCACGTTTAGGTCGAGTTATGGTCTTGGAAACACAGAACATGAATCTGCCAGAAAATGTTTTACATGTTTTGTTACTTTTTAAACTTTGATAGAGCACTTTTGGGATGAGTTAGTGAACATGAACGCTTCATGGTGATGTATGGAAGATTAGAAACAAGGTGCTAACCTTAACAAGCAAGGAGAAGAGATGGTAGTCTTGAAATGCAAGGAAAAGAAGACTTGATCCTTTGAACTAAGAAAACCCAACAAGAAAAGGTGAAGAAGATGTTATAGGATGCTTGGGAGCTTCAAAAATCACTTGGTCTTCCACAATGGCACTTGAATCACCCAAGATTTGAAGAAAATAAGTTGAAAATCAAATGGAGTGGTGGTTGTGATGCCTTGGCCGAAATTTTAGAGAGGGAGAGAAGGAGAAGAGATGCTGGTTGGTGGTGGTGGTGTATTATGCACCTTTATTTATAAGGAGGGTTCATGTTTTTGGTCCACCTTTCTTGGTGCCTTGCTAAAGACCTATGGTCAAGTGGGTGGAAGATGGAGGTGGCTATTCTTGGAAGGGCAACATGATGCCTTAAATATGTGTAAGAGTTGTCACCCGAAAATGGCATGACTACACCCTTCAAGTCAAACAAGAAGAGTTCACCTCTTTTGAGGTTGTATGGGGAAGAGAAGAAGAGAGGGGGGGTAAGGGGACGGCTATGGGGTGGGGGTTGGGTTGATTTTTCAATTGTTGTATAATATGGGGTATTTGGGTGGTATTTGTGTCACTATGGTAATTTTTTTATATTTTTATATTTTTACTTTTTACCTTTTAAAATACATATAAATTATTATAAGAAATCATATAATATCATATATTTTAATATTGATGATATGTAAATAATAACTCATTTATCTAGTAGTTGCGTTACAAGCGTTTTATTCCGGTAATATATCAATTTATGCGTTAAGGTTTTTCTTAAATTTTGAACTTTTCCAATGTATTAATATTAGAACCTAGGATACTTTAAAACACTTTAAAGTATTTATTGACACACACACACACACACACACATATATATATATATATATATATATATTAATTATCACCAACGTTCTTGTGTGCTTATATCTTGTGTGAAAATGGTAACCACGCCGGATTATCGATGCATGAGATGTTATACGCGAAACTTTGCAATGCATAAAACGACTTCAATAACTGTAATTAAATTGGAAATCAAGTGTCATAGGTGTAATTATAACCAAGTCAAGATCGGGTATTGACCTGAAATTACCGGTTGTCACACATTGTGTCTTAGATATCATCATTGTGTCTTTTTATTCGTCATTGTGTCTTTTGTATTGTCATTGTGTCTGAATAAAACAATTATTGTTAATCACTTGGTTACGAACAAAGACGAGTTGTGTTTTTGCAGAGTTACCTGGAGGGAGCGAACGAAATGAAGCAAAATTCAGTGTACCTGTTAAGCAAAAGACAAAAGGTAGGCAGAAAAAAATGAAGTCAGCTCGTGAGTTAGCCATCAAACAAGCAGGAAAAAAGTTGAGAAATTATGGGTTTTGCAAACAACCTGGTCACGTTATACGCAATTGCAGTTTATATATTCAAAGCATTAAGGATAAACAAGTTTCAAACAGCTCAACAGTGATTCTATGCCTATTCAAGAATAGGATTCATTGTGTTATAAGATTTATTATGTCATATACTCATTGTGTCATTATATTCATTGTGTCATTATATTCATTGTGTCATAATACTCATTGTGTCATGTTTGAAGAGTTTTGTTTACGTTTGATTTTGACGATAAAAACAAGTTACCAAAATACTATTGTGTAATGTAAAGCAACATATAGCAACAAATATTAACAAGCCAACACATAGCAAAATATAATAACATGTCAACATACCAAATTACTATTGTTTCAAATTACCGTTGTGTCAACTACCATTGTGTCAAACTACGATTGTGTTAAATTACCATTGTTTCAAACAACTATTGTGTCAAACAACCATTGTGTCAAATAATCATTGTGTCAAACAACCATTGTGTCAAACAACCATTGTGTCAAACAACCATTGTGTCAAATTACCTTTTTGCCCCTCCGCCTGTTACCAGTTTTCCACTTATTTACATTTTTGTCACCGCGTTTTTTCTAACCATTGGTCTATTTTAATGAGTTGATCCAATGGCCAGAATTACTTCTCACCGTTTTTTGGAAATATAGCATTTGTAGCATATCCTCTCCCTCTATTAAATACATTTAATACTCAATTTTTTTTCAAGTGGGATTTCAACCACAAACTTTTAATTGTTAGATCACCTTAGCCTTGATAATGCACTTAGGGATAAACATGGCCGGCCGGGGCTAGGTTGGATAACATACTAATTGGGTTTGGTTAAAACGAGTTCTGATCGAAATTGATTCAGATTAGAATTAGTTTTGATCAAAATAGATTTGGATCAAAAGAAGTTTGGTCTAAACACGATCTCACTAGAATGATCAATTCGCTTCGAAATAAATAATTAAAACTCAATTATTTTCTAGTTTTCACTATTATATTTTTTACTATTTTGTCTCTTATATAGCACATCGTCGTTCAACACAACCAATTAAGTAAAAGTCATATATATAAAACCACATAAACACTTGTAAAGTTCATGTTCATTTCATGATCATACTCTACGCATGTGTATATATGTACTTATTGGTAACCACTTATATATTATCAATTACAAGCCTACATGGGAGGTTAGTAAGCAACAAAACAATATTGATTCATGATGTGAGTGATTAGTCAAACAAAAAAAATTATGTTGTCGCACGTACATATGAATTCACGTGAAGCAAATTAGAAATCAATTTAGTGAACACCATGGATTAATATTATATACATTAACTTTAACTATTTTATTGAACAAAAGAAGAAAAAGGTTCGATTGTATCACGAAACTCATATCCAAAGATATGGAGGATCCGGCATCTTTTATGCAACCGATTATCACGATGATAATTGCAGAAGAATTATATGTTCAACTTTAAAAAAGTCATGTTTAATATATTTATTTTGTGAAACAAATTTAAAAATTAGATTATTTAAGTTATAACACAAGAATTAAAATAACATAAGAAGTAAATACAGTTACATCCATGAGATTAAAAAAATTGTCATTTGATCCATACCCCTAATTAAATTATAAAAAAAATATTTATAATTTACTCTTTTTTTATTTGTTCTACTCATTTGATGACCTAGTATTTGACTTCTCAACTAATATATTGAAACTTGATGGTGTATATATGATGTATTATGTTGATTTTTCATATTGACATATATTGATATTTTGTAAACATTTATATGTTATTAAATGTTGTATTTCCTTTTATGTTATTGTAAACTGGTGAAGGTTTATAAGAAACCAATAGTTATGCGAAAATCAAAGAAAATCACGTCAAGGAAAACCACGAAACCAATAATATAATTCATAATCTTTTGTTTTTTAAACTATTAAAAGGATTTTAAAAGAATTTGTTACGTATAACATAAATACGGGAATGAAGAGTTTTACGTATACGTAACACTATGTCGAATGAAAAATGGTTACGTATACGTAACCTATGTGTGACGTGTATGTAAAACCATATTAAGGTTTTCATTTTATCCATACCCCTATCTATATATATACATACACAAATATAGATGGTAGTGATAAAAATCTATAGATTATGTGAGCGATTTTATTAGTTTTCTCTAGTTTTCATATAATAATTTGGTTTTTTTAGGATCCATCCTCTATGTTATCATAGAATGTATTCTCACAAAGAATCAATTGGTGGAACTAAGACTACATATAATACACTTGTTTAAATAGTCTAAAATTTGCTTAAAAATAACTCGCTTTAGCTTGGTTTGTAAACGAACTAAGTTTTAGCTGACTTTCACTAGATTCAGTTCAGCTTATGAACAACCATATTTCTGGTTTAATTTCATGTATGTTACAAAGCATTATTTCGCCTTAAATTTGTGATGTTTTGAGTAAATTTGTTTCCCAACAATTTTTGTTTTCATGTCACTCATATGGTCTAGGTTAATAAGATTCTTAATTTAATTCACAACAGAAAATCTCGGTGAAAATATCTTCAAAATCATCAGAACGAAGTTATAATCTCCTTCTTGTCAAACCGAAAACTTTGTAGTGTTCGAACACCAAAACGGCTTTTTGTTTCGGTTAGGGCCCTCAAAATAATTGAGCGGCCTCCTAATATATATCTATAGAGTAGGGAATTTGATAGATACATACGTATTAAGTAGTAAGTGTGATGGTATATGTCATATAAGACATTGAATTGATGGTTTACAAAGTAGAACACATGTAGTTTTGATTGATTGTGATATTAGGGTGTTCATAATTTGGTTTAAAATAATAAAACCGCTCAAACAAGTCATCGGTTTGGTTTAACGGTCGTTTTTTCTTTACCTTTTGGTTAATTGGTTTCAAAAATTTCAAACCGTTATGAACGGTAAGGTTTATGGTTTATACCAAAAGCTGACCATATAAAACCTGACCAGACTGTAAGATTTGAAACATATTTAATTTTTTAAATATTGTATCTCGTGTATATTAAATTATTTATATTTTATATTCTGTTTAGTTAAATTTTTATGAAAATGATAACTCTAACTGTATATATTATGCTCTAGAGGTCATCAATCTTCATTAATTATATATACATATTAATCTCTTATGTCGGTGGCCACAGTGCCACCGACCTTCACACCATCACCATCTGCAAATAAAATCATCATCATCACCAACAAAAACAAACCCTAATCCCCTGAGGCGATTACAGGAGCTCGAGAAAGAGGTTTTCACCAAACCGGTGCCCTCCCTACGCGCTCCTCTTCACCGACGCCCTCCCTCCGGCGAAAAAAAGCAGAGTCGAAGAATCCACTCCAAAGCTTCACAAAATCGATCCCCAAATCTCTTTTTTCAAAGTCAACAAACTCTCAGAAAAAGCCATTTTGCCTTCAAGAGGATCGTCTCTCGCCGCTGGTTACGATCTTTCAAGGTAATCTCAATTGCCCTAAACCCTAATTTCGCGTTTCGTAGGTTTGATTATTTTGCTCAATTCTAGATTTGTGTTTGATTCAGTGCAGTCGAGGCAAAAGTACCTGTAAGGGGTAAAGCGTTGATTCCTACAGATTTAAGCATAGCTGTACCAGAAGGAACATATGCTCGAATCGGTAAGATTTGTAGCACTTTTGTAGTTTTTTCTGTAAAGGGTAATAGGGTATTGTGACCAATTGGTTGTGAATGTTGTAGCTCTAAGGTCTGGTCTCGCATGGAAGCATTCGATTGATGTTGGGGCTGGTGTGATTGATGCCGATTACAGGGGGCCTATTGGCGTGATACAGTTTAACTTCTCTGATGTTGATTTTGAGGTGAAAGCTGGTGATCGAATTGCACAGTTAATTATTGAGAAGATTGTGAACCCTGAAGTCATTGAGGTTGATGATCTTGATTCAACTGTGAGAGGTGCAGGTGGGTTTGGATCAACTGGTGTTTGATGCTTTTACAAAATATGTAGTAGGAGGTAGTTTTAGTACTTGATATGATCTTTTTAGTGTAATTTAGGGTTGAAATTGATGATATGTTTTGTTGAATATTGGTGGGTGTGTGAAGATGTATGCAGTTTCTAGCTTTAGCAAAAGATACTGAGGCCTCTTGTAGCTATAATGAATGCAGTGCAATGTTATTTCTACTTTGTTATGACTCAGGTTACCTGAATAGAATGCCATAAGTTGTTAGCATAAGAAATGGTTGTTGCTTGATGTGCAAAGATTTTGTATGTATTAAAAGGGCGTACCTGGTGCTGCAAAGAGCTCCCGCGTTTTCGCAGGGTCCAGGGAGGGTCCGTCCCATTTAAGGGAAGATGTACGCGGTCTTTCCCCCACATTTTATGGGGAGGCCGTTTCCACGGATCGAACCTGAGACCTTCGGTCCCAGGTAAGATAGAGATCAGTCCTCTACTAAAGATAGGATCTGCTGCTCTTGATATCAATTTGCACGAGCTGAAGGCTGAGGTAATTACTTACTTAGAAGGCCTTAAGTCACAATAAACTAACTTATGCGAAAGCATGATCTACACGGTTTAAATTCTATAAAATTAAGTTCCTGAATTATTGACAGCCACATTAATAGAAAGTTAATGCATTAGTTTGCTTATTGGAAGTTTATAATTGTATAAACTTGACCGTCTTATCGTTACAAAGAATTGCTAATGTTAATTTGGGTCCAAGGGTGTTTCAGACATTTAATTAATGGTCTATGGGTGAAAACGGGTGGTATTGGTTATAGGTCAAAACGTGTGGTATTGGTTATGGGTCAGTATGAATGGTGTTTGGTATGGGTCAAAACGGGTGATATTTGGTATGGGTCAAAATGGATGGTTTTGGTAATGGGTCAAAACGGGTGATATAGGTTATGAGTAAAAATTGGTGATATTGGTTGTGGGTCAAAACAGTTGATATTTGGTATGGGTCAACTTGGGTGATATTAGTTATGAGTCAAGATGGGTGTTATTGGTTATAACTCAAACGATTGAAATTTGTATGCGCTAACATGGGTGGTATTGGTTATGTGTCAAAACGGTTGGTATTGGTTATGAGTCAAAAGAATTTATATTTGGTATGCGTCAAAACGACTGATATTGGTTATGGGTCAAAACAGATGGTATTGGTATGGGTCAAAACGGGTGATAGGTTATGGGTCAATTGGTGATATTTATTGTGGGTCATAATGAGTAATATTGGTTATGGGTCGTAAACGATTGATACTTGGTATGGGTCAGCTTGAGTGATATTGGTTATGGACAAAATGGGTGATTTTAGTTATGGCTTAAAACGACTGAATTTTGGTATGGGCCAACACGAGTGGTATTGGTTATGGGTCAAAATGGGTGGCATTGGTTATGGGTCAAAACAACTAATATTTGGTATCGGTCAAACGGGTGGTATTGGTATAGGTTAAAATGGGTGATTAAGTTATGGGTCAACTTGGTGATATTGGATGTGGGTCAAAATGGGTGATATTGGTTCTGGGTCGAAACAGTTGATATTAGATATGGGTTAGCTTGGGTGATATTGATTATGGGTCAAACGGTTGATATTTGGTATTGGCCATCTTGGGTGATATTATTTATGGGTCAAAATAGGTGATATCGGTTATGGCTCGACACTATTGAAACTTGGTATGGGTCAACACGGGTGGTATTGGTTGTGGGTCAAAAAGGGTGGTATTGGAAATGGGTCAAAACGATTGGTATTTGATATGGGTCAAAACGGGTTGTTAATAGGTTATGGGTCAAAACAGGTCAAAACAGTTGCTGTTCTCTAGAATAACTTGGACGGTTTTCACGACATTGCAAGAAGACCCGCAACAACACGCGGGATCCAATGCTAGTTACTTGTTATGTTATTAGCTTTTTTTGTTATAAGAGACGTATTATAAATTTTATCAAGTGGATATTTGTCTATTATAATGAAAACGACTAATAGCCCCAACAAATATTTCCATCTGGTAACTGCAGGGCCGGCTCTATAGTGTAAGTTGTGACGCAATGAGCTTGGGACCTCCAAAAAATAAAGGCCCCCGTTTATAGAAAAATATTATATTCGGTTTTGGTATTATATGGCTTAATTAAATTTTGAAGCAGGAGTAACACTTGGTAGTTGAGTATCAATGAAATTTTTGATGATTTGATAGGTTATTGAAAAAATACGGTTACACAATTCACAAAGCAAACGACCATTCCTAAGTTCCTTCTTCTCCGATTGATTTGATCGACTTCGTTTATCCTTTTTTTATTAAAAGAAATCAACTATTAAGGTCTTAAGTTGGTATACAAAATTTTCTTTGATTTATTGTTTTGTTCAAAGAAATTTAATTAGTTTGCTTTTGTTTAGATTGCGATTTTCAAAAGGGCCTCATTTTTTTAGTTCGATTGGGGCTCATAAAATATTGGGGCCCATAAAATATTGGGGCCCTGCTAGTAAGTGTTAAACAAATATTTTAATATTTTAAAGGCATGTTCCTTAATCTTTAATATATGTGAATTAGAGTGGCCTTCAAATTGAACTATGTACTATGCATGCGAATTTCTATTCTATTTATTCGCTTTTGTCGGTGCGCTACAGGTCTCCGAGCCCTAATCCTCCACCCATCTCCGATCCACCCCTCCGGCGAAAGCGTCGCCACCATCTCCGATCCACCCCTCCGGCGAAAGCGTCGCCATTAAGGTCATCAACAAGGATCAGATCAACGATCAAGGAATGATGGAGCAGATCCAAGACGATGAAATCGACGATGAAACAACTCTATTTGGCGGTAAAAGCAGTCGATTATGCGTGGAAGGGAACAGATCCGAGATGGTGATGGAGCGAAAAAGGAATCGAAGAGGAGTGGAGAGGGGAGAAGAAGAAAGGAGGTCAGATGAGTGTGTTGCATTATACGTATCGGCCGTCTTCTCCGGCTCATCGAAGGATTAAGGAGTCTCTGCTTAGTTCTGATGCTATCTTCAAGCAGGTTTTGCTTTGCTTTGATTTGTGCGTATTTGTTTGTTAACTGCTCTTCAAGTCGTTTTAAGAATCGGAAGATCAAACTGTAGTAATATTGATAGAATAGGGAGTAGGTGGTGCTATTGATTGATGTGAAGTGTGTTCTTGATATAAAAGAGGAGGTATCAAGAATTTAGGTTACTTAAATGACTGAATGGCTTTGAAATTGGCTTCAATTTTGTTCGAGAGTAATGGTTTGTTTATAAGTTGGAACTGAATAGAAGGGAAGAATGCGGGTTAGAATGTTTGGGTAGTCATGCTAGATCATATTGTTCTGGCACATAGGTTTGGTGGAAGAATAAGAACCGAAATCTTTTACTCTTAGATCTTTCAACCAATCCCAAACAATTTATTTTTGAAGCGTATATGCTTGTGCAGTGATTAGTTGAGTAGTGTGATTGTAGAATTTTTATCAAGCAATGGCTAGAAACCAAGAGTATAATTTGTTGTAGATATAGTGTTTTACATGTGTAAATTGTAATTTCAGCTGGTCAATAGGGTCCTATATAATAACTAGTGTAGAAAGAACAAAAGTTGATTTCTTAGAAAGATGAAGCTATCTTGAGAGGTTCACACCTGATGATAGACGGTTTAGATGAAAGTGTCACTGTGTGTCATAGTATTGACAATTTCCAATGAGCTCATCAATACATGAATTTGGATTATTTAGCTTTATAGGATCAGAAAGTTAAAAAGTGGGAACATAATAACTTACAGTTTAGCATAGCATACACCTTTATTGTCAATAAGTTCTTATCTTCTCGGATACTAATAACATAATTAATGATATCTTTGTTGTAATGTTTTATTTGTTTGTGTAATTTAATATTTTATATACATATTAATCCCTTATGTCGGTGGCTTCATTGATGTCGATGATGATGAACGAGTCTTATGTTGATTTTCTTATGTGGGTTACTTGACGATGAGTATCTATTCATCTGAGATGGATCTTTTGGGTTTGTTTTATGATTTGGATGAGGTTAGACCCTAATTTGTCCCTGATTGCTGCTCATTTGTTTACGATTGCTATTGTCAATTATTGTTTATAAGTGGTCGATGATGTTGAACTGTTGTTCATCTGAGGCCTGCATTCGTGTGCATGATGTTGAGCGCACGCTCATCTAAGACGTGCTAAAAGGTAGTTGTAAATGTGTACTCCTGTTAACTGCAATCAACAATCAACCACCAGTAGCATATCGGAGTATTTGATTGACATGCTTCCCGGTTGGCACGTTGAAGATTTTCTTGATTCTCCGGCAAACTTCTCAAAGGTATGTCACCGTTTATCTATTTTAAGTTTAATCAACAGTTTCATACACCCTTTTGATTCAATTGAAGAAATTGCAGGTGGGTGACAACGATCCGAGGCCGAGTAAAAGGCTTTTCTCAGGTTCCGAGTATAAGGTTTTACTCTGATTTACAGGTTGTACTCTCCGTTTTAATTCCCGGTTTGTGTATTTGGGTTTTTGTCATGTCCAGGATGCTCCCGGAGGTCTCTCTTCTTCTCTCTCTCACGTTTATTAGCTTTATCTCTATAATTACGATTTACTGTTGTACTGTATGTGTCTGTGTGTATGCACGTGTATGATTTGATTGTGGTTATGCGTTTATTGTGCAAGTATATGTCTATATTTCTGAAGAATTGTAATATGTTTCTATATGTTAATGTAATTGAGTAAAAAGCTATTATGATTTAGGGCTATTGGTGAAATTTAAGGATTAGTTTCTGCGAGAGTTAGAGTGGCTGTAAGATTAAGACCACGAAACAGCGAGGAGCTCGCAACAGATGCTGATTTTGCTGATTATAGGTTATGGGTCAGCTTGGTGACATTCGTTGTGGGTCAAAATGGGTGACATTGGTTATGGATTGAAACCATTGATATTTGGTATAGGTCAGCTTGGGCGATATTAGTTATGGGCCAAAATGGGTGATATTGGTTATGGCCCAAAATGGGTGATATTGGTTATGGCTTAAAATGATTAAAATTTGGTATGGGTCAACATGGGTGGTATTGGTTATGGGTCAAAACAGGTGGCATTGGTTATGGCTCATAATAGGCGCATAAGTTATGGGTCATAACGGGTGGGATTAATTATGGTCAAAACGATTGATATTTGGTTTAGATCAAAAGTGGTGGTATTGGTTATGGGTCAAAAAATATGGAATTGATATGTTAAAATGAGTGATATAGGTTATGGGTCAACTTTGTGGTATTGGTTGTGGGTTAAAATAAGTAATATTGGTTAGGGGTCGAAATGGTTGATATTTGGTATGGACCAGCTTGGGTGATATCAGTGATATTGGTTATGGCTCAAAACTATTGAAATTTGGTATGGGTCAACATGGATGGCATTGGTTATGGCGTATGGGTGAAAACGTATGGTATTGGTTATAGGTCAAAATGGGTGGTATTGGTTATGGGTCAGTATGAATGGTGTTTGGTATGTGTCAAAATGGGTGATATTTGGTATGGGTCAAAATGGATGGTTTTGGTAATGGGTTAAAATGAATGGCGCAGGGTAATTTAGGTGGTGGTCTTGGAGGCAACATGACCAGATATACAACATACAACCATTGACAGTCATGCATCTTCAACCGGGTTAGTTTGTTATTGTGTAGTTTTTATGTTTAGTTCTGCTTAGTGCAACAAATCCCGCGGCATCGCGCGGGTATGTTTGCTAGTTATCATTTATACCAATTCGAATAGAGTTCTTTTATGCATTTTGCACCATTTTTTTATTTTAGTTTACGTAACTTTTATATACTCCAGATAATTCTAAACCGTGAAACTAAATCGGAATCAAATCCGCCAGTAATGGTTCGGTTTGGTTTGGTTTTAATTTTTAACGGTTTAGTTTTGATTTTTACTAAAAAACTTTATTAACAGTTGGCTCACGATTTAACCTGATTCCATCAAAATCGGACTACGAACACACCTAAATGATATGATTCTATACGAATACCGCATGAAACAAAAACTCATTACACGTTAAGAAATTAACATCAAAATCAAATAAGGACATCCATTTATCTTACTTTAAGTCACAATCATAACAACAACAATATGCACTATAATTAAAAAGTCAAACTTGTGGTGTTATATTTCCATGTGACATAACATTGTACACACAAATTCTAATTTAGCTAGCGACGCCATGCT
This sequence comes from Flaveria linearis, assembly GCA_024085815.1. NCBI lineage: Eukaryota > Viridiplantae > Streptophyta > Magnoliopsida > Asterales > Asteraceae > Flaveria > Flaveria linearis. The sequence goes on from CM044003.1 coordinate 4,210,737, forward strand.
TGACCATAATAATAGTAGAACCATATAATCAGATATATCACAATCATATCACTCCAACCATACACACTACTTGTGGTGGGGGTCGCTATATAAAATGCTTTCATCAAAATCGAACTTCACCACAAGATCATCTCAACTACCTTTGCGATTGTGCATTGTTGTCAATCTTATCTTATTTTTAAATATAGCAATTGACCCACATATTGATTAGATTGCCACTTGTTATGTAAAACAAGCTCGGTGGCATGCAAGATATATATAGTCTAGTTAGTGGTGTGAGTTTCTGACGTGATACGAGTCTAACATGAAATACGCGGGTTTTAGTTTAGGTTAAATGTGTTTGGATCAGTTTTTGGTTGAATCCGTGAGTGCTTTAGCTAAAGAGTCGTGTCAATGTCTACCTGATGTTTGCGGTTTAACTGATTATTTTTTTGAACAATTTAATTTTTTATAATTAAGTTGATAAGTTATTTTAGTTATGAATTTAAAAGATGAAAAATAAGTATCAAGTTTGTGGTTTAAACGTTAGTACTTTTTAGAGTAAATTGTCATTTTCGTCTCTGTGCTTTGGTGAAAATTGCCACTTTAATCCAATAGTTTGTTTTTTCGCATCTGGGTCCCTATGGTTTACAAATCTTGTCATATTCATCCAGTCCGTTAACTCCATCCAAAATTTCCTTTAAATGAGGGGTATATTGGTCATTTTACATATATGTTTTTATTTTTCTTTTTTTTAAACCTGATTTAATATATACTCTTTAAATACATTGCTATTTTAGTCCCTGTTGTCACAACCTCAAATTCCGGGTCTGGAATCTATCACGGAGGGGTGAACAAACAGGATCGAACACAGTAGTCACACATGAGATGCAGTTATCTATATGATGAATTTTAGATAACCATTCCATTATTATTCAAAGTATTAAATTTCATGCGTAGCGGAAATAAAAGATAGATTGTTTCTTAACAATACATCTAATCATGCCTTAATAATAACCAAAATGTATCTTGAGCTCTTATATGATCCTACGTGCAGGTCCATAAGCTCCTAGTAGATACCTGAGAATACATATAAATCAATTGTCAACACAGGGTTGGTGAGTTCATAGGTAAGTAAAACACATTGATAAATCATCATTTATCATCAAGTAGGATTTACTGTAAAAGTGTGAGTTTAAATTACTCACAGGTATATGAATAGCCTGTCGGAACCCTTTTTAATAAGGTGAACCCGCTATCCCACATACCCACTAAGTACAAGCCCAACAAATCCTTCACATAGGATTTGCCCATGTATCATATTTTAATATCCTTTTCATGTGAATATTATGTTATTTATAATAATTCAAATCAGAGGGCGTGAATCCTCTCTTTACATTTATCCTCATATGGGTTGTAAGTGGAACTATAATGGCAAACTTTATATAGCGCACATCTGCCTTCTCAACACCAGAACAGTCATCCCGAATGACAGCAAGATCTTTGTGCATCTTGGTATGGACCACATGTCCAAACCTTTATGGGGGTCAGTCACTCCCTAATAGTACTATCCAAAAGATCCCTGCCTTATTAATAGTCCAGTTTACAGAGAAGGATTTTCATAGTAACCATATGTAATCATAAATGTGATTCAATTATTATTTAACATAATACATAAATAATTTGTAATTTCAATTACAACATGTATCATTCCCCAAAATATTTAAATGAATTAAAAAGGGGAACAGTTAAGTATGAACTCACCTCAGTCCTTGTGTGGTGTTGACAAGCTAGTAAATTCCTCCTAAGGAATTATAATTCACATAAGCAAACAAATACAAATCCATAACCTAAATAAGTTAGATCTTGAACCTGACGTTCAATTGATCTAAGTTTGGTTTTCGGGGATTTGTTATAAACATTAAATCATTTAATTATTTTTGTTAATTCTTTAATAATTAAAGATTTATATAAAATTTAATTAGTTTAATAATGATTTTAACATATCATTATATTTTAAATAAATTGTAGACGTTATTCAAACATGTAAGTTTATATTTAATTTTGTAAGATTTTATAAATATTTAAATTTATAAAATCTAATTTGTATTTATCTGATCAAGATAATTCATAATTAATATTATAACGTCCATTATCCATTTTTATAAAGATAACAATTTATAACATATGTAATAATTATTTAAATAAATAAATAAATAAATAAGGTTTTTAAAGAAATAATTTTCCAGAAAATAATTATATAACTTCTAAAATAAACAAAGTTTATAAAAATTATTTTTATAATTCTTAGTAATTTTTCTGTATTTTTAAAATGTGAAAAAGGCTTTAAAAAAATAGATGTTGGGGGCCGGGTTCGAACCCGTGACCTCCATCTCATAATCTCACACACAAACCAATGAACCAAAGGCTTACAGCCGCACTTAGGGGTGTTCACGATCCGGTTTTCGCGGTTTTTAGATCAAACCGTAACCGAACCGTTACTAACGGTTTTTTATCACTTAAAACCAAAACCGAACCAATCAAAAGTAAAAACCAAACCAAACCGAACCATTGCAACCGGTTTGGTTCCGGTTTGGTTTCACGGTTTGGGCTTTTTTAGGCCTATTTAAGCTAAGTCTTTGAGCTGTCAAAAACAGCCTAAAAAACTATCAAAATGCTGCCTTAAACTGGTCCAAAATCCTGCCAAATTGCGCCTTAAATAGGTCCTAAAACATGCCAAAACGCAACTCCAAACCTATGTACAAACTGCCAAATGCAACCATTAACCTGCCTAAAATAAGCAGCTAACACGCTATCCAAAATAATTAAATTAAACTATCCAACTATATGGGCATGAATACTACAAATTGGTGTTTAGGACTTACAAGGCTTTCAAAATCAAGAGATTTATTTGGGCTTCAATTTTATCAAATAAAAATATGGCAACCTAAACTCTCAAAGCCCAAACTAAAAATATAAACATTTATGAGGGTTTAAGTCTTTAACCTTGAATTAATAGTTATGTATAAATATACATATATATATACATATATGTGTGTATATTGATATACGGTTCGGTCCGGTTTTTTACGACCGGTTTTTGGTACAAACCATAAACCAAACCGTTCACAACGGTTTGAAAATTTTGAAACCAACCAACCGAAAGTTTAGAAAAAAAACCAACCGTGAAATCAAACCGAAGACCGGTTTGGACGGTTTCGCGGTTTGAAACCGAACCATGAACACCCCTAGCCGTACTGGAACTCAGTCCCAAATACTTTTAAACACAATCAATTGAATAACCCCAAATCCAAAGAACCCTAATTATGAAATCGATCAAATTGAAGCCTAAATCGATTTTGATTGCTTCTAAATTCATGGGGCTATTGTTTCCTTTGTGAAACCGAGTGTAAACATGTATTTAATTACCTGATTCGATGTGGGGAATGATAAGAACGAAAGATTAAACAGTCGCGACTGAGGAAAGATGGGTTCGGGGTGGATATGGTGATCATAACCGAATTCCTCTTACAGGAAGCTTCTAATGGCCTCACTAATGAAAAGCCCTCTATAATTTCCATGTTAGAAAGCTCGGAACATAGCCTTCGAATAGGTTGCAGGTCGATGATGTAAATGATGATCGATGATGGTGATTTGTGGATTGTAGGTGTTAATTGAAAGTGTAGACCGATTAGGAATACTTATATAATTGTTTAGGTAAGATTAATTCGATTAAAATAGAGTGTTAATGCGATTCATGAACTGCAAAGCGGCCGACAGTGAACGTGGGTTGGTTAGATCGATCGCACTTAAAATTTTCAATTGAATCGAGGGACCAGTTCGAATCTTGCACATGAGTGTGTCGGGAACAAATTATTGAAATGAAATCGATTATATTTTGTGTTTTGGAGTCGCCGGATTTCGGCCGGAGGTCGCCGGAGGACAGGGGTGTCGACGGTGGGGGTTTGGGTTGATTTTAAAATAATTACACGAATGGTCCCTGTGGTTTACTATGTTTAACATTTGAGATTTAAAGTTTTGTTTTAGTTTTATTTAATTTACAGATTTAGTCCCTGGAGTTTAAAATTTATTTTTTTTATGATCAAAAAGTTACTATTTACTGTCACACCCCAACCTAGACGGCGGAAACGTTGAGGCGTGAGGAATACGATTGTTCACAACCACATAACGCTATGTTTAAATGTAAATTCAAAAGTGATTACAAACATAAGTCTCAAATACGCAATAAGTTCAAACATAAATCAGCATAACATAGCATTTTATTTATTTAACTAGGTCAACGTCCTAGTTTTATTGCAAGCTTCAAAAGATCACTCTAAACTCGGGGTTACCTGAAACATGATAAAAATAAAAGGTCAACTAAAAATAGTTTGTGAGTTTCCCAAGTTTTCATACATAATATGAAAAGATTATACGTAGCAATTCATGTCATAGGTTATAAGCTAGTAAGGTTATAGAACACATATCTTTACAATCAAACCTCGACTTGATTACAAGTATATAAGATTGGCTAAGTGTATTTGGTTCCCTAGTGCACAAGCATACGGCTCCTAGGAGTCGGCAGTTCATCGACTTTAGCACCAAATAGGCTTGTCAGGCCCAAAGATCTAAGACGTCGCCAGGCTAGCAATAGTTAATGATTGTAACAAACTATGTATCTCATATAATCATTTACATCACACAAATAACCATGACAAAAATATAAAGATGAATTGCAAGTGCTTTACAAGTCTTAAACGTTTATAAGTGTATGATGTATAAGTATCATGTTTCACCCCAAAATGGTGTGAAATAAAGTAAAAAGGGGCAAGGAAAACTCACATGGCGATTAAGTATATATTGGATGATTAATAAGAAATAATAACGCGCGTCATTTCAACGAATTCCCTTACAAAGTACCTAAAACGTATTTATTTCAAGATTAAGTTCGATAAACGTGAACTAAGGTTTTACGATTTTAAAGTTTTGTATATTATATTTATTCAAAAGAAACATATCTTTTTTTAAGTGTTTTAATCTAGAAATGAAATTAGGTTTAATATCGGATAATGTTTGAATATATTTTGTATATATTCTTTGTAATAAATATCGTTACAATAACGTATTATCCGATAATTTATTAATCTAAATTAATTGTCAAAGTATATTTTATAATAAATTACGTTTGTAAATAATTGTGAAATTATAAGATGTATAATTTCTATAATTTACGGGACTATTTCATAATTAAATATGATATAGTGTCCATTTTTATAAAAATAATTGTTTATAATATTTATAAATAATATTTATGAATATTATTAAGGGTTTTTAACTAAAATAAATTTACAGAAATTATCTATGTAACATTTTAAATAAGAAAAGTTTATTAGATTTATTTTTATAATTTTTAAGAATTTTTCTAATATTTTTAGGGGTTTAAAAACTAATTAAAAAAAATAAGGGGGTGCCCGGGGTCAAACCCGGACCTCCTGTTTACAAACACACGCACCAAACCAGTGAACCAAGGCCTCAGCCGCGGCATATTTTGGTTTCAATTTGTTTTAAACACTGATTGCAATTTATCCCCAAATCACATAAACCCTAGTTCGATTATGATCCAAATTGAAGATCAATTCGAGTCTGTTAATGTCTAAGTTCATGGGGCTTTTGATCCCCATGTAAAATCGAGTACAATAATGTGTTCAATTACCTTATTTGAGTTCAATTCGATGCAAAAGACACCAAGAACAGGTCGCGATGAAGATGGTGTTCGAGGATGCTCAAACTATGATAATAATCAAATTAATTTCAAGGGAAACTTCGTATGATGGTCGAGACCAATAGCCCCTTATCAATTTCTGTTAAAATCGATCAGAGGTTAGTTTTCAGATAAGTTGCAGGTCGCGGTCGAGAGTGGAATCGAAGTTGATGTTTGAGTATGTTTCAGATGAATTCGAGAGTTGTGAACGTTTAGGAATGAAGAAATGATCGTTTATATAGGTTCAATTTTGACAATTGTTAATGTTGAGTGGTTTTAATTAGGTATGTTTAGTGGGTTTATTTAGTGGTCCATTATTTTTTACTCGAATTAATGCGTTTTGACAGGTTCGTGATAGCCCCACGAACGTTTTGGTGCATTTTGAAGATTTAAAATCCATGTTTTGGGCGAAATGGGGCTCGCCGGTGTGACAACCCGAAAAATTTTTCATGATTAAATAAAATTTTTATGTGAAATTACAATTTATTTTTATTATTATTAAATAATAGTATTAATAATAATAAAAAATAATGATAATAATAATAATAATAATAATAATAATGATATTATTAAAGATAATAATGTTAATAATGAAAATAATAATAATAATGAAAATATTATTATTTACAAAATAAATATAATTGATTAATAAAGTCCAGGGGGTAGTTTTGCAAATCTTAAAACTTGTTTTAAAACTTAAATCAAGAAATACAAAACATTCTAAATTACAGGGGGGTATTGTGTAACTTGTTTTAAAAACCCAACCCACCGCCCGATTTCCCGACCACCGCCGGCCGCCTTCTCCGGCGACTCTCCGGCGGCCTCAAAAGCCAACCATATCACGATTTTTATACAATCCAACTATACCGACACCTTCTAGAGGATGGACCGAACTCGGGGACCATTTCAATTTGATAATTTGAATCGGTTAGGTATGTTTCCCACTTCGACCGAAAGTTCGGCCGACCCACTTATCAAAAACGCACCATCGGTTTATTTTAATCAAATTAAACGAACTGGAATGGCTATATAAGCAGTCCTAAGCTAATGAAACACTCACACCCATCTTAAACACTCGAAATCAAGAAATCCGAATACCCCTCTGCCGCGGACCTGCAACCGGTCGTGTACCCTCTGTAGAGCTTCGAAACAGGTAATTTAACACCCCATTGTGTTCGTTTTTACAAGAGGATCAATAACCCCATGAAATCAGAAGCAATCAAAATCGATTTGGGATCAATTTGGGGTGGATCGAACCTGGGTTTCTTGGTGATTTGGGATTACTGGAGTTTAAGTTAAAAGGATTAAATGTGGGGTTTTAACTGCGGCCGAGGCCTTGGTTTACTGGTTTGGTGTGTGTGGGATGGAACCGGGGGTCGCGGGTTCGAACCCGGCCCCCAACATTTTTTTAAAATAAGCTTTTTAAGCCTTTTTAAAATACTGAAAAATTTCTAAAAATTATAAAAATAATTTTTATAAGCTTTAATTATTTTAGAAAATAAATAATTATTTTCTGGAAATTTATTTCTTTAAAACCTTATTTATTTATTTATTTAAGTAAATAAAAACATAGGTAATAAATTGTAATTTTATAAAAATAGATCATTGAATCATTATTGGACACCATATTCTTTTTAAATTATAATAATTGTGGAGATTTAATTCTTTAAAAACCTTATTTATTTATTTATTTGTATAAATGATATAAATGGTTACTTTTATAAAAAAATGGATTTTAAATGATGATTTAAATCATCAAGTTATTAATAAGAGTTATATTATTTTAATTATGAATTTATTATAATAAATGAAGGAATTATATTTAATAAATTTCATAAATTATTTACAAATACAAATATTATCATTATAATTACGATCACGACATTGTTATTATTAATATCAACATTGGTAGTATTATTAAGACATGGTGTGTTGTATACCAAATCGTGTACGTCAAACCGAACCGACCCAAATCCGACCAAATATATTTATTCGCGTTGAACACGTTTTAAAAACTTAATTACAATTAATAATAGGTGTTGATCGTGTTTGATCGAGCATTGCCTTATTCTTTGAAGTTCTTGTTCATTTCATTACATCAAATCAAGGTGAGTTCAAGCCCCACTGTTTTATTAAATCTCTTTTGGGTGAGTTCAAGCCCCACTATTTTACTAAAACTGTTTTTGGGGGAGATAGCATACTGGTAATGTTACAAACGTTTTCTTTATATATTTAAGATGTGTAAGGATATTAATATAGTGCTGTTATCATTGTACAAGTCCTCACACTTTCGAATTGTTAATATTGGATAGCGGGGAAAGTTGGGTGGTACTACTGGGTGTGACGAGCCCCACCTTGTGTGACTCGAGGTCAACCGGGTGCAATTTGTCCTATGATTATTTGTCACGATATGGCGACGTCGTGGCAGGAGGCAAACATAACACAGTCAGCTTCAATGTCGAAATCACTATTTAATATCGTTTGTGAATGGACTAGCTAGCCATTACAATGCACATGCTTATATATACGCTGTTGTTAAACTGGGATGTTTAACTGTGAACTCTTGAACTGATCAACCATTGGATTGATACACGCTATTGTTAAACTGTGATGTTTAACTGTAAACTTTTGAACTGATCAACCATAGGGTTGATACACGCTATTGTTAAACGGTTAAGATTTAACGCAAACTCGGTATACACTTTTAAACTGTTATGTTTAAACATCAAACTCTTGAACTCACCAACCATGTGTTGACTTTTAGTATGCTATTCTCAGGTCACTAATCTGGAACCGCTGATAGGAGCACCACACGGGTCAGCATGCATGTTAGAGACTTAAACTTAAACCATATTTACTTGTCTTTTATTTATGGTTTCAAACACTTGTTTGGCACTTGTCTTGCCATATGTTACTTTCATATATTTTGGAATGTTTTGTTTTCTTTATGCTTCCGCGCATAATTTAAAAGTTTGAAGTTTGGTTTGTTAAACGTTGCATATAGAGTCGTTCCAAGTAACTAATGACTGTGATCCTGGTTTGTTCGCACCCCTCCGTGATAGATTCCAGACCCGGAATTTGAGGGTGTGACAGATTGGTATCAGAGCCATTGGTTATAGAGAACTAGGTTGCATACACACTAGACTATAACCGCACACAGTTAGTTAGTTACTTGTTTCTAGACTTCCTAAACTTAACTGATTATCTTAGGTTCAAATCCTTAGTCTAAGCTATGAAAATCTTATCGAGGTTTTGAATTCCATGAACCAAATGAACTTGTGTGACACACAGACACCTGTATTCTGGATTTCCTGGCAAAAGGCCCTCGGGCTAAGGCTAGCATATCGCATATATCTCATTGCGAGACCTGGTATGCTTACCTGGGGATTTCTGGGATGAGTGATAAACTATGGTCAATACACAGGTCTCTAAGGCAAATGGGTCAAATTACCTTGGCGTGTCAATGATTTTCCAAACTTTACTGATCCTTTCGTATACTTTGATTAATCAACTCCGATATAATACATACATACTTCAATCATTGATGACCACTATACTTGACAAGATATGTTAACCTGATAGGAGGAATCGGGGTGATCATGCAAAGCAACTTACCATTACGGGTGCACACGTAATTGTAATTTGTCGTGCATGCTAAGTCCGGTGAATCTGGTCGGGTGGTAACATTGTAGTCAGTATAAGTCATCATTCCTACACCTTGAGCGAGAAAGTCTCGGTCTTCATAAAACATAACCACTAACTATCTATTAGTTCTACTTGTAGGAATGCTCACCCTTACCTTGAATTTGGACGAAATTCAAACCATGACATTTGTGTTAATCCCACGGATTCGGACTGATTCTCTAGCTTGTCTGTTTCTTTAAATCCTTGAATTTCTTTCCCTTTTCATTTCAAGACAAAAGGTCTACTTTCATACGACTGATAGCTTTTGATATTTGGTAATTTAAAGAATGTCTGGAAGAGGACGTGGACGTGGGAGAAGTAACGATCATGAGTATTACAAGTTTTCTATTCTATACCCTAGGGTGCTAGGATCATAATTCTAGTAAGTCCTCGTTAAGGGTAACAAAACATTACTAACACTTGCTATTACTTAAGTCCTGTCCTACTTAGAGCCTTCATGATATTTCCAATCATGACATTAATTTTATCTTCTAAAAGACATTCCTACACTTAGCATGTTAGTAACTAAGGAACTGAGTGAATACTTTAAGTTCATTATTGGTTATAAGTACATAGGCTGTCCTACAAACTATCTATGGTATACTTATTTAAGAACGTTGTGGGTATTATATCACATATTAGTACTTTGAGAAGACCCTAGATAATCACATCCTATCATTATTTGTTTGACTTATATTTTGGATTAATAAGGGCTTAATAAGAAACTCTCTTAAGGACTTATGTTGTTAACCCAACTTTTATTTCATACGTTTGTCGATGTCGCATTTGCTATATGCGCCCTTATTCACAACTTGATGGATTTAGTCTAGAAAGACAAAAACGCCGGCTAATACGACATCAGTAGACAAGAGGCGCGACATACTCTAATAATACTACTTCATCGGATTTTAGATTATTGTACATAGATTCCTTCGATCGCTCCTTGACCAAGAAAATTCCTTCTCAATCATTTCCTTTGTACAACTCCGATTGATTAACTCTTCGTTAATAACCATATCCTTGATACTCAAAGCATGGATAACACTCTGTACTTGATAAGATTATCGGAAATTAAACAATTTGACTGTTAAGAACCGATACCCCCTTCCCAGGATCGATGATCTCTTCGATCAGTTGCAGAGATCAATGTACTCCTCAAAGATCGATCTTCGATCGGGCTATCATCAATTGAGGGTTCGTGAAGATGACATACCGAAAATATTGTTTAGCACTCGATATGAACACTGTACGTTCTTGGTCATGCCGTTCGGGTTGACCAACGCACCAGCTGTCTTCATGGATTTGATGAATCAGGTATGCCACGTGTTCACTACGGGGCACGGCACTAACCTGGTGGAACACCCAGGTTCAAGCTAAGTTAAGATAAGTCCAAATAGGATAAGTTCAATTGATGCAAATGACTTAAGATAAGATCAAAGCCTTGGTGATTAAGTATTATTACCTAAGGAATAAAATGCAAAAGTTAGAATGATAATTCAAAAATTATGCAATAGTAGGGTTAGGTCGTGCTCTTTATACTAACGAACTCCCTAAATTGACAAAGCTGATGTTATACTTTATGACATTAGACCAAATAGAATTAGGAAGGACACTGGGAAAATCTAGTGAGTAGTAGAAAGAAGTTGGAGGGTCGAACAAGCAATCTAGCGGTAAGGTAGACAAGAATGCCAATGTTGTGAACCTAGTTATGTTGGTTAATATGATTAAGTTAACATGCGCTAAACGGGGACATTAAGAAGGTTGGAGTTCCGACTATTACCATAAGTGTGCCCTAGGTCGATTAGGACCCCAGGATAAGTTAGAAACAACCAGAATTAGGAAATGACTATAGCTAGAAAGTAAGAACAGTTAAATTATGGAAATAAAGGTCATATAAGTCAAAGTAATACATCACGCGGTTATACATTTACGACTGAAGCAAACCACATTCGACAAGACTAAATGTTGTTACTTGTATGTACCTTATCATCAATAGTTACACATCTATTTAATACCAGGGTTGATAATAAGCTTGGATTCTTCTGGAATTATTCTTTAATTTAGCATTAACCCTAGTTGTTTAGAAATTATTTACTCTGTTAAAATGACCAATGGTGATGATTAGAGGTTACACAAAAGTACACGAAGATCATGACCTTGACATAGACTTAATACCGTATGAATTGGTTATCAAAGAAGGAAACCAAGATAGTCCGTCAGGAGAAGGTGATTCGACCTATCAAACCAAAGCATGATCTCTAAATCTGAAAGGAGACCCAATCGCTTTAGGTTGATTTTTATCCTAAGCTTGGATCACTTAACTTCTTAAGATGATTTATCTCCCTTTATCCTCATTTGACCTAGCTATATGGAATCATTTATTCCTTATCTATCGACTTTCATTTTGAGCTATCATCAAGACGTGATTGTGCGATGGTAGCCTTCCTAAACACTCTCTCTGCTGAAGATATTGTCAACTTATGTTCATGACTTTCTAGTCATACAAATGTTCTCAACTATGCTTATGGTTTGTTGAACTACGTATGTAAACTTACTTAGATATTGCTACCTTGCAAAACATGTTTTCAAATACCTTTCCTATTGTTCGCGTCACTTCTTGAATCACTTTTGAATCCTTAAGCTTGAAAATCATTAAATTTCTATTTGAACAACAAAAGAGAAGTTTTGGAGAGAGTTACTAGTAAATAGAGGAATTACTTTTGAGGCTGAGTTATTTAGAGCCAAAACATTCTTAATATATGTTGAACCCGTGTTCAGCAAAGATAGGGAGGAAGTTGGTGTTAATTACAAAGGCATGGAAATCACTGATCAAGTGAAAAAGAGAGAAAAGATGGCAAAACTAAGAGAAGAAATAGCTGTACAGAAGGCCAGGGAGACATAACTTAATAAAACTGTTCATGTTACAGAGGTAACGATGAGAGCAAGACAAATGCTAGCAACCATGTCACACGAGATGAGATCTCCATTATCAGGGGTCGTTAGCATAGTAGAAATTCTATCAACAACAAAACTTGATAAAAATCAGAAACAACTTTTGAGTGTCATGTTGTCTTCTGATGATCTAGTCCTTCAACTTATTAGTGACATCCTCGACTCTTCCTAAGTTGATTCAGGAGTTCTGAGGTTGGAGGCCACAAAATTTAGGCCAAGAAGAGGTGATGTCCCAGTGGAGGTTAATGGTGATGTTTTACGGATTAGACAAATTCTCACCCACTTGATCAGCAATGCTATCGAGTTTACCCACCAAGGAAAGGTTCAGAGTAATCTTTATAAAAGCAAACCCATTATCTCACAACGTCGAGAAATTAACCTGCATCCGTTTCAAATATTCGTACACCGTGGTATGACGTTAAAGCAATCAATCGTTATTCTGAATGATTGATTCATTTTCTGTTTTAATAATATTCTTAACCATTTTCGTGAACTCATTCCAAGATCTTCGCATAGTTTATTATTTCTTTAGACCGACGGTTGGTCAAAAGAGAAATACCTATTCACAAGATATGCGCTAAGATCGTTTCGTATGGTGACGTTTGGGATTCTTAAATTCCGACGGATAACATTTCTTATCATTGTTGGTCTTATCTTGATTTCTAGACATCACCTTACCACGAGATTTTATTCTGGAAATTATGGATCGATAAGTTAAACAACTTATGCATAGGAAAATTCTGATTGGCAGAGTTCGGTGGAACACCCGGCATGGTCCTAAGTTCACTTTGGAACGAGAGGACGAAATGATACGTAAGTATCCTAGCCGTTTCAAGGATGTTGCCAGTACATCTTAATTTTCGGGACGAAAATTCCTCTAACAGGGGGATGATGTGACAACCCGAAAAATTTTTCATGATTAAATAAATTTTTATGTGAAATTACAATTTATTTTTATTATTATTAAATAATAGTATTAATAATAATAAAAAATAATGATAATAATAATAATAATAATAATAATGATATTATTAAAGATAATAATGTTAATAATGAAAATAATAATAATAATGAAAATATTATTATTTACAAAATAAATATAATTGATTAATAAAGTCCAGGGGGTAGTTTTGCAAATCTTAAAACTTGTTTTAAAAACTTAAATCAAGAAATACAAAACATTCTAAATTACAGGGGGGTATTGTGTAACTTGTTTTAAAAACCCAACCCACCGCCCGATTTCCCGACCACCGCCGGCCGCCTTCTCCGGCGACTCTCCGGCGGCCTCAAAAGCCAACCATATCACGATTTTTATACAATCCAACTATACCGACACCTTCTAGAGGATGGACCGAACTCGGGGACCATTTCAATTTGATAATTTGAATCGGTTAGGTATGTTTCCCACTTCGACCGAAAGTTCGGCCGACCCACTTATCAAAAACGCACCATCGGTTTATTTTAATCAAATTAAACGAACTGGAATGGCTATATAAGCAGTCCTAAGCTAATGAAACACTCACACCCATCTTAAACACTCGAAATCAAGAAATCCGAATACCCCTCTGCCGCGGACCTGCAACCGGTCGTGTACCCTCTGTAGAGCTTCGAAACAGGTAATTTAACACCCCATTGTGTTCGTTTTTACAAGAGGATCAATAACCCCATGAAATCAGAAGCAATCAAAATCGATTTGGGATCAATTTGGGGTGGATCGAACCTGGGTTTCTTGGTGATTTGGGATTACTGGAGTTTAAGTTAAAAGGATTAAATGTGGGGTTTTAACTGCGGCCGAGGCCTTGGTTTACTGGTTTGGTGTGTGTGGGATGGAACCGGGGGTCGCGGGTTCGAACCCGGCCCCCAACATTTTTTTAAAATAAGCTTTTTAAGCCTTTTTAAAATACTGAAAAATTTCTAAAAATTATAAAAATAATTTTTATAAGCTTTAATTATTTTAGAAAATAAATAATTATTTTCTGGAAATTTATTTCTTTAAAACCTTATTTATTTATTTATTTAAGTAAATAAAAACATAGGTAATAAATTGTAATTTTATAAAAATAGATCATTGAATCATTATTGGACACCATATTCTTTTTAAATTATAATAATTGTGGAGATTTAATTCTTTAAAAACCTTATTTATTTATTTATTTGTATAAATGATATAAATGGTTACTTTTATAAAAAAATGGATTTTAAATGATGATTTAAATCATCAAGTTATTAATAAGAGTTATATTATTTTAATTATGAATTTATTATAATAAATGAAGGAATTATATTTAATAAATTTCATAAATTATTTACAAATACAAATATTATCATTATAATTACGATCACGACATTGTTATTATTAATATCAACATTGGTAGTATTATTAAGACATGGTGTGTTGTATACCAAATCGTGTACGTCAAACCGAACCGACCCAAATCCGACCAAATATATTTATTCGCGTTGAACACGTTTTAAAAACTTAATTACAATTAATAATAGGTGTTGATCGTGTTTGATCGAGCATTGCCTTATTCTTTGAAGTTCTTGTTCATTTCATTACATCAAATCAAGGTGAGTTCAAGCCCCACTGTTTTATTAAATCTCTTTTGGGTGAGTTCAAGCCCCACTATTTTACTAAAACTGTTTTTGGGGGAGATAGCATACTGGTAATGTTACAAACGTTTTCTTTATATATTTAAGATGTGTAAGGATATTAATATAGTGCTGTTATCATTGTACAAGTCCTCACACTTTCGAATTGTTAATATTGGATAGCGGGGAAAGTTGGGTAGTACTACTGGGTGTGACGAGCCCCACCTTGTGTGACTCGAGGTCAACCGGGTGCAATTTGTCCTATGATTATTTGTCACGATATGGCGACGTCGTGGCAGGAGGCAAACATAACACAGTCAGCTTCAATGTCGAAATCACTATTTAATATCGTTTGTGAATGGACTAGCTAGCCATTACAATGCACATGCTTATATATACGCTGTTGTTAAACTGGGATGTTTAACTGTGAACTCTTGAACTGATCAACCATTGGATTGATACACGCTATTGTTAAACTGTGATGTTTAACTGTAAACTTTTGAACTGATCAACCATAGGGTTGATACACGCTATTGTTAAACGGTTAAGATTTAACGCAAACTCGGTATACACTTTTAAACTGTTATGTTTAAACATCAAACTCTTGAACTCACCAACCATGTGTTGACTTTTAGTATGCTATTCTCAGGTCACTAATCTGGAACTGCTGATAGGAGCACCACACGGGTCAGCATGCATGTTAGAGACTTAAACTTAAACCATATTTACTTGTCTTTTATTTATGGTTTCAAACACTTGTTTGGCACTTGTCTTGCCATATGTTACTTTCATATATTTTGGAATGTTTTGTTTTCTTTATGCTTCCGCGCATAATTTAAAAGTTTGAAGTTTGGTTTGTTAAACGTTGCATATAGAGTCGTTCCAAGTAACTAATGACTGTGATCCTGGTTTGTTCGCACCCCTCCGTGATAGATTCCAGATCCGGAATTTGAGGGTGTGACAGCCGGCGCCGCGGCCGGCGGTCGCCGGTCCGGCCACCGGAAAATCGGGGAAGAGAGAGAGAAAGCTACGGGTGTTTGGATATTTACATATATGGTCCCTGCGGTTTAGAATTTTATATTTTTATGCTTAAAACTTCCTTTGAAGTTTGATAAATGACTAAACACCCCCTAGACTTTATTATTACTATTATTATTATTATTTTTATTATTATTATTATTATTATTATTATTATTATTATTATTATTATCATTAGTATTATTATTATTATTAATATTATCATTATTACTAAGATTATTATTATCATTAACCTTATTATTATTATTATTATTATTATTATTATTATTATTATTATATTATTATTATTATTATTATTATTATTATTATTATTATTAAAAAAAATTTATTATAAGCTTTCAAGTTGAAGACAAGTTAAAGCCATATGCAAACGTAACCCATGAGTTTCATATTAGGCAACAAGGGCACTTACAAGAATTATAACGACGTTAATTTTTTTTTTGTTATCGTAAAATTACAAGATGTTACAGTCTCCCCTAATTTAAAAAATTTCGTCCCGAAATTAAGAATAAACTAGACGAACAAATACGGGTATCTCTCCTTCATATGATCCTCACGCTCCCAAGTGAACTCAGCTCCACACTTATTCTCCCAACGAACCTTGACAATTGGAGTAGTTGTGGTTCTAGTCTTCTTCATGATGCGATCCATAATTTCAACAGGTTTCTTAATAAAGTGCAATGACTCGTCGATCTGAATTTCTTCCAGTGGAACATGCAGACTCTCGTCGGCCAAACACTTTCTTAAATTTGAGACATGAAACACAGGATGAACTCCACTAAGGTCGGAAGGTAGTTCCAGTTTATAAGCCACTTTCCCAATCCTTTTCAGGATTTTGAAAGGTCCTACAAACCTTGGAGCTAGTTTGCCCTTCTTTCCAAAGCGAATAACACCTTTCCATGGTGAAACCTTAAGAAGAACCATATCACCAATTTGAAACTCCAACGGCTTACGATGCTTATCGGCATAACTCTTTTGTCGACTTCTTGCCACTTCAAGGTTCTTGCGGATTGTAGCGACTTTATCGGTCGTTTCTTGTATAAGTTCAGGACCAGTGATAAAGTTTTCACCAATGTCGGTCCAACAGATCGGCGATCGGCATTTACGACCATAAAGTGCTTCGAACGGTGCCATCCTGATACTCGAGTGATAACTATTGTTATACGAAAATTCCGCGAGCGGTAAATGCGTATCCCAATTACCACCAAAGTCAAGGACACATAATCGTAGCAAATCCTCAAGGGTTTGGATTGTTCATTCGGTTTGTCCATCAGTTTGAGGATGGTAAGCCGTACTTAAATCCAATTGAGTACCCCAAGAGTTCTTGCATAGATGACCAAAAGTGCGAAGTGAGACGAGCATCTCGATCGGAAATGATGTGCAACGGTACGCCATGACGACTCACAATTTCATCAATGTACATACGGGCTAGTCTTGAAACCTTGTAGGTATCTCGTATAGGTATGAAATGTGCCGTCTTAGTCAAACGGTCCACAATCACCCATATACTATCATGACCACGAGGAGTACGTGGCAACTTGGTTATGAAATCCATGGATACATGTTCCCATTTCCACATAGGGATTTCAGGTTGCTCAAGTAAACCACTTGGTCGTTGATGCTCGGCTTTGACTCTTGCACACGTGAGACATTTGGAGACATAAACTGCGATATCTTTCTTCATCCCAGGCCACCAATATTGACCACGCAAGTCCATGTACATTTTATCGGAGCCAGGATGAATAGAATATCGGGTGTGATGAGCTTTGTTCAAAAAGATGTGTCGAAGATTATCACGATTTGGGATCCAAAGTCGATTCAGAAAGTACCATAGGCCGTTTGGTTTTTCCTCCAGTTGTGATCGAACGTTAGACACCAAATCCTTATCACTTCCTTCGTCGGTTATTGCCGCTTGTTGAGCCTTGCGAATGCATAATTCGAGATCACTATCAATCCTTATGTTCTGGAGCATAATAGTAGCCTCGTTAACATCCACACGAACCTCGGTATCAAATTCTCTTAACGTGTGAAACCACTGTCTTTGATCTCGGATTTCTTGTAGTGAGACGGTTTTGTTATGGACCTTGCGACTCAACGCGTCGGCTACAACATTCGCATTTCCAGGATGATAGCGAATGTCACAGTCGTAGTCGCTGATTAACTCGATCCAACGTCTTTGTCTCATGTTGAGATCTTTTTGGTTGAACACATATTGAAGACTTTTGTGGTCGGTGTAGACTATGCATTTCGTCCCATAGAGATAGTGTCGCTAGATCTTCAAAGCGAAAACCACAGCATCGAGTTCAAGATCATGAGTTGTGTAATTCACCTCGTGAACCTTCAATTGTCTTGATGCATAAGCTATCACCTTTCCTCGTTGCATAAGAACACAACCAAGACCCTGTTTCGAAGCATCACAATATACAGTGAAATCATCGTTCCCATCGGGTAGGGTCAAGATAGGAGCATTGCTTAGTTTGTGTTTTAATGTTTCAAAAGCTTCCTCTTGCTCGGGCCCCCACTCGAATGGTTTATTCTTTTGTGTTAAGGAAGTGAGCGGCTTTGCGATCCTCGAAAAGTTGGCGATGAATCGCCGATAATAACCAGCAAGACCAAGGAAAGAACGGATCTCGGTCGGTGTCGTGGGAACACACCAATTCTTCACAGCTTCCACCTTTGCAGGGTCAACATGAATTCCTTGGCTATTCACCACGTGTCCTAGAAATTGAGCTTCCTTGAGCCAGAAATCACACTTCGAGAACTTTGCGTACAATTTCTCTTTCTTCAACAGTTCCAGAACTTATCGCAAATGCAGTTCATGCTCGGCGTTGGTTTTGGAGTAGATGAGAATGTCATCAATGAAGACGATCACAAACTTATCTAGATAAGGCTTGCATACTCGATTCATGAGATCCATGAAAACAGCAGGAGCATTAGTCAAGCCAAAAGGCATCACCGTAAACTCATAGTGCCCATAACGAGTACGGAACGCGGTCTTTGGGATGTCATCATCATGGACTCGTAATTGATGATATCCAGAACGTAGATCAATCTTCGAGAATATAGTAGCTCCTTGAAGTTGATCAAACAGATCGTCGATACGAGGAAGAGGATACCGGTTTTTGATGGTCAACTTGTTGAGCTCTCGGTAATCGATACATATACGGAATGACCCATCTTTCTTCTTCACAAATAAGACAGGTGCACCCCAAGGAGAAGAACTAGGGCGGATAAACCCTTTTTCGGATAATTCCTGGAGTTGGCTAGAGAGTTCTTGCAATTCCGATGGTGCAAGCCGATATGGTGACTTAGCCACGGGGTTTGCTCCTGGTATCAAATCAATTTTAAATTCAACTTCACGCACGAAAGGTAAACCACTAAGGTCATCGGGAAATACTTCAGGAAATTCTCGTACAATAGGGACATCCTTAAGTTCTTTCCCTTTGGCTTTTGTGTTGACCACGTAAGCCAAGAAGGCCATATACTTCTTGCTTAAGCACTTTCGGGCTTGAGTGCAAGACATGAGTTTGAGTCCTTGTGACGATTTCTCGCCGAACACTTTCAAAGTATCCTCGGATGGTAATGGTATTCGGATACACTTCTTAAAACAAACGATCTTGGCATGATGTTTGGCTAGCCAATCCATACCAATGATGACGTCGAAGCTTCCAAGTTTCATGGGAATAAGATCAATAGAGAATTCGTGTTCGTTAAAGCTTATGATGCAATCACGTATTATGACATCAACGACAATAGGTTTTCCATCGGCGACTTCGACCGTGTAGGGTCTTTCCAGATTAATACGTGATTTAGAAAGTATGGGCTCGAATTCTAACGACACGAAACTCTTATCCGTACCCGAATCAAATAATACAGATGCATAATAATCATTCACAAGGTACATACCTATTCGGTAAAAAAAATTTATTATTGATACGATAATTACAAAGATGGAAACATCAATAATACAATAAATGATTTAAACGGGGTTCTTCATCGTACCATTCACAACGTCATTGCTGACTTGTGCTTGGTTGGCGTTGATATTGAAAGCACATCCTCGAGCTGGTGGCATATTACCCACAAGGCGAGGGCATTGTGGGCGGAAATGACCAGGTTCCCCACAATTATAGCAAACACGGTTTGTGACCATGGCGGCGTTGTTAGGCGCACGGTGACAAGTCGCCACCCAGTGACCATATTTACCACATAAGGTACAGATACGGCATGGTTGATTCCCCGGATGATGATATCTACACGTGTTGCACATAGGTTGCGGACCAGCATAGGTTCTAGCCCCAGGTACTTGTGCCACAGGTGCAGCGGTAGGTACAAGTTGTCTTTGGGGTTGTTTGGGTGCAGTCACAGCATAGTTGCGTGCCGGTGTAAACTTGCGCTTCTTATTGTTGTTGTTTTTGTTGGATGGTTCAGCTTTGGTCTCCTTAACGGCCTCACTAGCCATCTTTTCCACCTTCTTTGCACCTTTCACAGACATGGTGCCCGCTCGTATATGGTTCTCGGTGAGTTGAGCGGTGATAGAAATGGCTTCTTCTAAAGTTGTGGGTCGGCTACCCACTACAGCATCTTGAATTTTGGGTGGTACACCCTTAATGAACTTCTCGATGTTGCGGGGAACGGTATCGACCATATGAGGCAGCAATAAACTCAACTCATGATGCCTAGTTGAGTAGGCCAAATGATCACCATCGTTTTGCTTCAAATTCCAGAATTCTTCTTCCAGCTTTTGCAATTCACTTCTCGGGCAAAACTTCGCGATGGCGATGTTCTTGAATTCATCCCAAGAGAGTGCCAAAATAGCATCAGCTCCTTGGTTTCTCTTCTCGCTATTGCACCAGGTAAGTGCCCTTTGTTGGAGCATACTAGTGGCATAACGGACTTTGAGTGCCTCGGGACACTCACAATTGACAAAAGTGTTTTCCATGCTTTCGAACCACTCAAGAAGACCAGTGGCTCCTTCTTTGCCACTAAAGTTAGTGGGTTTGCATGAGTTAAAATGTTTGAAAGTGCAAGTACGATCGTTGCTATTTTCTCCATGAGCGCCGCTGTTGTTCCCATTGGTTTTGTTGTTGCTATTAACCATCATGGTGCTATTAAGTTCAGCAACCATGGTTGGAAGCACAGCAGCCATTTGTCGGGCGATCATTGCTGCCAGCTTGCGGTCAGAACTTCCACGCTTTCCATGATGACGAGACATGCTGGATATACAAAAATTAGCTAGTTACAGGAGTGAGGATAATAAAGGATATTAGTTTAGACAAAGGTAAGCTAAAGGTTGTAAGGTACACGGGATGATTCCACCTGGTAACGCATTACCATTTGGAAACATTGACACGTCAAGGTAAATTGAGCCATTTGCCTTAGAAACTTATGTGTGTTGACCATAGTTTATCACTCATCCCAGAAATCCCCAGGTAAGCGTAACTGGTCCCGTAGGATTTATGCGAAACGCTTGCCTTAGCCCGAAGGCTTTTTGCCAGGAAATCTAGAATACAGGTGTCTATGTGTCACACAATATTTCTTAGGTTCATGAAATCAAACCTTGATGAGATTTATATAGATTAGACATAACGTCTAAAGATCCAAGTTATAAGCATAAGTATATGATTCCACGTGTCGTCGAGAATAAGATTAAGAGGTTTCATGTTCGGGGAGAGTCAAAGAGTTAAATATAAGTTTTGGGAGATATGTAGAAATGTTTAGGCAATCCTATGCTAAGGCATCAAATTGCACATAAGGGGACATAGCATTATGTAGCATGCAAACCATATACTTTAAAAGATAGAAATATAATTCAATAAGGTTCATTCATATGCTATAGTCTAGGTCACCATTTCTAATAACCTAATTCCCTATAGTTATGGGCTCTGATACCAATCTGTCACACCCCAACCTAGACGGCGGAAACGTCGAGGCGTGAGGAATACGATTGTTCACAACCACATAACGCTATGTTTAAATGTAAATATTCAAATTGTTTCAAAAGTGATTACAAACATAAGTCTCAATACGCAATAAGTTCAAACATAAATCAGCATAACATAGCATTTATTTATTTAACTAGGTCCACGTCCTAGTTTTATTGCAAGCTTCAAAAGATCACTCTAAACTCGGGGGTTACCTGAAACATGATAAAAATAAAAGGTCAACTAAAATAGTTGGTGAGTTTCCCAAGTTTTCATACATAATATGAAAAGATTATACGTAGCAATTCATGTCATAGGTTATAAGCTAGTAAGTTTATAGAACACATATCTTTACAATCAAACCTCGACTTGATTACAAGTATATAAGATTGGCTAAGTGTATTTGGTTCCCTGGTGCACAAGCATACGGCTCCTAGGAGTCGGCAGTTCATCGACTTTAGCACCAAATAGGCTTGTCAGGCCCAAAGATCTAAGACGTCGCCAGGCTAGCAATAGTTAATGATTGTAACAAACTATGTATCTCATATAATCACTTACATCACACAAATAACCATGACAAAAATATAAAGATGAATTGCAAGTGCTTTACAAGTCTTAAACGTTTATAAGTGTATGATATATAAGTATCATATTTCACCCCAAAATGGTGTGAAATAAAGTAAAAAGGGGCAAGAAAAACTCACATGGCGATTAAGTATATATTGGATGATTAATAAGAAATAATAACGCGCGTCGTTTCAACGAATTCCCTTACAAAGTACCTAAAACGTATTTATTCAAGATTAAGTTCGATAAACGTGAACTAAGGTTTTACGATTTTGAAGTTTTGTATATTATATTTAAACATATCTTTTTTAAGTGTTTTAATCTAGAAATGAAATTAGGTTTAATATCGGATAATGTTTGAATATATTTTGTATATATTCTTTGTAATAAATATCGTTACAATAACGTATTATCCGATAATTTATTAATCTAAATTAATTGTCAAAGTATATTTTATAATAAATTACGTTTGTAAATAATTGTGAAATTATAAGATGTATAATTTCTATAATTTACGGGACTATTTCATAATTAAACATGATATAGTGTCCATTTTTATAAAAATAATTGTTTATAATATTTATAAATAATATTTTATGAATATTATTAAGGGTTTTTAACTAAAATAAATTTACAGAAATTATCTATGTAACATTTTAAATAAGAAAAGTTTATTAGATTTATTTTTATAATTTTTAAGAATTTTTCTAATATTTTTAGGGGTTTAAAAACTAATTAAAAAAAATAAGGGGGGTGCCCGGGGTCGAACCCGGGACCTCCTGTTTACAAACACACGCACCAAACCAGTGAACCAAGGCCTCAGCCGCGGCATATTTTGGTTTCAATTTGTTTTAAACACTGATTGCAATTTATCCCCAAATTACATAAACCCTAGTTCGATTATGATCCAAATTGAAGATCAATTCGAGTCTGTTAATGTCTAAGTTCATGGGGCTTTTGATCCCCATGTAAAATCGAGTACAATAATGTGTTCAATTACCTTATTTGAGTTCAATTCGATGCAAAAGACACCAAGAACAGGTCGCGATGAAGATGGTGTTCGATGATGCTCAAACTATGATAATTAATAATCAAATTAATTTCAAGGGAAACTTCGTATGATGGTCGAGACCAATAGCCCCTTATCAATTTCTGTTAAATCGATCGGAGGTTAGTTTTCAGATAAGTTGCAGGTCGCGGTCGAGAGTGGAATCGAAGTTGATTTTTGAGTATGTTTCAGATGAATTCGAGAGTTGTGAACGTTTAGGAATGAAGAAATGATCGTTTATATAGGTTCAATTTTGACAATTGTTAATGTTGAGTGGTTTTAATTAGGTATGTTTAGTGGGTTTATTTAGTGGTCCATTATGTGAAATTCGGATGTTTTTTACTCGAATTAATGCGTTTTGATAGGTTCGTGATAGCCCCACGAACGTTTTGGTGCATTTTGAAGATTTAAAATCCATGTTTTGGGCGAAATGGGGCTCGCCGGCGCCGCGGCCGGCGGTCGCCGGTCCGGCCACCGGAAAATCGGGGAAGAGAGAGAGAAAGCTACGGGTGTTTGGATATTTACATATATGGTCCCTGCGGTTTAGAATTTTATATTTTTATGCTTAAAACTTCCTTTAAAGTTTGATAAATGACTAAACACCCCTAGACTTTATTATTACTATTATTATTATTATTATTATTATTATTATTATTATTATTATTATTATTATTATTTATATTATTATTATTATTATTATTAATATTATCATTATTACTAAGATTATTATTATCATTAACCTTATTATTATTATTATTATTATTAAAAAAAATTATTATAAGCTTTCAAGTTGAAGACAAGTTAAAGCCATATGCAAACGTAACCCATGAGTTTCATATTAGGCAACAAGGGCACTTACAAGAATTATAACAACGTTAATTTTTGTTTTTTTGTTATCGTAAAATTACAAGATGTTACATTTACTACTTTATTTTCTCATTAATATTATTATCATTGATTTTTATATTATTTTTATTATCAATATTATTATTAAATTAATAATAATAATAAAAAAAATATATAAAAATCGCATAAATACTATACGGAATAAATCACGAATTTTTCCGGGTTGTCACATCATCCCCCTGTTAGAGGAATTTTCGTCCCGAAAATTAAGATGTACTGGCAACATTCCTGAACAGGTTAGGATACCTGCGTATCATTTAGTCCTCTCGTTCCCAAGTGAACTCAGGACCACGTCAGGAGTTTCACCGAACTCTGACAATCGGAATTTTGCTATGCTTTAGTTGTTTAACTTATCGATCCATAATTTTCAGAATATAATTTCATGGTAAGGTGATGTCTAGAAATCAAGATAAGACCAACAATGATAAGAAAAGTTATCCGTCGGAATTTAGGAATCCCAAACGTCACCATATGAAACGATCTTAACGCGTATCCTGTGAATATGTATTTCTCTTTTAACCAACCATCGGTCTAAGAATAATACGCTATGCGAAGATCTTGGAATGAGTTCACGACAATGGTTAAGAATATTATTACGGTATACCACAGAAAATGAATCCATCATTCAGAATAACGATCGGTGTTTTAACATCATACCACGGTATACGAATATTTGAAACAGATACAGATTAATTCCTCGACGTTGTGAGATAATGGGTCGAATTGAATTTTTAGTCAATCGGTCTATAATGCACTAATTGTCATCATGACCTCTAAGATAAGAAGCATTTTAGTTGAAAGGAAAGTTAAACAGGAGATCCATAGTATCACGAAGGTTAGGTCTTGTCACTTGTGAAGATAAGACACTTGGACACATACCAAGTTACGTCTTTTCCTTTAGGCCAAACCTAGGTCTACAAGTTACGAAGGTTTATGAACCTTTATATCCATATCGCAACGAGTCTTGTTGTTTAAATCCAAGATAGAATTTTAATGATTTTCAAGGTTAAGGATTCAAAAGCGATTCAAGAAGTGACTCGAACAATAGGAAAGGTATTTGTAAACATGTTTTGCAAGGTAGCAATATCTAAGTAAGTTTATTTACGCAGTTCAACAAACCATAAGCACAGCTGAGAACATTTGTATGACTAGAAAGTCATGAACATAAGTTGATAATATCTTCAGCAGAGAGATTTTTTAGGGAGGCTACCATCGCATAATCACGTTTTGATGATAGCTCAAAATGAAAGTCGATAGATAAGGAATAAATGATTCTATATAGCTAGGTCAAAACATGAGGATAAAGGGAGAAAAAATCGATTTAAGAATTTAAGTGCTCCAAGCTTAGAATAAAAATCAACCTTAAACGACCGGGTCTCCTTTCAGGTTCAGAGATCATGCTTTGGCTTGATAGGTCGAATCACCAATATTGATTCACCCTTCAAGTTACTTCATGCTTTTCGTCACTTGATTACAACCATGGTAAGTTGAAGATCAGGAAATGAGATTAGTCATCAAGGTATGGTTTTCATGGCCATCTTGATGATTGAATTTCATAATAACAAGAAAACAATCGAAGATTGTCATTTGTCACCAAAGTACGAATTTCAATCTTATTTTGGTGATATCATGTTATTTGTGAAATGTAAGTTTCAATGAGAATAGTTGAAGTCAATCCTTAAGATAAGGAAATCACCCTAATCCAGAGGATGAAATTTCACAAAACAAACAATCGAAAACCATTTATCGAAACGAATAGAGATTCATAAAGTAAGGGCATAACATAATTTCAGAGTCCTCTTTAGAGACTCAATAAGTGATTCATCAGATAAACACTTCCTTAGATTAGATACGTGAAAAATATCGTGCACACCACCAAGTTCAGCAGGTAGATTTAATTCATAGGCTACTGGGCCGATCCTTCTGACAATTTCAAAAGACCCTACATAGCGAGGGTTCAATTTCCCTCGTTTCCCAAAGCGTATAACTCCCTACCAGGGAGATACCTTTAGCAAAACTTTATCTCCTTCCTGAAATTCAGGTGGCTTGCGGTGTTTATCAGCGTAGCTTTTCTAGCGATCCCTGGCAGCAGCCATGCGTTCTCTTATCTGGATAATTTTCTCATGAGTTTCAAAGATCAATTCTGAGCCAGTAAGTTGACTATCTCCAACTTCTGCCCAGCAAAGCGGTGATCTACATTTACGTCCATATAAGGCCTCGAATGGTGCCGCCTTGATGCTCGAATGATAGCTATTATTATATGAGAACTCTACCAAAGGTAGATGACCTTCCCAGTTCTTTCCAAAATCAATAACACAAGCCCTAAGCATATCTTCAAGAGTCTGTATGGTTCTTTCACTTTGACCATCAGTCTTAGGGTGATAGGATAGGATGTGCTCATATCTAGGCGAGTGCCTAGAGCTTTCTGAAGTTTATCCCAAAAGATAGATGTAAATCGTGCGTCACGATTAGAGATGATAGACACTGACACTCCGTGTCTAGAGATAATTTCTAAGCAACTAGGGTTAATGCTAAGTTAAAGAATAATTCCAGAAGAATCAAAGCTATTATCAGCCCCGGTATCAAATAGATGTGTAGCTACCGATGATAAGGTACGTGCATGTAACAACATTTGGTCTTGTCGAATGTGGCTTGCTTCAGTCGTAAATGTACGACCGTGTGATGTATTACCTTGATTTATATGACCTTTATTTCCATGATTTAACTATTCTTACTTTCTAGTTATAGCCATTTCCTAATTCTGATTATTTTAACTTGTCTTAGGGTCCTAATCAACCTAGGGCACACTGATGGTAATGGTCGGAACTCTAACCTTCTTAATGTCCCCGTTTAACACATGTTAGCTTAATCATATCAACCAACATAGCTAGGTTCACAATATTGGCATTAAAGCAAATCATCTAAACCATCAGAGAGGCTTATTCTACTACTCACTAGATTTTTCCCAGTGTCCTTCTTAATTCTATTTGGTCTAATGTCATAAGGTATGACATCAGTTTTATCAATTCATGGAGTTTGTCAATATAAAGAGCACGACTTAACCCTACCATGCACGATTTTAGAATTACAATTCTAACTTTTGCATTTCATTCCTTAAGTAATAGTACTCAATCACCAAGGCTTTGAACTCATCTCAAACCCTCAATAACCCTATATATAAGCATCACCGGTATACTAAGAATGTGCTTAAATTGGTTACACAACATCCTAATTTTCCTTAGCATCATCCCAAAGAATAACGTAATATATGTATAAAGAGTATCATCGCCCTTCTATATTTCCTGTAGTCCACTTTCATTCTAAGCATTCAATCAGTCCCTCAGTTACTGAAATGCTAAGTGGAGGAATGTCTCTTAAAAGATAAAATTAATATCATGATTGGAAATACCATGAAGGCTCTAAGTAGGACAGGACTTAAGTAATAGCAAGTAAACTACAAGCACATAAGCACAATATGTCTAATGATAGCTGCCTATCCTTCATACTTTCAGGATTTCAGGTATAACCATGTTAGGACAAGCGTAGCTTAGATTACCAAATAGAACACGTCAAGGTAATTTGACCCATTTGCCTTATAGACTTGTGTATGACCGCAGTAACTTCACGTGCTACAATAGCAGCAATCTTACAACCAGAGTTTCTAGACTGTGAACGGATTTGACGAGAAACCATTCTGAAAGATCATTAAGAATTTTCATGGAAATTGGGTAATATGAGCTATTCAACATGAAAACGACAATCGAGAATTTTTGGCATAATAGCAATGAGATGTTCTAGGTGTAATCGTTTGATTTGTAAATCAAAGCGAGTACGTTGACTAATCAAAGTATTAGGTCAATCATAACTTTGTTGAAGACATGCGTACCTATAAGCAGATACTCATCCCGAGAGTTCCCAGGTAAGGTAGACAGATCCATCGGTTGATTTGGATTTATACGAATACCTTGCCTAGACAGAACACCTCGAGATACAGGCATCACGCTCTTCCAGCATTACATGTTTCAAGTTGTAAGACACAGACTTTGACGAATTTGAAAACCACGAATAACGATTCAAAGCTCATTTTGAAAACCATTTGATTTAGGCACGATGATAAGTGTAATTCCCACATGACGTTGAGAATAAGTTTAGGAATTATCGGAAAAAGTCAAAGAGTCAAAGTTATGTTTAGGAAAACAACTATCTAAGTTTAAGCATATAACTTCTTAATCCTATTCGATCTCTAACTAAGGCAATTTACTTTGTGCAACTATTGTGTTTGGCTATAGGCTAGATGCAATTCCTAACTCATTATAACCAATGGCTCTGATACCAATCTGTCACACCCTCAAATTCCGGGTCTGGAATCTATCACGGAGGGGTGAACAATCAGGATCGAACACAGAGTCACACATGAGATGCAGTTATCTATATGATGAATTTTAGATAACCATTCCATTATTATTCAGAGTATTAAATTTCATGCGTAGCGAAAATAAAAGATAGATTGTTTCTTAACAATACGTCTAATCATGCCTTAATAATAACCAAAATGTATCTTGAGCTCTTATATGATCCTACGTGCAGGTCCATAAGCTCCTAGTAGATACCTGAGAATACATGTAAATCAAGTGTCAACACAGGGTTGGTGAGTTCATAGGTAAGTAAAACACATTGATAAATCATTATTTATCATCAAGTAGGATTTACTGTAAAAGTGTGAGTTTAAATTACTCACCAGTATATGAATAGCCTGTCGGAACCCTTTTAATAAGGTGAACCCGCTATCCCACATACCCACTAAGTACAAGCCCAACAAATCCTTCACATAGGATTTGCCCATGTATCATAGTTTAATATCCTTTTCATGTGTATATTATGTTATTTATAATAATTCAAATCAGAGAGCGTGAATCCTCTCTTTACATTTATCCTCATATGGGTTGTAAGTGGAACTATAATGGCAAACTTTATATAGCGCACATCTGCCTTCTCAACACCAGAACAGTCATCCCGAATGACAGCAAGATCTTTATGCATCTTGGTATGGACTACATGTCCAAACCTTTGTGGGGGTCAGTCACTCCCCAATAGTACTATCCAAAAGATCCCTGCCTTGTTAATAGTCCAGTTTACAGAGAAGGATTTTCATAGTAACCATATGTAATCATAAATGTGATTCAATTATTATTTAACATAATACACAAAATAATTTGTAATTTCAATTACAACATGTATCCTTCCCCAAAATATTTAAATGATTTAAAAAGGGGAACAGTTAAGTATGAACTCACCTCAGTCCTTGTGTGGTGTTGACAAGCTAGTAAATTCCTCCTAAGGAATTATAATTCACATAAGCAAACAAATACAAATCCATAACCTAAATAAGTTAGATCTTGAACCTGGCGTTCAATTGATCTAAGGTTTGGTTTTCGGAGATTTGTTATAAACATTAAATCATTTAATTATTTTTGTTAATTCTTTAATAATTAAAGATTTATATAAAATTTAATTAGTTTAATAATGATTTTAACATATCATTATATTCTAAATAAATTGTAGACGTTATTTAAACATGTAAGTTTATATTTAATTTTGTAAGATTTTATAAATATTTTAATTTATAAAATCTAATTTGTATTTATCTGATCAAGATAATTCATAATTAATATTATAATGTCCATTAATAAATTGATAATTTAAATTATTATTAAAAATCTATTTTTATAAAGATAACAATTTATAACATATGTAATAATTATTTAAATAAATAAATAAATAAATAAAGTTTTCAAAGAAATAATTTTCCAGAAAATAATTATATAACTTCTAAAATAAACAAAGTTTATAAAAATTATTTTTATAATTTTTAGTAATTTTTCTGTATTTTTAAAAATATGAAAAAGGCTTTAAAAAAATAGATGTTGGGGGCCGGGTTCAAACCCGTGACCTCCATCTCATAATCCCACACACAAACCAGTGAACCAAAGGCTTACAGCCGCACTAGAACTCGGTCCCAAATACTTTTAAACACAATCAATTGAATAACCCCAAATCCGAAGAACCCTAATTATGAAATCGATCAATTGAAGCCCAAATCGATTTCGATTGCTTCTGAATTCATGGGGCTATTGTTCCCTTTGTGAAACCGAGTGTAAACATGTATTTAATTACCTGATTCGATGTGGGGAATGATAAGAACGAAAGATTAAACAGTCGCGACTGAGGAAAGATGGGTTCGGGGTGGAAATGGTGATCATAATCGAATTCCTCTTACAGGAAGCTTCTAATGGCCTCACTAATGAAAAGCCCTCTATAATTTCCATGTTAGAAAGCTCGGAACATAGCCTTCGAATAGGTTGCAGGTCGATGATGTAGATGATGATCGATGATGGTGATTTATGGATTGTAGGTGTTAATTGAAAGTGTAGACCAATTAGGAATACTTATATAATTGTTTAGGTAAGATTAATTCGATTAAAATAGAGTGTTAATGCGATTCATGAACTGTAAAGCGGACGATAGTGAACGTGGGTTGGTTAGATCGATCGCACTCAAAATTTTCAATTGAATCGAGGGACCAGTTCGAATCTTGCACATGAGTGTGTCGGGAACAAATTATTGAACTGAAATCGATTATATTTTGTGTTTTGGAGTCGCCGGATTTCGGCCGGAGGTCGCCGGAGGACAGGGGTGTCGACGGTGGGGGTTTGGGTTGATTTTAAAATAATTACACGAATGGTCCCTGTGGTTTTACTATGTGTAAGGCCCCGTTCCCGGGTACCTCACAGTTGATCATTCACAGCATAAAACATTCACAACACAATATTAAGCAGCGGAAATTATTTTAAACAAAAACCATCCATTCATTTAGAACGCTGTTGCTAAGCAATACATTTTAGTTTATAAGTTCACAAAATATTTAATTGAATGAATTACAAAACAACAGTGTCGTCAAAAC
The DNA here is from genome assembly GCA_024085815.1 of Flaveria linearis. Lineage (NCBI taxonomy): Eukaryota > Viridiplantae > Streptophyta > Magnoliopsida > Asterales > Asteraceae > Flaveria > Flaveria linearis. Next base: position 4,242,149 of record CM044003.1, read on the forward strand.
ATAAATGGATGTCAGTCTTGCCCGCCAAGTAGCCACCCCCGTGTGCCATCCTCAGCAACCTGTCACCTGCCAACTGGAAAATACATAAAAGTCAGCGTTGCTGAGTGAGTTCTAGTTTTATAATTAAAATACTTTACTTTTCATTCAAAAACTGTTCCTCATTTGTATGTGATCACACATCGTACGTACACAAAGGTAATACTTTCATTATCTTCATCATCGTTCAATTCGTACTTTTATCATTCCTCTTCAATTAAGCTGTGAGTCTGTTGCGACACCAAGTCGCTCACCTCTAAGTCAATCACAAAGATTGACCTACATACTGTGAGTCTGTTGTGACACCAAGTCACTCACCTCTAAGCCAATCACAAAGATTGACCTACATTCCTGTGAGTCTGTTGTGACACCAAGTCACTCACCTCTATATCAATCCCAAGGATTGACCCTGTGTGCATCCTTCGGGGTAGCGAACCCGCATCACAGTTGAGCTAACACCTGCCAGGGGTGTGCACCTCCATTCATTTGATTGCAAGACTTTTGTTCATTCGTTCACGTTCCATTCCTCTTTATCATTAATCTTTCACTTTATTAATGATAATAATTCTTGATCATGATCATTCGACATAGAAACATTCAGTATTATTATTAATAAGCATATTAATAATAATAATACAAATAATATTATAAATAATATTATTCTTACTCTTAATAATATCCCTAATCATAATATTAATTATAATATTAAGAAAAGGATATTATTACATTCAAACATCATCATTCACATTCAATAACGTCCTAGTCAACATTCAGGTGAAACCCTACTGCACAAACTCCAAGGGAAATATGTTAAAAAGTATAAGTATTTTGGGCGTATGAGCCCTGTTCTAGGCGTTTCACCACTGTCGGACTCATCAGCTACACTTAGAAAAATTTCAGGCTCTGGGCGTATGAGCACTGCTGGGCGTATGACCCTTGTTGGTCGTTTTAGCCCTGTTGGTCGTACCATCCCATACTTAGAAAATATTTTCTGGTCATACGACCAGAATTCAGACTTTTCACCTTTTTACTTAGTTTTCAGACTCATGGGTACTGTGGGACTCATGAGTCCTGTTGGGGACTTATAAGTCCCCATATTTAGCAAATTTTCAGACTTATGAGTCTGGTCGTTTTAGAACTATTGGACACATTACCTGCTTAGACTCATGACCATACTTAGAATATTTCTAAGGCATGTCCCTGGGCGTATAAGCACTATTAGACTCATTAGTTTGTACTTAGTTATTCTAAGTCCAAATTTCAGGCACATTACTACTATTTGGCTTGTTAGACGTATTAGTAACCCATTCATGAGTCTAACTCATATTCCACAACCCAAACATCAGGATGCCTAGTTCTAATCATATACACATGATTCTAGGCATGAACCTATCATAAACATAAACATACATACATTCATATCATACGGGTATTATACCCAAACTTATAAAAAACATATTTACATACATTTTCCAGCCCCAAAACATTTAAAACAGGTAAAAAGGGGTCTAGAAACTCACCTTAGTTGTTTCTTCGAATTTACACCCTTCACCCGAGCTGTTCAAAAGGTTCTAACACCTAGGAATCCTTTAAACACGCATTCAAACACATATACACACACATAAGCACATAACCGAGGCTAATTTAGCCAAGAACAACTAAAAAACATTGAACCTTACCTAAAAATCGAACTCTTCTTCTTGTTCTTCAAAATCCGAAAGTTTTCTCTGCTTTTGTGCTTTCTCTCTCTAAAAATATCAAATGATAGGAAATGCAGGCAACATGGGCGGCCATGCCTCCCTTTTTGTACAAAATAAATAACAACTTTGCCCATTTGGCACTTTTGGTCCCTCCTTTTTAGTTGACTTTTATTTTCTCTCCTTTTCTTTCTTTTTCTTTTTCTTTTATTTCTTGCTAAAAATACGGGTGTTACAAGTCCACCCCCCTTATATAGGTTTCGTCCCCGAAACCTGTTATTCCTCAAACAGCTGTGGGTAGTGCCGTCTCATTTCTTCTTCAGTCTCCCACGTAGACTCGGATCCCTTCCTGTGCTTCCACTGTACACGCACAAGAGGAACAACTTTAGTCCTCAACCTCTTCTCCTTACGATCAATGATTGCCACTGGTTGCTCCACGTAGTTGAGCCGCTCATCCACCTCGATATCCTCCAGTGGTACAACCATGCCTTCATCAGCTAAGCACTTTCTCAGATGAGATGCATGGAATGTGGGATGAATTCCACTTAACTCATCTGGCAATTCAAGTCGATAGGCCACCTCTCCTACTCGTGCGACAATTCGGAAAGGTCCTATGTACCTCGGGCTTAGCTTACCTCGTTTCCTGAATCTAATGATTCCTTTCCAGGGCGAGACCTTCAACATAACTCGGTCACCAACCTTGAACTCTATCGGTCTTCGCCTCTTGTCAGCATACGACTTTTGCCTATCTTTCGCCGCCTTCATGAAGGCTTTGATCTTTTCCAACTTCTCAGTCGTAGCTTCGATCACCTCAACACCTCCTAACTCTTTCTGCCCAATGTCTCCCCAGCACACGGGCGTCCTACATCTCCTACCGTATAGCATCTCGTAAGGTGGCATGCCAATGCTGGCATGATAACTGTTGTTGTACGAGAATTCTGCTAACGGTAGGTGGTTGTCCCAACTTCCTCCAAAGTCGATCACGCACGCCCGAAGCATGTCTTCGAGGGTTTGGATCGTCCTCTCAGACTGACCGTCTGTCTGAGGGTGATATGCTGTACTAATGTGTAGTCTCGTCCCCATCGCATCATGAAATCTTTTCCAAAACTTGGAGGTAAACCGGGTGTCACGATCAGACACAATAGACACCGGCACACCATGACGAGCTACAATTTCTTTGATGAACAGATCCGCCAATCTCTCGGATGAGTACGTTTCGCGGATCGGTAGGAAGTGGGCACTCTTTGTCAAGCGGTCAACTATCAACCCATATGGCATCATACCCTTTTGGGGTACGTGGTAACTTCGTGATGAAGTCCATGGTGATGTGCTCCCACTTCCACTCGGGTATATCCAACGGTTGGATCTTCCCGTAGGGCTTTTGGTGTTCCGCCTTCACTTGTAAGCAAGTCAAGCACTTACTTACGTACTCCACTACGTCGCGTTTCATACCCGGCCACCAATAGTCTTTCTTCATATCGTGGTACATTTTGGTAGCACCGGGGTGAATGGAGTATCGGGTCTTATGGGCCTCGTCCATAATCTTTTCACGTAGATCCCCGTATCGAGGAATCCACATTCGCCCAAATCGGGTCTTAACACCAAGAGTGTTCTCACCCAATTCCGTAACTAGGCCTCTCATCCTTTTGGAGTTAAGACGATCTTCTTTCAAAGCCTCGTCTTGGAACTCCTTAACCTGTGTCATCACATCGGGGGTCATGATCAGCTGATAAGCCTTCACCCGAATCGGCTCAGGTCGTTCTTTTCGACTAAGGGCATCGGCCACCACGTTGGCCTTGCCCGGATGGTAATGGATTTCGCAATCATAATCCTTTATTAGTTCCAACCATCGCCTCTACCTCATGTTAAGATCTTTCTGCTCGAAGAAGTACTTCAAGCTTTTATGGTCGGTGAAGATTGTGCACTTCGTCCCGTATAGATAGTGCCGCCAAATCTTCAACGCGAAAACCACCGCAGCTAATTCTAGATCGTGTGTGGGATAGTTGACTTCGTGGGTTTTCAGTTGTCGGGATGCATAGGCTATTACCCTTCCACGTTGCATCAACACGCAACCTAGCCCAAAATAAGATGCATCTGAATAGACCACCAAGTCTTCATTTCCCTCGGGCAATGTCAAGAGAGGAGCTTGTGTCAGTCTCGTTTTCAATTCCTCGAAAGCATCCTCCTGTTCTCGACCCCACACAAACTTTACATCCTTGCGAGTCAATTTTGTCAAAGGTGAGGCTATCTTGGAGAAGTCTTGAATAAATCTCCTATAGTAGCCCGCCAACCCCAAGAAGCTACGAATCTCGGATGGCGTCTTTGGTGATTTCCATTGCATCACAGCCTCAACCTTTGTTGGGTCCACCATGATTCCCTCTGCATTTACCACGTGACCCAGAAATTGCACCTCGCGTAGCCAGAAGGCATATTTGGAGAACTTAGCATACAGTTTCTCCCTTCTCAAAGTCTCCAACACTTCCCGAATGTGACCTGCATGCTCTTCTTCGCTCCTCGAATAAATCAGGATATCATCGATGAACACAATCACTGATTTATCTAACATTGGTCGGCACACTCGGTTCATCAAATCCATAAAAGCAGCTGGCGCGTTGGTCAAACCAAATGACATAACGAGAAACTCATAGTGCCCATAACGCGTACGAAAAGCTGTTTTAGGAATGTCCTGCTCCTTCACCTTCAACTGGTGGTAGCCAGATCGAAGATCTATCCTCGAGAACCAACTGGCACCCTGGAGCTGGTCGAACAAGTCGTCAATCCTCAGTAACGGATACCGATTCTTTACCGTTAGCTTGTTCAACTCACGGTAGTCGATACACATTCTCATGCTACCGTCCTTCTTCTTCACAAACAAGACCGGAGCACCCCAAGGAGAGATACTCGGTCTAATAAAGCCCTTGTCAAGCAACTCCTGCAGTTGCTCCATCAACTCTTTCATCTCCGTCAGAGCCAAGCGATACGGTGCTTTTGCGACAGGTTGAGCACCCGGTATCAGGTCGATCTGGAATTCGATCTCTCGGTCAGGTGGCAATCCCGATAAGTCTTCGGGAAACACGTCTGGAAAGTCACGCACAACTGGTACATCAGATAGTTGTGGTGTTGGCGTCTCTACATTCTTTACATAACATAAGTAGGTGCTACATCCGCGCCTCATACACTTTCCCGCCACCGCCATCGAGATCACCTTCGGAATCGTCGTAACCCGATCGCCATATATTGTCACCGGACTTCCGTCAGTCGCCGTCAGCCTAATCATCTTCTTTCAGCACACGATATTCGCTTCGTAGGTTGCTAACCAATCCATCCCTAACACTACATCAAATCCTCCTAGGGGCATCACATGTAATTTGGCAGCAAACCTATGGCCTTCTAACTCTATGGTACAGTCCTCTATCACATCAGTAACTCTAGTGGACTTACCAATAGCGGCTTCTACATCAAAGGGCTTATCAATGCATTTACTACTAGCAGACAATTTAACACAGAAAGTAGCAGAAATGAAACTCCTACTAGCACCAGAATCAAATAACACAGAAGCAAGAGTTTGATTTACTAGAAACGTACCTGACACAACATCGGGGTCCGTCCTAGCCTCCTCTCTGGTCATGGTAAAAGCTCTAGCGCTCGCCTTCTGCCCTTCAGTCCCGGCCGTCTTCTTTGCCCCGGAACTCTCCACCCTCTGCTTCCTGCAGTCTTTGCTCATATGGCCTGCCTCGCCGCAGTTATAACACCTCAGCTCCTTACAGTCTTTCAAGATGTGGCCCGGCTTTCCGCACTTGAAACACACGTTGAGTCCCGATTTGCACTCACCCGTATGCTCCTTCCCGCACTTGCCACACCTTTTGGGCCTCGAGCTTGATGACCCCACCCTACGGTCATCCATTCTCATCCTATTGTTGTTCGGGGTAAAGCCACCACGCCCGAACCGCTTCCCATTCCAGTTTCGGTCACCCCCACCAGCCTTCTTCACCTCCGCATCTGCTACCTCCCTCTCATCGTAGAGTCTTCCAGCCAAATCCACTGCCGACCTAAACGTGCTTGGCCGAGCAGCAATCAAGTGCCTACGAATGTCGGCTGGTAGTCCCTGAATGTACCGGTTAATCTTTCGGGACACCGGCGTCACTTGATCCGGCACCAGCCTCGCCATCTCATTGAATTTGGCAATGTACTGCTGGTGGGTCATGGTTCCCGCTTCAAGTTGTAGGAACTCCCTCTCAATCTTATCGAGTTCCCTGTGAGGACAGAATTCCTCAATTACCAGCTTCTTCAACTCGGACCACTTCATCTTGCTTATGGCCCTGCTGCCCTCAGCCTGGACAATATTGTCCCACCAACATAGGGCTGAGTCAGTAAAGGAGTGGGTGGCAAACTTCACCTTCTGATCTTCCCGGCACTCACTGATCTCGAGTACCGCCTCCATCTCCCTTACCCACCGATGGGCAGCCGCAGCATTGCCATTTCCATCAAAAGTCGGGGGCCTGCACCTCTGAAATACCCCGTAGTTGCATCCCTTGGTCGTCACCCCAACCACATCATCTTCCATTTCATCAGATACTACTACCTCAGGATTCGGTCGTTCATCTCCTCCCTTGCTTTCCTTCCCAGTTGACCCTCTCCGATCCTCCTTCTCCTTTCTCTCCTCATTCCTCACAGCACGAATAACATCGGTCACTACAGATGGCATAACTGCCTGTAGGACCTGATGTACCTCATCAGCAATCGCCTCCCTAGCTGAGGCATTCAGGTTCGCATTCTCAGTTTCTTCGTTCCGGTCAGGAACCTCAGGGTTCACAGGAGTCGTCTCAGGAGCTTTAGTACTGTTCCTAGTCGTACGCGGACGACCTCTACCTCTAGCAGACTTAGAAGGTTTCTTCCCAGCCATTTTCCTATGCACTATAAGATTCAAACACTAAAACAGTCATTCAAGGAAACAGCCCAGTTTATGTCAAGTATAGTAAGTCCCTAACTACAGTGGCCAGTTGTGATTAGCCACTTACTTTACTCTTCACACCCCAAGCATTTCCTATCCTGACTACATCAGTATCTAAATCTACTAAGAACACATAAATCACATATAGCACACGCACATAAGTCTGGTTGATTTTTAAGAAAGCAATACCTGATGGCACATGGCTACTCGGGCTGACATCCCTCTTTCCGTCCCATTCTCAGTTTAAGTTGAGGTTTAATTTGAAAATTTACCCGTTTCACTTAAACTTTAGCTCTGATACCAACTTGTAAGGCCCCGTTCCCGGGTACCTCACAGTTGGTCATTCACAGCATAAAACATTCACAACACAATATTAAGCAGCGGAAATTATTTTAAACAAAAACCATCCATTCATTTAGAACGTTGTTGTTAAGCAATACATTTTAGTTTATAAGTTCACAAAATATTTAATTGAATGAATTACAAAACAACAGTGTCGTCAAAACATAAATGGATGTCAGTCTTGCCCGCCAAGTAGCCACCCCCGTGTGCCATCCTCAGCAACCTGTCACCTGCCAACTGGAAAATACATAAAAGTCAGCGTTGCTGAGTGAGTTCTAGTTTTATAATTAAAATACTTTACTTTTCATTCAAAAATTGTTCCTCATTTGTATGTGATCACACATCGTACGTACACAAAGGTAATACTTTCATTATCTTCATCATCGTTCAATTCGTACTTTTATCATTCCTCTTCAATTAAGCTGTGAGTCTGTTGCGACACCAAGTCGCTCACCTCTAAGTCAATCACAAAGATTGACCTACATACTGTGAGTCTGTTGTGACACCAAGTCACTCACCTCTAAGCCAATCACAAAGATTGACCTACATTCCTGTGAGTCTGTTGTGACACCAAGTCACTCACCTCTATATCAATCCCAAGGATTGACCCTGTGTGCATCCTTCGGGGTAGCGAACCCGCATCACAGTTGAGCTAACACCTGCCAGGGGTGTGCACCTCCATTCATTTGCTTGCAAGACTTTTGTTCATTCGTTCACGTTCCATTCCTCTTTATCATTAATCTTTCACTTTATTAATGATAATAATTCTTGATCATGATCATTCGACATAGAAACATTCAGTATTATTATTAATAAGCATATTAATAATAATAATACAAATAATATTATAAATAATATTATTCTTACTCTTAATAATATCCCTAATCATAATATTAATTATAATATTAAGAAAAGGATATTATTACATTCAAACATCATCATTCACATTCAATAACGTCCTAGTCAACATTCAAGTGAAACCCTACTGCACAAACTCCAAGGGAAATATGTTTGAATGGTTGACTGGGCGTATGACCCCTGTTGGTCGTTTTAGCCCTGTTGGTCGTACCATCCCATACTTAGAAAATATTTTCTGGTCATACGACCAGAATTCAGACTTTTCACCTTTTTACTTAGTTTTCAGACTCATGGGTACTGTGGGACTCATGAGTCCTGTCGGGGACTTATAAGTCCCCATACTTAGCAAATTTTCAGACTTATGAGTCTGGTCGTTTTAGAACTATTGGACACATTACCTGCTTAGACTCATGACCATACTTAGAATATTTCTAAGGCATGTCCCTGGGCGTATAAGCACTATTAGACTTATTAGTTTGTACTTAGTTATTCTAAGTCCAAATTTCAGGCACATTATTACTATTTGGCTTGTTAGACGTATTAGTAACCCATTCATGAGTCTAACTCATATTCCACAACCCAAACATCAGGATGCCTAGTTCTAATCATATACACATGATTCTAGGCATGAACCTATCATAAACATAAACATACATACATTCATATCATACGGGTATTATACCCAAACTTATAAAAAACATATTTACATGCATTTTCCAGCCCCAAAACATTTAAAACAGGTAAAAAGGGGTCTAGAAACTCACCTTAGTTGTTTCTTCGAATTTACACCCTTCACCCGAGCTGTTCAAAAGGTTCTAACACCTAGGAATCCTCTAAACACGCATTCAAACACATATACACACACATAAGCACATAACCGAGGCTAATTTAGCCAAGAACAACTAAAAAAACATTAAACCTTACCTAAAAATCGAACTCTTCTTCTTGTTCTTCAAAATCCGAAAGTTTTCTCTGCTTTTGTGCTTTCTCTCTCTAAAAATATCAAATGATAGGAAATGCAGGCAACATGGGCGGCCATGCCTCCCTTTTTGTACAAAATAAATAACAACTTTGCCCATTTGGCACTTTTGGTCCCTCCTTTTTAGTTGACTTTTATTTTCTCTCTTTTTCTTTCTTTTCTTTTATTCTTTTATTTCTTGCTAAAAATACGGGTGTTACACTATGTTTAACATTTGAGATTTAAAGTTTTGTTTTAGTTTTATTTAATTTACAGATTTAGTCCCTGGAGTTTAAAATTTATTATTTTATGATCAAAAAGTTACTATTTACTACTTTATTTTCTCATTAATATTATTATCATTGATTTTGATATTATTTTTATTATCAATATTATTATTAAATTAATAATAATAATAATAATAAATATAAAAATTGCATAAATACTATACGGAATAAATCACGAATTTTTCCGGGTTGTCACACCTGTGGTTTGAGCGTATTTGCCAATTTAATCCAAAAATAACCACCACACCACTACCCGTCACAAGAACCATCGAACCACCGCCACCACCCCATCACAAAGCCACCAACACCACACCAGAGCGCCCACCACCACCACGCACATCGGATTGTCGTTACCATGTAAACCTTTAAAATCGATAATCAATATTGGACTTGTAACATACCACTTTGAAAATGCATATCAAACCCTACTAATACCTCTACAATACTCGTTTTCAAGGGTTCCATATACGTATTCGAAGGGGTTTGTTATAAGTGAGATTAAGGGTTGGTTTTTAGGGTCCACATGGTAGTGGTGATCTAGTGTGTGATGGCGGAGATCTAATGTGTTGTGGTGGAGATCTAATATGTGGTGGTGGTGCCCGTCTGGTGTGGTGTTGGTGGTTTTTTGGTAGGGTGGTGCTGATGATTTGGTAGTTCCGATGGAGTGGTGGTGGTTTTGCGGCGTGGTGGTGGTTTTGCGGTGTGGTGGTGGTCTGGTATGTAAATACGAGGTCCAACTCTAGGTGGTTCTGGTCTTGTTGAACTTCGATTTACACACCGTGGTGGTGTGGTGGTGGTGTGGTGGATCGAAGTTTAACATGACAAGAACCATCTAGAGTTGGACCTCGTATTTACACACCACACCACCACCACACCGCAAAACCACCACCACGCCGCAAAACCACCACCACTCCATCGGAACCACCAAATCACCACCACCACCCTATCATAAAACCACCAACACCACACCAGACGGGCACCACCACCACACATTAGATCTCCACCACCACACATTAGATCTCCTCCATCACACACTAGATCACCACCATGTGGACCCTAGAAACCAACCGTTAATCTCACTTATAACAAACCCTTTCGAAAACGTATATGGAACCCTTGAAAACGAGTATTGTAGAGGTATTAGTAGGGTTTGATATGCATTTTCGAAGTGGTATGTTACAAGTCCAATATTGATTATCGATTTTTAGGGTTTACATGGTAGCGACGATCCGATGTGCGTGGTGGTGGTGGGCGCTCTGGTGTGGTGTTGGTGGCTTTGTGATAGGGTGGTGGCGGTGTTCTTGTGACGGGTAGTGGTGTGGTGGTTATTTTTTGGACTAAATTGACAAATACGCTCAAACCACAGGGACTAAAATAGCAATGTATTTAAAGAGTATATATTAAATCAGCTTTAAAAAAAAAGAAAAATAAAAACATATATGTAAAATGACCAATATACCCCTCATTTAACGGAAATTTTGGATGGAGTTAACGGATTGGATGAATATGACAAGATTTGTAAACCACAGGGACCCAGATGCGAAAAAACAAACTATTGGATTAAAGTGACAATTTTCACCAAACCACAGGGACGAAAATGATAATTTACTCTAATTTTTATTGTAAAAGTATGACTTTAGGGAAATAATATGCACCAAAGAAAATAAAATAAGGCGTTAATATCCAAGAAATATTTGTGGCAAAATAACAAACTAAAGTCTCGTCTAACGTTTTATTCGTCTTTAATTTGTGGCATAATATTCATTTCATGAATGCAAAAGGTTTAATTGTTTATTATAAAAAAACTATTAAAGTATTAAGTTTACTAGTTTAAATGAACTAGAAATTGTACCCGCGCGTTGCGACGGAATTATGCCATTACATTACATGTGTTGATAATACAAAGGAGATATCTAACTAAAATAAAATTTTATTTAATAAATTTATAAACAAAAACGCGTTTTCTAAATTTGAAAATAAATGAATCAAGTTAAACAAAAATCAAGTAATAAATAATGCTCACACAATAAATAATTATTTAAAAAAGTAATTTTAAATAAATAAAACCCGTTGAATTGCATTCAAAAATGTATTTATCTGAACCAAATGAATGATAATTTATCTAGGCTAGTAGTCAGGTTTCATGTCTCATAATTACCCACGTGTCAATTTTTTCTTGCTAAAAGATTTTAGGTTACTTTCACACACCAACACCATTTATCTATAATAACTAAAAGTTCTTCACACACATTTAGTTGCCACCAATATATGAACACCGCCAGTCCGCCACCACCCCTCGCACACCACGCCACCGCCACCACTACACCTTCACAAATCACAACCCCTTTTCTAAGGTCCTTTACTAACAGTCGCCGCCACCACACAGTGCCGAGACCATACCACCACCACACCACCACCACCACAACATCATATATCCCTCACAACCCTCTTTTTAAGTTCTTTTATTTCCACCATCACCACCTTCCCGGAAACCTGCAACCTTCGCCTCCCTCGTGTTGCGGCTCTACAAACCCACCACAGACCGGCCTCCCCTCTGCCGCTGCAACTTCCGACCACCATTCATAGGCCAAGGATATGTAGATCTGAAAAGGGGTTCATCGGCGATGCTCAGTGGTTGCTGATGGGCCCGGAGTGGCCGTAGTCGGAGGTAGGGGTGGAGATGGCAAATCTCGGTTTCTGTAACGGAAATTTGTCGATGTTGGAGGTTGTCGTTGGCCTTACCAGGCGACGGGGAGCAAGTGAGGGGGTACACAAAATTGTCGTTACCATGACGGACTTTGCGGCGGCGGTGGCGCTGTGAACGGTCGGAGCTGTACTTTGTGGCTAGCGATGAGCTGGATGAGGAGTGGTACAACATGCAATACATGTTGTAAATTTTGCTACAGTAAACTCCCCTCAGAGACCGACTTTTGTATTTAATATATATATAATTATGTCATTTATGATTTTCGTGTTTAATCAAACAAAGTCTAATCATCCGCAAATATATCAAATCATACCCAAAGCCAAAACACCAAATCAACATGAAAGAAAATCCATAATTCTTGATATATTTACAGGGAGAGATAGTGAATCCATAATCTTGATATACTCACAAAAAGATGAAGTAGCACGGGAATAAGGTCTTGAACCGACCATCCAATGGACCGTGGGCTAAACGCCCACTGCATGAAAGGACTACGAGTGATAATAATGACGTGGTTGAGGTAGAGAAGACGTTGTGAGATTAAGAGAAGAAACTAAGGAGTGAGAGATAGCGTGAGGGATGCGAGATTGGGAAAGGAGTGACACCAACTTCAAATTAACTTCAACTAAGAAAACTGCTAAAGCCAACTAATAGGGTTGTTTGATGAGCTGAGTGTAGCCAGACCAACTTCAAATCGAGCTCGGATTTGAAGTTAAGCGAGTCAGCTCAGCTTCGACTCGTTCATTCTTAAGGAATTGAAACTTGAGCTCAACCAATCTATTTATTTAAATTATGGTAAAAAAATATTGTTTTTTTTACAAGTGCTAAAATTATAAAGAGGTTACAAACCAACCGAACGAGCCAACAATTTAGATTGTTGTATGAATTAGGTTTATAACTTATCAACATTTAAATTTTAACTTAGTTTACATGAAAAGAACGAGCAAGCCTTGAGTCGGGTTTGGTTTGTTTGCAAAACGAGCCAACTCAATGTGACTCGTTTACAAAAAACTCAATCTCAAGCAAACTTTGTGTCATGAGGTTTTTAGACGACCTTAACAATAAATAACCTCACTAAACTTTTTGTAAAATATATTTAGTCTAGTTAAATTAAATAAGTATTTAATTTGTTTATTTATTTTTTCTTAAAGAGTTAAGGGGCTGTTTAATTATTGAATAAAGATAATGGGCCGCTCTTTATGATAAACATTTTAATTTGTCTTCTTGCTATTGGGCCAAGCTAAAGAATTGCACTATTGCAAAGCTTTACAGCTTTAATGACTTTCTTCCAAAGCCCAAATATGGTATACAACTATACATTATAGACTCTTTAAGTTTTTTTTTCAACCATAGATGATTAATTCGTGAATTTAAATAAGAAACTCACTTTATATAGTTTTAACCCATTGGGGCTTCTTAAAAGTACGATGTACATGTGTTCTCTCTATCTAAAAGATCAAGGTTCAATTTCTACAAGACGTACGTAAAGATACTAATATGTATATTAGGAGATGTTTTATAAAACACTAAAGTATTGCATCTTCTATAGATTTCACTTGATATTATTGCGAAGATTTTAGTTATAACTTTGTATAGAAATGTTCATAAAACAAAATAAATGGACAACCAGTAGCCATAATGCCATATAGTTACGTGGCCAAACCAGTGGTCTCAAAAACTAATACATTATTAGAATATTAAAATATAAAAATATACAAAATAGTACAAATATAAGGGGATACTAAATAAACCAAACATAAAAAATATTGAAATTCAACCGCTAATTTTTCTTAAATAAATAACCTTGAAAATCAGTAATCCAGACACAAAGTAATTTTAAAAAAAGTAAAAAAATAAAAAATGTTGGATCAACCTAATATATAAAACCGGTTGGTTCAATCCGCAACAACCCATAGGTTTCGAACTGAATTGATCCAACAAGGTAGTCAGTTCGGATCCAAATGATATGACCAACGAACCGATTTAGATTTAAAAAGTTACTCAAGTCTAAGAGAAAACATCATATATACATATTTCTCAAGTTGATGTTCTTACTTTTGTGTTTAAATTTTAATTTTGTTAAATCTATTAATCATGTTTTATGAGATATGAGGTAGTCAATTTATTAAGCAGCCAATTATTGTCTTGAAAGCTACACGAACTTTTCCAAAATAATATGAAGGGGTAATTGCATATATTCATTTTTAAATTTATAAAATTGCATATTTCTTCACTTAAAGTTTGATAAATATTATTCCTACTATAACCAAGAACATATGCGATACTGAACTTAAATTTGCTTTCATTTTGGCCCTAGATTATGGTTACTTTTCATATTGCACGTTCCGTTATATATAATTTATAAAATTCAAAAGAAATTCACATATACCTATTTAGGATTAGGTTCAAACATACATATTTTTAAGGTTTAAAAACTAGATATACATTATGCATAGAAAGAAAGTTATGTTTTGAGTTGAAATATATAGTTTACAAGTTTAAAACGGGATATATGAATTTTTTTTAAGTAGGGACATTTACATATATCCCCTTATTAAAATTATTAATTACATATTTATCCAAGTTAAAAAATCAATACATATTTCCCCTTGCTAAAACATATATATTACATATTACCCCATCTATTAAATTATTTATTGAATGATTATTTTAGTCGTATTTTCATAAAAATATTTTTACACATTTCACTTCCTAAGATTATCAGTAATATATTTTTTCAAGTTCGAGTCCTCTATATAAAGAGAAACAATAAATTACATCACGTTTAAAACTTTATTTCAAAACAACAATAACTGATAATCAGAGTTATATCTCAAAATACAAAATATAATAGTCAAAATTTTAGAAAAATATATAATAATAAAACATCAATATGTAAAGATCCCTTAGTAAAAATATGGTAAGTCTTTTCATAGGTTAATTTCAATTAAATGAATAAATATGTAATATATTTATTTTAAAAAAGAAAAACATGTAATTGATTTTTTAACTTAAATATGTAATTTGTGATCTTAATAAGGGAAAATATATAAAATTCCTTTTAAGTAAAAGGATAATTGCATATACCTCATAGAAACTTGTAAATTTACATCTCTCATAATCATTTTTAAGAGGTACATCACAATTTGAAAAACGACATAATTTCATAAGTTTCAATGGAGATCATGCAGTTCTCCTTCGAACTTTGTATTTTATCAACTCCACGAGTTTAGTTGACACTCATTGTTTCAAACGGTATGTCGAACTATTTTTTGCACTTTTAAATGCATCAAGTTGACAATAGTGAATGACTTAAACTATCTGTTTTATTTATGTTTAGACGGTTTCAAATAGATTATAATACCTTTAATAAAAATGCATTATTATAGGTCTCGTATCATTTGAAAAATCCCTATCTTTTCTTATTTGTGATTTTCTATTTAATAACTAAAATAACATTTGACTTAAAATAATATTCAGTTTTAAAATCCCAATTCAAACTCCGAAAGTGTGACCACCAATTTTACATGTTTATAAATAAAACTAAGGCAGATAATCATCTAATATCTCTTGATAACTATATAACAATATACTTCTACTTATTTACATTTTGGGTAAGCGAGTCCGGTAATAGTTGTTTTTTTAGTTATAATTTTTAGTACATTTTTAATGAGTAATTTATTTAACTAGAAAATTAAATTAATCAACAAAATTATGAAGACCAAACTTATTGAATTTATAGATGCATTTAAACACCTTATTCATCTCTAATTAATGAAATTAGACAAATTAAGAAATTCTTTGACGAAATTAGAAAAATTAGACAAATTCTTTATCTTTACTAGACATGACATGTTCAATAACGGAAAATTTCATTCGTTAAACTTTGACGGATCATAACTAAAATAAAGCAAAATAAATATATGTTTACAAACTAGGGACTGGTTAGCGATATTTTAATGATTTTGAATCGAAAATTAGTTTCGTATACACAATAATATTCCAATTTGACTATGAAAGTTTTAGTCCTTAATTATGAAGAAGATGTGTACTTAAAGAAAACATATGTATTGTCCTTCACGTCTCAATACTAGTCTTTTGTTTATATAAATTCTAACGTCCTTAATTATATCTAACAATTAAAAATTCATAAGGAATAACGACTAACTTCGGAAACATTATTAATATAATACAATAATAAAACTTTGTCTAAAGGGCAATTCAGCAATTTTTGTATTCATTAAATTAAGAGCTGTTTAATATCAATTAATGTAACTTTTATACATTTTATATAGAGTAAATTTCGATTTTGGTCCCTGTGGTTTAACCATTTTAACCATTTCAGTCCAAAAAGGAATCTTTGATCATATCATGCCCTGTGGTTTCATTTTTGTATCGATTTTGGTCCCTGACACTAACTCTGTTAGTTTTTACAGTTAAATGTGATGGTACTTTGGTCATTTTACATTTGGAGGACTAGTTATGCAAATTATATTAGATTAGGATAATTGTTGTAATTTTTTAAAATAATAAAAAATAAAAAAAACAAAATTTAAATATAAAACCCTTCACCACCAACATTACAATCGGAACCCTAACCCCCACCAACCCTTCCTCCCCTTGCACCACCGCCTGCACCATCTCCACCGCCAACGATGGTTTTGAGGCGATGGAGGGTGGTGATTGACGCCGGAAAGTCGCCGGAGAAGTTGTTGTGGGAAAGATAGAGTGATTTGAGGTTTAATAAGCCGGAAAGATTGGGGATTTCGTCGGAGATTGAGTTTTGTTTGAAGCTCAAAACACGAATCTGATCTAATTGATTGATGTTGTTTGAATCTAGTGTACCTGTGAGCTTCAAATCTTCAAGAACAAGCTTTGATACTCTGCCATTTAAGCATTCTTTAACACCTTCCCATTTGCAGTAATCATCTCCACTCCATTGAAGTGAGTTTAATGGATCAATTGATGATTTCAGCCCCAAAAGTGCTTCTTTATCACCGCTCATTGCACATTCACATTCAAACCATAAGGTAACCAAATTAAGAAGCAAAAGACCCCAATTTCGACCCATCTCATCTCGGTAAGATCTTGAAAGCAGATCAAATTTAGGGCTCTAAAGATTCCCCAAATTCAAATTGAGTGTCATAGTGAAAAGGGTTTTGAATCTTGAGTGATAAAGTCAACATCTTTTCATCTTCAAGAGTGATTCTTGAGCTGCAAAGAGCTGGATGATGGATCTGTCATTCTGTTGTATAACGTATGTGTGTTTGTGTGTGTTTCTTGAGGTAGAGGTGGTGCAGGCGGTGGAGGTAGCGATGGCGGTGGAGGTGGTGCAGGCGGTGGAGGTGGTGCAGGCGGTGGAGGTGGTGCAGGCGGTGGAGGTGGTGCAGGCGGTGGAGGTAGCGGTGGCGGTGGAGATGGTGCAGGCGGTGGTGCAAGGGGAGGAAGGGTTGGTGGGGGTTAGGGTTCCGATTGTAATGTTTGTGGTGAAGGGTTTTAGATTTACATTTTGTTTTTTTTATTTTTTATTGTTTTAAAAAATTACAACAATTATCCTAATCTAATATAATTTGCATAACTAGTCCTCCAAATGTAAAATGACCAAAGTACCCTCACATTTAACTGTAAAAACTAACAGAATTAGTGTCAGGGACCAAAATCGATACAAAAATGAAACCACAGGGCGTGATATGATCAAAGATTCCTTTTTGGACTGAAATAGTTAAAATGGTTAAACCACAGGGACCAAAATCGAAATTTACTCTTTTATATATGTTTGATTTAATGAAGATATTAAAGTTAACTAGTACGGCTCAACGAATGATAGAGTAGAGCCGGGTAGCTTAAGCTTCGATCATGCCTCTTCTGGTGAACCATTTTGTAAGCCCGCAAGGTGCACGTTGTTGTTTTGCTGGATGTACGCGGTTGTTTTGCTGGATGTACGTGGTTGTTTTGCTGGATGTACGTGGTTGTTTGGATTTATGGTTTTAGTAGTATGTATTTTTAAAATAGAGAGGAATATGGTAGAAATTGGCATAGATTTTGAGTAGTAAGCAGGGTTATTTATATATGCTAATTTTTAAACAATTATTTTTGTAAAATTTACCCAAGCTTACAAAATTAAGGCCTAGCATAACGATTTTAAACACGTACAGTGACTAGCTCGCGACGCCCTTACCACGACCTCTCTCTCACAAAGAGCAGACACGGTGTTTCACGCCCACAACGGCCACAAGGTGGCTCACGCCCCCTCACTAGGAAAAGGTATAGTGTTTACTATTATTATTTTTCACGCCCACAACGGCCACAAGGTGGCTCACACCACTAGAGACGCCCTTACCGCGACTTCTCTAGTGGTGTATCATCCAAAGTTGGATCTTGATAAGGTGTAGCTTTTACTATTATTATTTTTAACGACTAAATTTCTTCATGTTAGTTGTTAGTGGGTATCGAACCCATGATATCCATATTGATAATGTGCAATTAAGTAGTGTAGTATCACGGTTAAAAAGCTATAAAATATTTAACTATCAGGAAAGTAGTCACTAATTAATCAAATATTTCGATATTAAAAATCTGTTACATTAATTAATCATGGTGTAAAGTTTTCATTATTCAAACACAACGAATTTGTACTTTTAGAAAAATCCGGATTGTCTATGGATTCGGTTTTTAGTTTTTTTATTTGTTTGGATAAACTGACCTTTGATCCTAGTGTTTGGATTGATTTCAATTACTATTGTATAACCAAACTAGCTATAGTAACCCGCGTGTTACACGGATTGAATAAATAAAAAATTAATATAACAAAATTTATTAATTATAAAATAATATTTTAAGATATAATATCATTGAAATTATGTATTATAAATGACTGTAAGTTATAAAATGTGATATCAACTTTTTAAAACTTTATTTTTTTAAAAAAAATAAACGTTTTGTTCTAAAACAAACCATATAAAAATGTCATTTTTAAAAATTTTCTTATTATAACCCTTAAATTTAATTATGTTTGGTTTTAAAAAAAACTTTTTAAAAATACCAATTTTAAATATTTTTATTTTTTAAAAAAGTCTTATGCTTTAAATAAATTTATTATTTTATAAAAAAATTATTTATTTAGAAATAATATTAATAAATAGATCTCTTTATTAATTTATTAAATCTAAAAAAGTGTTAAATAGTATTATTAGTAATTAAGGTAATTATTTAATAGGAGAGAGAGGCGGGAAAATTTTGGTGAGAATGATTATGGTGTTGACACGTGTCATCTCAGATACCTTTTTATTAGAGTAGGAAGATAAAAAATTTATCTATATTTCTACTAAGCTTATATTTATTTATTTATTATAAACTACTTATCTCAACAAATCACTTCACATCCGTCATTAGGTCTCAATTATAGTTTTTAACTTACAAAATCCCTCTACAGTGTCTCAACTCGTGTCGACGTATGTCATGTCTATAACTCTCATGAACTCTTACCGACTTACCGTACACATAAATGAACATTTTAATATGAAACATGTATTTATGGAATCAGAAAAATGAAATATGGGACTAGTTCAAACAAAATTATCACTTAATTGGTTCGGTTATATTTTTAAGTAACTTTAGTGTCCTATTACATGCAATGTTTTAAAACCTTGACCAACCGGTCATACCAGATTGACCAGGAACTAACATGAAATCTGTCTGGTTAAGCTCATTTAACCACTTCTTATTTGAACTAACCAGTTAACGATCGAACTACTGGACGTAAATACATATTTTATTAATTCAGAATTCATATTTTATCTATTTGTTCATATTGTGTTACAAATACAAACTCACATCACATCATAAGTTATTTCTATATTTTGCTTTGTGCTTCATATATGTATATAATTTTATTTTTTATACTATTTATAATATTATCGGTTTCTTAAATCTGTTTCGAACGTCAGCCCACTTCTACCATTTAACCAATAACTAAAACCCGGTTCAGTTTTGAAACCACTGATTACACGCTAATAACTACGAAAGGCATCAAATAAAGACGTTCTTTTAACTTCTAACTTCAATAAAAAAAAACATCCATTTGCCAATAAAAGAATATTAATATATTATTATTCTAACAATATTTAACATCGATCTTTTCTCTTTACAATAAAAAAATATTTCCCCTATACCCTCTCACCGGCCTCGTGACAACGACCCATAAGGCGAACCCGAATGCGACGTCGTATGACTCCCTCCCGGAGCTCCGGCACCGTGAAACAAATCCGACAACCAATTCCCCAAATCCGCCGGAGAATATCTCACCACCGATTCAACTCCCCTGAAATACCCCCGATATCCTTCATACAATCGTCCGTACGCCGGAGATATCTTCTCCGACAACGACAGTTTTACTTCTTCACGAAGCTTTTGATCGGAGATTATCCACGTGGTCTGTTTCCGGCAAGCTTCCGTGAACTCCAGATTAAACCGACGAAAACAGTCTCTTGCAGATTCGATCGATAAGTTTTCAGCCGTTGGATTCATCGGCAACGATGAGATCACTTTACTCCACGCCATACGCTCGTAGTTTCCGGCGTATTGCTTCACTTTTTGCTTGTGTTTCACCACCCAATCTTCTCCGATCAGAAGGTGTAAACTGGAGTTTTTCACCTTCGAAACGACGTAGTTTAGGTTGTTGACGAGGAACAGGTATGACTGAGCCACGTCCTTGTACAGCTCGGCTCCGGCGTCGATTTTGCAGAGGAGAACCAGCACGAGCCACGCGAACCTAGCCGAGATCGACGAGGGCTCGACCTCGGTCGAGCCGGAGAAGTAAGATTCGGGTAATGGCGAATGGACCTGCAGCGGCCAGTCTGCGAGGATGTCGGAGAGGGAGTCGCTGTAGTCGCTTAAGAAAACTAGGTAGTTCATGGCGTAGCGTGTTAGCGGATGGATACCGCCGCCATGCACTGGGGTTTTTAGTACCTCCTTCTGCATGGCGGCCTCGAAAGCCGCTAACATCGCTCGGATGGCGTCGCCTAGTTTTAGGTATGACGCCATCACCTGCGTGCGGACAGTGGCTGTGGATTGGAATGAGAATATCATTTCAATCTCCGGCCACTGTTCAGATAACGCAGTGTACATGTCTAGTGATCGGAACATTTTCTCCATTGATTTTTTTGTTTTCGCCACGAGCTCTGGGAACTCGAACAAAGTGGTCGCTCGTTCTTTACATATTTCTGTAAAGCATGCTTCTTTGATCTTTTCCGACGACGAAAACACATAGTCGCAAAGGACCCGTTCGCCGGAAAACAACGATTTGACCGCGATTTTCTCGGCGTATAACCAGTTTTTGATCTTCGGTTCGATTGTTTCCCAATCCATCTTGTTGATTTGATTAAAAGTGTACTTCTCAACTCCAAGGTTATACATAGTTTCATCAACAATGGATTTTCTAAGGACCTTGTAAACTTTCACACATTCTTTACCATAACCCGAAGAGATCATGCAATCGGCGATCGTTTTGAGATCCGCCATAACCATTTCTGATAATGTACCTCTTTCTCCGTCGGAAACTGTAGTTATAGTTTCCGACGTAGAAATCCGATCGTCTTCTTCGGAGACGTTATCGTCATCCGAAACACTCGATCTCGCTCTCGAAGATCGGTTAGACACCGAAACCGACTCCCAATCAAGAACATCTCTATTGGCTGATAGAATCTGGTAAAACTCCTTCTCCAATCTCTTCATGGCCATTTGCATAAGCTTTTGTGCATGAATAATCTTCTCCGAGCTCGCGCTCTCGGACACGAGCGAATGCATCGTGGCCTGCAAGTTCTTGACCGACTTCACGAACTGTCTAGACTCGCGTCTGTCTCCGCTGAACAACGAGTCGAGTTTCGTGTAGAAAGGCGAATCGAGATCCCATTTTCTGATGACTTGTTCCGCGTATAACAAGTCTTCTTCTTGGATAGAAGCGGAAAAGGTCCGGTGATGCGACGGAGTGCTCACCGGTGTCCGGGTCGGCGATTGCACCGAAGAATGCGATGGCGATGAAGCCCTAGACGACGTAAAAAGCAATCCCCTCATGATATCAAGTAGACGTAGTAAAAATAAAAAGATCAGGTCGGGTCGGGCAGGCTAACAGGTCAAAATATGTTCAGGTTAAAATGAGTCGTTTTAAAACTAATAAGAGAAAATATAAGTTTTCGAATTGAGAAAGTGAATTGGGGGGAGTGGTATTTATAGAGGAAAAGGGGCCAAAGTGGGGTGGGTGGATTGTTGACTTTGTCAAAGGTTTGACTTAGTTATTTGGGGACAAAAACGCGCAAAAAATGGAAAGAAAATTAAACAAAAAAATGAAATATATGTGGCTGAAACTTGAGAATAGGAAGTCAAACAGGATGTAATAGTTGATGTTTTAGACTTTTCGTTTCAATGCACAAAATTGAAATCACTTTTATGAAAATTGGTAATCAATAATGTATCAAAAGTTCAAATGTCAAAAGGCAAAATAGTCAAAATGCGAACACCAAGTGGAACATATCGAATGATCATAGAAGTGTCCGATTGAAACAACACAATGAAGTCTAGAATGGATGATAAAACTGTTGTTTGTAATATGTGTTTAGCAAACTAATAAGACAAATTCGGTTTAAGATTGCCGATATGCTGGAAGAAGCGCAACGAACAAACAAAATAAACCAATGTTTTTATGTGATCAAATCGCAAAACCATGATACTTTAATATTAACCAATGTTTTCAGAATCGGGACGTCAAACCGGACGCCTTACTGGTTTGGTGGTCGGGCCGGTAGGAGCGGATTCAAGAACCAGATGACGTCATAATTATATATATATAGTATATTATATATATATTATATAATCAAATATAAGTAATTTATATATGATTTATAAATGTATTAACTATATTAGTATATCTAACATACTAATTTATGGTTCAACACCCCGTTTTACCCATAAAAAGCAAAAAACAAAAAAACAAAATCCGGTCCTAACTGGTCCGGTTTCCCGGTCCGACCACCGGTTCGGGACGAACTGGCCGGTTCGACCAGACAAAAACGAACCATAGTAGACCGGACCGGACACCCGATCGATCCCCGGTCGAACCGGTCGGACAGACCGGTCCGGTCCGATCCGGTCGTGATAACATTGATATTAACGAAAACCACACATACATAGACCCATTAACCTTGTATAAATATTAAAAAAATACTTCATCAGCAAAACTGTTAATAATACTTTAATTCTAACAATAAAAATTAACTAAATAAAAATCCAAAACAATCTCCAAAATTTTCTAGCCTAATATTTTTTTTTTGTTATTTGTGTTGCTCTCAAAACACCGAAATTCATATTTGACCATTCATCTTTCACACATGTACACAGATTGATCAATACTATAGCTTTAGACCCGTCCAATTAATATTTTGTTTGAAAACAAATAATGTAACTAGTTAACTCATACTTGAAAGATTGATACAACAAGTAGTTATGCATACTAACTCAAAGCACTTGTTATGTTAATTTTAACGACCTGTTAATCATCTGAAAGACGTTGTGACATCTTAGGTGAAACTTATGTTATTTTGTTCTATTCATAAGAGAGATACTAAACTATAAAGATTTCCGCCTCAAGTATCACAGTCACAACAAAGAACTCAGATGTTATAACAACAGGACATGAAATGGTCTCTAAGGGCTCGTTACAACATGGCCGGCCGAACAATGTCTAATAATTCGATTAAGTCTTCAATTGTCACAAGTAACCTTTAGAAATGTGGGGGCTTCGCGTTCAACGTGGCCGTCCTCAAAATTTCAAACTCGCAATTATTATTATTTCTTCAAACAATATTTATAATGTGTGTTAATTACATTACGTAGAGTTTCAGTTGTTATAGATGGAAATTTTAGTAAACTCTATTAAATTTGCAACCAAAGTCAAAGGTTATAAGCCCCTCATTAATGTTTGTAACATCTTATTTGAAATTGCACAAGCTTGTAGGACAGGCAGGCCAAAATTCTGAAGACAAATTCTACATTGTTATGAATAAATCAATAATGGAACGTACAACATGACCTGTTCTTTAGTTTGTTTTTGTTCGATGAAAACAAATACTTAAGTACATTACAAACATATTCGATTACTCGACTAGGTTAGCATATATATCAAGTGTTAACAATATTGTTGATTTTGTAATGTTTATTAACATTGTATAGTTAGTGCAATAATCTAATTCTTTAATAAAATAATTTATTAGATGATAAACAACTAGACGTTGTATGACTTCTCACTTGGTTTGCTCGCTGAACTCATTTTATTTATGTTCTATTTTACTACTTCCAACCGTTGTTATAATTTACAACCTAAGGGCTCATTTAGTTCACAGTTTATCTGAGATCAAAACTAAAATTAACTTCGTTTGAACTTATGTTTGCATGGTTGGTTAAAAAATGAATTGGAATTTATCTACGAGTCCCTCAATCATGCATAAGAAGGCAATTTTCCTTTGCATGTCGGAAAGAATCTACAACTTTTGATTAAAATTATTGAAATCAGGTTAGGCTAAACGTATATCACTACAATTGAAAATTTACGATTTATTCACAAATATTACGTGATCATTTAATGTTATTAATGTACTGTTATTATGATGTTTTTTTTTAGTTATTTTAATAAGATAGATTATGAAGTCGGGTAACATATATGTTTTTCTGTTGTTAAACCTATTAATAATGGAATATAAATACATGGGAAATGATTGATGGAACCCATTTTACATTATGTTGACAATAACAATTCGGAGTGTTACATCACTAGAAAATTACAAAAAGGTAACTTATCTTTCAGTTTATGCTTTATTTTTATTATTGACGTCACATACTATGTTGATACCTTTAATACATAGTGTACGTACAATACATTTTAAAGCGTATAATTCAAGAAAAGATGTATATGTAATTTTCCAACTTATAGATGAATAATTTTCCCGAAAAAATAACTTAGTTTGCATACTTATAGATGAATAATTGCCCCAAGAAAATAACTTAGTTTGCATACTTGTTGTGACATTAGTTTGCATACTTGTTGTGACATTAGTTAATTAAGTAAAAATATTAAATCTTAGGTTTCTCTTGATATAAGTGTATATATTTTCATTATCATGTGGAACACATGCTTCAACAAATTATTAATTCTTTTTTGTTTCATAAAATTAGTAATAAACATATCTTGAGATTCACAAATGTCAGTTTTAGAACTGGGAGCACAAAATTGTTTGTTAGGTATGCTTATTCCATTAAAGAAAGTTACAACTTCACGTGACGATTTAGAGATACTTAATTTATTTTATTATAATTGCTGTAATAATTTAATTATCTATTTTATTATATGTTTATACCTTTCCTAATTACTAATTTTTTTATTTTTAATATATTATTATTACAGTAATAACTTTCTACTCGTTTAAAATGTACATCTTGTTTCAATTTAATGAAAATATAAATACTAAAACATTACCGAGTTGACTCGTTAAATATAGTTAGTGGTAGAAAGAATCTCACGTAAAGAAACTTCAAAAGAATCCCACATAAAGTGAAACTCAATATGTTGACTCAGCTCGTTAACTATATTCTTTAATTCTCCATGTGGAGCACATTTTCTTTTATGTTATTATTCCTTTCACAATAATAAAATCAAGTATATATTCGATCTTGCCTTTCAAAAAAAAAAGTATATATTCGATCTTAGGCATGATTGAAAGTATGACCCGCAACTCCTTCATTTAATGATATGAAATTATAAATTTATTTGTTAAACAAGGAAAATCACATACACATAGTTAACCAAATGAATGTAATTCTTATCGTGAAAGAAATATAAACACTACCAATTCAAAACATATGTTTGAAGAAGAAAATTTGATCGACTCAAAAGTCCATTGGTGATCATTGATAAACAAGATCCCAATATTATCAATCAATAATAAACTGTAAATATGGTATATAAGATTTAGGATAAAATTTTCTTTTAAGTATTTCAATATTTGTTAGGTAAGACCAAAACTATACATATTTATAAGAGGTTTCAAGAACTAATATAAATTTAG
This sequence comes from Flaveria linearis, assembly GCA_024085815.1. Classification (NCBI taxonomy): domain Eukaryota; kingdom Viridiplantae; phylum Streptophyta; class Magnoliopsida; order Asterales; family Asteraceae; genus Flaveria; species Flaveria linearis. The sequence goes on from CM044003.1 coordinate 4,268,096, forward strand.
TCTAGGACCATGAAGTCAAAAAATTTTAAAAGTTATATAATTACTAATTAGTTTATCCTTGTTAAAGTGTTTTGTAAGTTGTTAAAAATTCCCCTTGTCAATAAACCTATTAGACATAGGCAAATTAATTAACAATATGATGGCGTTGTTGGTGTTGTGGGAAATATGCAACAATCGATTAGGTACTTGAATATATATGTCGAGACTTAAAAAAATTAAGAATACTGCGAAGTTGTATTCATATTTTATAAAATAAGAAGGCAAAAAATTAAGAATACTGCGAAGTTGTATTCATATTTTATAAAATAAGAAGGCTTCGCTTAATATATATGGCACAAAACCATAAAGCAGTTTTCATAGTGTTTCGATTGGAATTTATATTAAAATATATGATAAGAGTAGTTAAATGTATCTTATATTGTCACTCTAAAGTTGACGGGGAAAAACTTTGTGGCCAAACTCTTAAGAACGGTTGTATATTGTATATTAAATTAAAATATAGTTGATGTCCATCAACATATCATATATGCATCTACGAATTTTATCGTTCTTTTAGTGAAACTAATTCAAAAACTTATGTAACACTTTAATGAAAATAGACAAAAGTTTATAGAATTTATGAATTCGTCAACCTACATTATTTAAGACAGTTTTTATATTGGATACGAAAGTTTACTAAACAATTAGATCAAATCAAATAAATTCATGAATACATTATCATGCACCTCTCAATTCCATTGTATTAAAAAAAGTTCAATTTATATTGAAACACAACCTTCATTCTAGCCATTATGTATATTTTATACAAGATTTATTGATTTTTTGACTCGCTAAAAATTTAAGCTTAAATATGTATACATGCATGATACAAGCTTCTTTTCTTCCACATATCATGTTGTTTCAAAACTCCCATCACGATTCACATGGACCCCTTCAATAAACAATTGTTGTCAAATCAAGACTAATCTCTTCAATGTCAAACAATTAATGTCAAAATCAAAACTAATTTTCTTCTTTTTATTGCTGTTTTTTAGTATAAACTGATATATAGTGATGTATACAAGCGGATAACCAAACGTTTTGGTCCAAAACAAAAGAGAGGTTCCAATTTTATAGGAGTAAACATGAATATAATACTAACTGGTAAATTAGTAGTAAATACTAAAAATGAAATAAAATTAAACATTGATGCAATTTTGTTTTAGATTTAACTTTTGGAATTGGCTTTTTACTTCAAAAATAGTTTAAAAAAACGTGGAATAAGGTGGATGGTGAATAAACATGAAAACTTTTAGGGTATCTAAACGTTTTATGTTGATTTATTGTTCTAGGATACTAACCAGTAAATTACTAGTTATATGTAAGAAAAACAAAAATATGATTTTCTTATAGATTTAACTTATGGAATTGTTTTTTCATTTTATTTTATTTTAAGTTAATAAACATAGAATAAGTTGGTTGGTGAATATATTAAAAGCTAGTGACTCAACCGAACCTTCCAAGTTACCCGCATTAGGTCACGTGATTTCATCTAAAAGATAAATAAATCATCATAAATGATAAAATAAAATATCTTCACAAACAAATTGTTTAGTTTATTTTTCGATGGTTAAAGGGTGAAGTCCCTTGATTATGGGTGGTCTCAAGGCGTCACCGCCCCTGTCGTGGTTCAATAGGCATCAAACGTTGAAAACTGCTTCAGATCATATGATTGATGAAAAGTTGTTAGGAAGTTAGGGATCACAAATAACCCTAAAACACGATGGATCTTATTTGAAATCTATTACAAATTGGTAGATCTAATCTGTAACTATTGAAGCAACATCAATTTGATGAACGATCTCATGCAATTGTAATTAAAACAATAACAGATAAGAATTAATGACCTAAATGAAGTGATGATCGGTGGGAACAAAGGATTGATAGAAGTAGGGACTGATGATCACTACTAGCAATCAAGCATTAGTTGCAAGTGAGCAAGCATCAACAAATATACAAGTATGATCGGTAACAAGTAAGTTGCTGCTGAAGGACAAGAATCGACTAAATTAGAAGTACTATTCTAATGGAATTACTACTGGAGACTTTCCACTAATATAACTGTCAAGTGCCAGCAATTATAACCGTCAATTGATATCATTTCGTAAACTATTGCAACAATTTATTGTGTTGATTGTGATGCAAATAATAGAAGAGTTAAAGTTCTAATGATAACTAAATAACATAAGTTGAATCAAAGGTTTCAACATAATACTCTTATATTTTATAAATCACAATCATCATCCATGACCATGTACTTACAGGAGTTTGAACAAAATAAAGCCTAAGAGATATTATCCTAACAATAAAATAGGAAAGTAATGTGACGATGAGGGAATTAATAAAAAAAAAAAGAAACCATAGGACCGTTCATAATAAATAACAATATTATTGGGTTAATTACAACTGAAATAAACGAAAAAAAAAAGTAAAGAAAAAAGATGGATGAGAATTCGTGTTCAATAAATGTTCTAAAAACATATTACGTAGATTATTTAAGAGAACACGTTTCTCCAATGTGGTTTAATGAGGAGTTAAAAACTGATTAAATGGTTTAATGATCAGTTACAAGGATCTTCGATAGCAATTAATTTAAATGATTGAGTAATAAACTACAATTAAACTGTTTTTGAGATTTCATGTAGCAATTTAAATGACCAATTACACGATTGCAAATGGTCTTAATTGTTGATTTTAGTTTAAAACCTTTTTTATTTTAGGATTTATATAGAGAAAATGTATACATTTCGATCTGATTAGATCATGTTTGCTTGAATTAGTGAATATTTAAAGCTACAAAATGACCTTTTATTAAATCAAGATAACAAATTATAAACTCATCCCATAAGTGACCCACACAAGTAAATTCCAAAACCTCAACGCGTAAACCACTTAATAACCTAATATAAGTTGGCACGAGTCAAACATAACTCACATACTAAGTCAGTAAATCAACATGATTTATAATATCATTTTGGGCGGCAGTAATAAAAATGAAATTAATCATGAAACTTTCACAGCAATTTGTCTTCAAGTTCATGGTTTTTTTTGTTTCTCCCCTATCATTTGCAAGATATTATGGCCTCAAAACCAGGTGACATTCGTCGGTCGTATTAATCAAAGCTTTCTACGTGTCTAAAATGCTACAATATATGGTTGTCTTGATAAACACTAATTAGGGAACATTTCAATGTCTAAAGTGTAAAAGCACATGGCACCCTTTTAGCAACATTCTTTGTTTTGATTGTTTCTTGTTAATTGTTCCAAAAAACCGTATTATTGTACAGCTTTTGCTACACACGTTAATTACAACTTTCTTGTGGGTGCCAAGAAGTTGTGGTTAATCAACCAAGAAGTTTAAGGATATTGAGGGTAGCAGAAAAACCAATCATAAACAAAGCAACTGATAAAAATGAATGGGAAATAACCATGATCAATGATCATATATATATAATAACCAAATTATTTAAAGAGTAAATTGTCGTTTTCGTCCCTATGATTTGTTGAAAATTGTCACTTTCATTCAATAGTTTATTTTTTGCATCTGGGTTCCTGTGGTTTACAAATCTTGTCATATTCATCCAGTTTGTTAACTCAATCCAACATTCTCTGTTAAATGAAGGGTATATTGGTCATTTTACATATATGTTTTATTTTTTATTTTTTCTAAACCCCATTTAATATATCCCCTTTTAAATAAATTGCTATTTTAGTCCCTATGGTTTTGACATTTTTGTCAATTCAGTCCAAAAATCCCACCACCTTGGCATAAAACACCGTATCACCACCACCCGTGATGGAACCACCATGTAGACGTAGGGTACAAATAACCCATAGAAGACTAGGTACCCGAACCCGAAAGCCCGGCCCATGCGGGCGGAACGGGTAAGCCAGCAAGACATGTGCCCCGCATTTAATTACATCAGAATCACCTCAATCATAACTAATTCAGTAACGATCGGAGAACATAAAAGGTAATGGATTTGCCGGGGAATAATCCCTGTAAATCAGCACATGATTACAACAGGCAAACACTATAAATACCAGGATAGGAGGATCGAGATCCTCACAAAAGAATACACACAAAAGCTCCCCCTTAATTTTCCATATCACATATTTCCATTCAACCAATACTTACTCTCACGCCAGAGGGTCGTTCCAGGGATATTTCCTCCTGGAATGCCTTCCTTAACTGGTGTTGTTTTCATTGTACGTAGGTGTGAAGATTCAGAGAGCATCGGTGAATCGAAGTTCAACAAACCAGAACCATCCAGAGTTGGACCTCGTATTTCCACACCACACCACCTCCACGCCGCAAAACCACCACCACTCCATAGGAACCACCAAATCATCACCACCACCCTATCATAAAACCATCAACACCACACCAGACGGGCACCACCACCACACCAGACGGGCACCATCACCACACATTAGATCTCCCCACCACACATTAGATCTCCGCCATCACACACTAGATCACCACCACCATGTGGACCCTAGAAACCAATCGTTAATCTTGAACTTATAACAAACCCCTTCGAAAACGTATATAGAACCCTTGAAAATGTGTATTGTAGAGGTATTAGTAGGGTTTGATATGCATTTTCGAAGTGGTATGTTACAAGTCCAATATTGATTGTCGATTTTTAGGGTTTATATGGTAGCGACGATCCGATGTGCGTGGTGGTGGTAGGCGCTCTGGTGTGGTGTTGGTGGCTTTGTGATGGGGTGGTGGCGGTGGTTCGGTGGTTCCTGTGACGGGTAGTGGTGTGGTGGTTATTTTTGGACTAAATTGGCAAATACTCTCAAACCACAAGGACTAAAATAGCAATGTATTTAAAGAGTATATATTAAACCAAGTTTAAAAAAAAGAAAATAAAAACATATATGTAAAATGACCAATATACCCCTCATTTAACGGAAATTTTGGATGGAGTTAACGGACTGGATGAATATGACAAGATTTGTAAACCACAGGGACCCAGATGCGAAAAAACAAACTATTGAATTAAAGTGACAATTTTCACCAAACCACAGAAACGAAAATGACAATTTACTCTTATTTAAATTAAGGGGTAACTTTATAAAATAGTAATCAACTTTCAAAAGTGTTCCAATTAAGTAACTCAAGTTTTAAAAGTGTTCCAATTAGGCCACTCTGTTTTTATATTTTATATAAATTAAAAGTCTTAACATGTTTTTAGCATGTTATACTTTTTGTTTCAATTAGAAATATTATTTTCTATCTTTTAATGTTGATATGGAATGTTGACGTAAATTTTAAGTACTTTTTTTTTATTTTTTTTCATAATTAACATGTTTTTTTTATTTTTAAATATAATTTTATATATTAAAAATTCTGACACCCTCATATTCTCCACCGTTACTTTCTTGATATAAGAAAATTTAACGATGACTCGATTTGATCGTTTAGTGGTCCAATTTGAGAAAAATATGCATGAGTGACTAAATTAAAACACTTTTAAAACTTGGTTACTATTCTGTGACATTTTCCCTTTTAAACCTGTGTTAAAAACAACCTAGCTACACGAGTTAATTATCCATTTGTCCTTTATAAATAAATATTATATGTTAATATTTGATTTAATCAACAAAACAATCGAACTTATTAATTAAGATTAGGTTTGATTCGTCCATGGTTAACAACAGTTAAGCAAGCTAGATTTTTTTAGTAGCCGAACGAATCAAACTGTTAAAAATTGAGAATAATTAGCTATGAAAATCTAAAATCAAAATACCCGGTTTGATTATAACCAACAATTGATATCCTTATATTATATTATCAGAAGCTTCGATTTGAAATATTCAATTTTAATATTATACAATAATTTATACCTCTTTATCATTTCATATATGAATACAAACGAAAGAAATTGAATTTAACCCAGTTATACTTTTATAGAGATGCATATGATTAATATTTGTTATGATCAAATATGTTTAATTTTCTAGTAAAATTGTATGACGTATGTACAATTCAACTCAAATATTCAATGAAAAGTAATTATTGCATGTTTATCATCTTATTTCAAGGAACCCACGAAGTAAACTTATTAGATCTATCATGATACATGTATCTCATACATTTTTTTTAGTTTTAAACCAGCCGGTTTATTTTCCCTTGTGTATTAGCTGATAGTCGAATCAATGACATCATTTTTTTGAGTTCTAGTTTAACCAAAGCGCGTGTTTTAAAACAATTGGCATAAATTACAATTTCACACAATTCATCTCATTAGTTATTACAGAAGAAATTTACGACTGAGGATGGAAGACCGTAGCTTATATTGATACACCAACAGTGCATCGAAACTTTTAGCTAGTGACACGCGATAGAGACAAACAGTTAGCCGCTAGTTCAATTTGATCTAGAAGTTTCTCTTTTGGCCTTTGAGAGGCGTTAGCATGATTAATCACAATTGGTTTGACCAGTTCGTTAGTCATCATCATATAAACTGATTAGGACATATGATTAATTTATACAACGAATGGAAGTTGTTACAATTAATATCTATTACTGAGTATAGATGAAGACAATAATACCTTTTTAAATATATTAATTTAATAATATAATAGAAATTAAAACATGTTTTGCTTGAGATGGTGAAAGATCAACTACCCTAAATGATGGCTAAATTTAATTACTTTCAGCCGGCTTTCTAAATTAAACATTTGTTATCTAAAAAAATATATATTTGACTTATTAATTAAAAATAAAGTGCATTGAGTATAATGGAGTTTGTCTCAAGTGTATAATCCAGTTATTTCAACACAAGTATAAAGGTTAATGAAAGATATAAATTGGTAAATAAAGGATCACCAGTCAGAAAATTTAAATTTCCTTTTGAATAAAATAATTAAAAAAAAATAATACACCCACAAAGTGTTGTAGCACATAATCAAATGTTTCTTCAGCATCTTTCCAACAAAAAAGTATAACTTAATTTGCTATCTCGAATACTAGAAGTAATTATAAACATATATACATACTTTACTATTTTTCTTACTTTATGATTCATCATGCAAATATACATAAAATTTAGGGGTAAAAGACCTACGTATGTATTTGTTTTTAAATAAACTTTAATAGTTTACTAACAAATCAACGATAGCAGTTTCGTTGAGGGAACACCCTCAACTGATGTTAATAATGGATCATCGATTTTGACCTTGGGCGACAATTATACTTATTAGTACTAATAGTATTTAATAGTACTAAAAAATAACTAATTAATAAAAATCTTCTAGAATTATAAGTATTACTTGATTATCAACCATGTGAAAGAAATGCGAGGCATAAATGGTTTATATATTGATGTATACTTATAAGTTATAACAACTCTTATCATTTGCACCCCCAAAATATAACCCCTAAATATTTCCAATTAGGTGACCTGATCAAGTCAGTTAGTCAATTATTAGCAAGTTGTTATTAATATAATCTCTAAACAAAGATTTAATTAAACCTTATTGAATTGGGCACTTTCATTTCCTTGTCAAACGTGTAATTCCGTTAGGCTATTGTGGACTTTAATATAATATTAATAAAACATCGTCTTTCTTTAAGAAAGAAATATGATATAGATTCATCGGTAGTCCTTTTAGTATAAGTTTGTTTTTTTCTGGCTAACCTGTCATTAGCAAACATAAAACTAGGCCTAACATACAATAACTTGGGCTACACGAGCAATAAGTATGCATTAATAATAGTTTGGACACCTAACGATAACTCATGAATTACTGCTAACCAGTGTTGTTAGAACCGGATCGGACCGGCCGGTCCGATCGGGGATCGGCTAAGTGGCCGGTCCGGTTCAGTGTGATTCGTTTTGAACTGGTCAAACCGGCCGGTTCGTCCCGAACCGATGGTCGGACCGAGAAACCGGACTGGTTTGGACTGGAATTTGATTTATTTATTTTTTTGATTTTTATGGGTAAAAACGGGGTGTTGAACTATAAATTAGTATGTTAGATATACAAATATAGTTAAGTTTTATCTATAACTATAGAATACATATATAAATCATATTTAAATTACTTATATTTGATTATATATATAATATACTATATATAATTATGACGTCATCCGGTTCTTAAATCCGGTCCGACCACCAAACCAGTAAGGCGTCCGGTTCGACGTCCAATCCGGTTCTGAAAACATTGCTGCTAACATATTTAGCTAGTCATTAGCAATAATTAGGTTCCTACTGAAAGAGTTCATGTCAAATATTTTAGGAGCAATTGTATATTTTCCTACTAAGTTAGTATCTCGTGTATTACACGTGATTGTTTACAACCTACGTATGGAAGGCAAGGTGTATTTTACGCACATGCCTGGTGCACGTTTTCAATATATCGTTAAACTATACTTGAGAAGTTTTTGTTTTCTTTCAAATTATCCATTATAAGGGTGAAGACCACCATCAAAATGCTTTAATTAAAGAATAATTTCATACACGATATAAAAGAAATACACAAACCACTCACAACTACAATCCCTACAACAGCACCAGGAACTACTTAAATATCATACCAATAGCAAAGACTTTTTCTTCAGTTTTATAAGATTTAATAGATTGTTTTACTATATAACAATCGAGATTCGGACACGTGAACGGAGTCTGCTTATCAAGCTAATATCATCATAGCAGTTGATCTATACCTTTTTTTAAGAAAACATTTATATATAAGGCTCAGAATAAATACTTCATTCTGGTTGCAACCTTGTGTTGACCGTGCCATAACAAACAAAATAATTTCGATTCCATTATTATTACCTATTAAACCTTTGTGTCACTACCGATCTAACATGAACTATCGATACTCGTAGTGTGCTTTTTTTGTTAGTCCCATCAATGTTTTAATATATTTGGCCGTTAAAAAAAATATAGTGCATTTTTTAACGTGTATAATGTGCAATGAAAGTTATAAGTTTATATCCAATAAACCCTAAATTAATTGGTTTTTATAGTAGAGGTCATGAGTTCAAGTCTCATTTGGTGCAATATGATTCAAGTGGACCGGATGTTTTATCACAATAAGCCTTTGGGTGGTGCGATTCCTTTGAAATGAAGTGCGGGTCTGGTCATCAGCGATGTCTATGTTCGTGGGCGTGTGTGCATTTTCGCCAATGGGTTTACCCACGTGACCGGATTAAAAAATATTCGTTGACCGTTAAAAACAAAAAGAATGTAATTAAAATGAGTGTTTTGAATTATTTTCTGTTTAAGTTTATTCTCTAACAATCATGTAGTGCATAAATCCCAAAATGCTTCTTTAAATCCCCCACATTTGGTTCTCCCAACACTTTAAGAATTAGTTGACCAAAAGACAATTAGAAGTACAACCTTTGAAACATAAGATACAACTACAATGCACGAATTAAATTATATATATATTAAAGATATAAGGTTTAGCTACAGTAACTTGCATAATATTTTTTTTTTTTTTATAAAAAAAACTATCTTTTCTTTGTGAAATTGTGGGACCCACCGTTCGGTTTAAATTTAGATGGAAGTTATAAGCTTGACATGTTTGACCGGATTTTTCCATTCAAATATAAATGAAAATTTCTATAAACTTACGTAAATTTGAACCCTTATGGATTTCAATGCAATTGAGAAAAGAGAGAAAATGAAGAAAAAAGAAAAAAAAGAGAGAAAATAGAGTTGAGAAAAGATAAACTAGATAAACCATTTTGCTAAAAAGTCTTATAAAATTTAGAAAAAAGTTTGTTTTAAAAATAGTTGGGCCGAATATAACATGTTGTCATTCAATGGTAAATATTCGAGCTACTCTACGTTTTGACGTAAATTTAGTTGGGGAATGAGTCGGCTGGTCGTATTTTATACTTTATCACGCCGCAAACGCCGCCGCAACGCGCGGCGGGTTAAAACCTAGTTATTATTATGTTAATAGAATTTGTTCGGTTGGATGATTGTATATACTTGTAAGTTCAAACTTGTATCTCATCAAAGGATTAGATTTAGATAAAAGGAAGTTTCTTGGATTGAAGGCCCACACGGATTAAAATTTAAAACTGCAGCTTTGGGCTATTATTTGGGCCGGACATTTTAAATAATGGACTGTAAGGAGTGAAGAATTAACGTGTTTTATATCTTATGGGCTCCACCTTCTGCTGTTTTGGACTTTTGTCATGGACTCAATCTTAGAGCCCATTGGTACTACTTCGGCCTTTTGGCGTTTTAATAATATTTTTGCTTGTCCACAAATATGTGTTTTTTTTATAACAGCAATGATGACTTGTTTTGTATTTTTATTGCGTAAGAAGAAAAAATTTCGATTTTTAGTCATTGTGTATATATATAAATATCATATTTTAAAATTTTATCGTTACACATAAATAAACATCTATAACAAAGGAAATGGCGATATAACTCCTTGTTCTAAGGGCGTTATGATATGTCATCTTGTCATACTACGCGTTATAACTATGCAGCATACGGAAAACCATATATACAATAAAAGTAGGTTACATATCGGAGGTGTTCAATACAAATATTTTTAAATTAATAGTTATAAGAAGCACATAAAAACATTTACCTTTGCTTTAACTATGTCGTAAGATTGTTATGATAGTACAACTTACCCACCCTTTTTCTCTCTCATTTTAAACCTTTCAAACACTATGTATGAACTCATTACACGATACATACAGGTTTTCACTTAAAAACAATTTTAGAAATATGTCTGTCACACATTATTAAAATATGTTTTTATATTATAAGAAGTGGATGAAAATGAGTTACAACCCCTCTTGTTTCATGTACGGTAGAATAATTATTTTGGTTGTAACAATTTGAAATATTGTTCTTTTTTTAGGAAAAGTAAGATTAAATCCGATTTTAAGGAATACTTTACACTTGCGGAAGTTACGGGTCTAAAGTATGAACCTACCTGCCTACTAAAAAATTAAAAGTTAATTACAACACAATTTATTATCAATTAAATATTTAATTTAAGATAAACAAGAAAAGATAAAGGAAAAAAGAAAAGTGTTCCTTAATCTACCCACTAATCAACCAAGACCCACAGCTTTAAACGCGTGATTAAATAATTATTGCTTTCATGTGCCCCACCCCACATACCCAAAGAATGAATCCATCGACCCGTATATCTCTTAAAACCCGACCCGAACTATCTTGTTATGTCTAGTTTGTTTAACCAACAAATCGTTATTGAGTTGTACTGTTTAAGTTGTTTAATTAAACGGTTTTTGTTGAGTTTGACGTTTTTAACTTGTTTAATTTTACAAGTCAACATGTCTAGAATAAAAACTAAAAACTTATATTATATGAGGTTAAACTGTTTATGATTCGTTTAATCCTTTTATTACAACATGTGTACCTGTTAATGAACCTTTAACTCACTTACAACTTGATTATGACCCAACTTGTTTACTATTTGTCAACCCGTTTACAACCATCCAACATGTTTGTTTTGCTCAGATAGTTGGATTATATAGGTCGTGTTTGGATTACACAACGTTAAGTGTGTCCGGGTTATTTTTTTACATGAATGAGTCATACTTGGGTTAATTAATTCAACCAGCCAACCTAACAAACAGACAACCTGACACAATTATCACCAATATTTAAGCCCTCTTAAAAACAACCGTAGCTCTTATCTTTTACGTGATAAAGAAAACCTAATGGGATAATTACTATTTTATATTTTATAATATCATGTCTAATAACATGAGAAAATAAATATGATTTTATCACGCGTCTAAACTTATATATGAAATCTCTTAAATTTAGTTCGTTTTAGTTGCTCTCACTTTCCCCTACTAGTAACAATAATAACGATAAACGAATATACCATAAAAGATTAAATATACTTTTAGAAATAATATAGATCCTTAAAACATTTGGATACGTGAATCAAAGTACACTATAATGATGATGCATAACTAATTGGGTCCCAATTCATATTATCCAAAATCAAAGGTGTGGTTAAAAGTTTAGTTTAAAATTGGAATTGGAAGGCATAGTCAACTTTATCCAAAATTCCAACATATGAATCAAAAGCAACATTTTGCAATTATGATGATACCTTTTATTTTCAAAAGCTAACACTTCTCCTATGGTGCACCATTACAGGTGTGCAAAACTTGATTCGAATCAATAATATCAGGTTTTAAAACCCTGAACAAATCAAAATATATTGATACAACTTATTTGCGTTTTATATACTTCTATTTGAAAAAAAAAAATCGGTTTTCTAGCCTGTAACATCATTATTAAAAACCGACCGGAAGTAGAACCAAAACATACATTTTTATCAAACTCTACACAACAATGTTTTTTGTTTATATACTTATAATTGCAGCATATCCAAATTGGTATTTGATTCGCCTTTGGTTATTTTGATACAATCAAAATTGTTATTATTATTATTGTTGTTATTATTAGAAGTTGGAAAATTTGTTTTCATTTATCATGGTTTTTCTTTAAAAGCCCCCTCTTGATTTGTGAAAACGAATTGTCTTGGCCTACTTGTGATTTTGTTACATACATACTATTGTATCAAAATGAAATTAAAAGAAAAATAATAACAACGTTTTCCCAAAGGGGTCTACTAAAGTGACGCCCAGTAACAACGTTTTCCCAAAGGGGTCTACTAAAGAGACGCCCAGAAGGATATCCGGACGCCCTCTTTACGGGTCGTAAAGCCCTTCACGGGCCGTAATGACTGTCGGACAATCAAATCAGTCATTCAAAACGTAACAGCCCGTGAAGATGTTCACGGTGTTAATTTTTCAGGACCCGTTAAGCGTTTCACGGCCCGTTAGCCCTTTCACTTACGGCTCGTGAACCGCTTTACGGGTCCTATTTTCACCTTTAATAATTTGACGAGATATATTATTCCTCGTTTTTCGTGTAATTTTGTATTTATTACGTTATTTGATATGACGTAATATTACTCGATACTCGTGTAATTTGTATTTATTACGTTATTTGATATGACGTAATATTCCTCGATATTCGTGTTAATTATGTGACGGGATGCAATATTCCAAGTGAACTACTATATAAACGTTAGTTTATAAATTCATTTCATAATTCAAATTTCTACGGTAAGTTTGAAATAATATTTAACATTACGATGTCTTTCTGGGATAGCAACTATTTATTCGGTTCGGAATCTAACTATTACCCTGAGGAGGGTTACGGTTATTACGATGAGGGTGCTTCAAACTATTTAGGACAGTTCGCGTCCAATTATGGCGGGAATGATGGCGGCGATGACGGGGGTGATAACAGTGGCGATAGCAGCGGTGATAATAACGGTTCTGGTTCCGGTAAAAGAGGTTTATACAACACGAATCAGGTTATAAGATATATCATATTTAATTTTACTTTCATTTAGTAATAACTAACTAAAAATATAAAATTTATTAGGTTTTCTCATCTCGTGAAGAATTAGTTGATTGGGCAAGTAACGTAGGGCGAGAAAATGGGTTTGTTATTGTCACCAAACGTTCAAAAAGAAATTCGAATGGTGTGGTGGTTAAAATTTGGTTGAAATGTAATCGAGGTGGTGTATATAAGGGAGCATCCACTTTAAGAAAAAGTAGCACCAAAAAGACAAACTGTCAATTTGAATTGCAGGGTAAGTACGAGATGAAGAGAGATGGGTGGATTATAGTTGTTGTGGATGATACTCATAACCATGAACCTGCTGAACACCTGGAAGAACATGCATATGCAATGAGGCTCACCGAAAATAAGCTTTCTACTGTAAAGAATCTGACTGAGGGAACAAAATCCTAATAACGTGTCTGTGTTACGAACCATATATAACGCTCGGGCAAAAATTAAAAAGTTCACCAGAATTGGTGAAACCCCAATGCAGGTTTTTTTTCTATACTACAACAACATCAATATATTTACACCCCTCACATAGATGAACCGACAAATACCGTCGACGGGGGTTTTTTTATACATCCCACATCTCACACATTATGGCGTGCGTACCCACACGTGTTGATGATTGATACAACTTACAAAACTAACTTGTATAAAATGCCATTTGTTCAAATGGTTGGTGTGACATCCACCCTGAAATATTTTTCTGTTGCTCACGCATTCATTGATTATGAGCGTGAAGCCAACTTCAGATGGGTGTTAAAGCAACTAAAAGCAACACTGAAAGAAAAGTGTATGAAGCCCCGTGTTATACTAACCGACCGAGACCTCGCTCTGATGAAAGCGTCAGAAGAAGTTTTTCCGAGTGTTGTTCGATTACTTTGCAGACGACATATTTCGAAAAATATTGCTAAACATTGCAAGGTGAGTTTTCAAAATGAAGAGTGGGGTGCTTTTGAGCATGTGTGGTCGATACTTATTAACTCTGCAACGACGGACATATACGCTTATAATTGCGACCGCCTTTATCGCAGATTGGTGTCCAAACATTCAAGTAAGTTTTCTAGTATTATTCTTAAAAAAATATATGTATATTTACATAAAAATAACTACATTTTTTTAAATAGAAGTGCTGATGTACATAAAAAATAACTGGTTGGACCCCTACAAAGAGAGATTTGTGTCTGCGTGGATAAATAAGAGTTATAACTTCGGTCAGCACACAACGAACCGAGTTGAGAGCCAACATTCGTTGTTGAAAAGTTACCTGAAAGCAACCAATAGCACCCCGGATAGATTTATTCCTTTTATCAATAATATCTTAGTTACCCAGGGAATTGCTATAAAAGAAAGTTTTACCAAAAGCAAAATCATGCTTATGGTGCAGCATAATCATAAAGCGCTTAAATTGCTGCGAGGTAACGTTTCTTTTTTGCAGCTTTGGATATGTTAGTTGGTGAGATTAACAGGATAAATCATCTAATTATATCTAAAGAATCATGTGGCCGCCATCTTTTTACCAGCTGTGGTCTTCTATGTCCTTGTAAATTAAATAATTACTTTCAAACAGGTGAATGTTCTTTTACATTTTTTATTTTTTCATGAAAACTTTTATTATATTTAATTTAATCTATTATTTTATAGGTCAATGTATCTCGCCCGATGCCATTGATGTTTTTTGGAGGAAGCTAGATTTTTCACCCGCGTATATTGTACGGGAGGTTCAAATAGATGTACATAAAGAGATGGAGATGGTGACAAAACATTTACTTGTCCAACCTGAAAATGTGAAAAAAATTTTGATTAATATTTTCAAATCTTTCATTCATCCTTCAAAAACTGATAAAAAACCTTCTAAAGTTCAAACACATACACAGAGTCGTCCTAAAAAAGATAAGCAAAAAAAAATAATATTAGACCCCCCAGACATAGTTCATATGTTCAACCTAGAGAAAATTTTGAAGTTCCGCCAACATATTCAAGTTCGGTGGTGAAGTCAAAACAAGGGTCTTTGCAGCGCAGTCAATCCATGTCTTCCAAATCAAGAGCCAAAGATGGATTATCTCAACAGAGTTCCAAGTTTTCATATATCCCGGGCGACGAAGATAAAAACATTTTTTTCCGGTTTAATCGCTGGATTCCATCATTCTTTTTCCCGTATATTTCAGGTGCGGATGATGTTTTAGTCGACGGCAATTGTGGTTTTCGTGCTATAGCACTCGCACTGGGATATGGTGAAAATCACTGGCGTTTTATTCGTACGGAACTTATAGCTGAGTTGGATGAAAACAAACATAGGTACGTTGTGATGTTTCCTGATATAAATGAAATAAGGGAATCATTAAACTGGAACGGCTTAGGTGCAGCTCCCAAAAATAATTAGATGACAGTGCCACCTGCTACAATCCTTATTGCTAACAGGTTTCGAGTGGTTATAATTTTTATATCTATCGACGACTCTGCTACTTTTTTCCCGTTCTAGTTATCTCCTCGTGATATCAGTGAACATCATATGATTTCAATTGCTTATGTTCAAGATAACCATTTCATTAGAATTCGATTAGTGGGTGACTATCAAATGCCTGTTCGGAGCAAATATTGGTACTTGTACAAAACAAAAAACGCTAATGATTAGGAGGTTATATACGGAAGTCGATTTCAAAAATATCTCAAACTAAGGCCCGTAGACCCGGTTGAACGTATAGATTTAGTATAATTTACACATTTTTTATTTAATTTATCAATTCTTTATTTAATCATTTTTAATGTAGTTAATCAAGAATCTCCAAGTCGGATTAATACGTTTCATCATACATCATCAAACAAACATTTAAACGTCATCCAAAACACGTCATAATATATCAACAAAATTTATCAAGTTTTTTACATGAAAGCTAAATAAAACAATACATGCCTACTATCTATGCCTCATCACCACCACCAACATCCTCCTCATCACCACCAGCAGCCTCCTCGTCATCACCCCCATGTAACATCACGTATTTCAGTAAATATATATATATATATATATAAATATATATATATATATAAATACATATATGTATATATAAATATACATATTAATTTTTGTTAGAATGTTGATAATTACAACACTTATAATAACAATAATAATAATCAAAATAAAAATAATAATAATAATAATAATAACAATAATTATAATAATAAAGTCCAGGGGCTAAATGGTAATTTATGAAACTTAAAACATAAGTTTTAACACAAAATATCAAACCTTATAAACCACAGGGACCCAAAGTGTAAATATTTTTAAAATCACAGCCACCACCCCGTCGACACCTCGATTTTCCGGCGAGCTCCGGCATCGGATTCCGGCGAGCTCCGGCGAAGCACAAAACGACCAAAACACTTGATTTCGAACCCCACAATTTGACCGAATTGTTTCTTGGATCCAATTCGAAGTGGAATCCAACGAAAACACGCGTTAAATCCGACAAATTAACGGTTATAATCTCACTTTTATCTCGGATCCGAATCTAACTCACTAATGCACTCAAACAACAATAATAGACAAATTAAAACTACCAACTCGATCATTTCTTCATTCCTAATCAAACTCAACTCTCAAATTCATCTGAAATCACCCGAAACCTTTCATTCGAACACCCCTCGAAGTCGGACCTGCAACCTCTTTGAAATCCCATCTCCGGCCAATTTCAATCAAAATTACCATAGGGCTTCTCATCAATATCATCATCTTAAGCTTCCCCTAAGTTTAATTTGAATACAAACATCGTTTGAGCATCATTTGATTTACACAAGAGCCGCGACCTGTTCATCGATAGTTCAACATCAATTTGTCATCATACAGGTAAATTACACACACACACATACTCGATTCTTCATGGGGAACAAAATCCCCATGAATTCAAATGCATTCCATATCGAATTGAGCTTCAATTTAACCCAAATCGATCTAGGGTTCATCCTCAAATTGGGGATGGTTACTGTTAGTGTTTAAAGCAATTAAACCCTGACTTCTTTCGCTGATTAGGCCTTTGGCCTGCTGGTACCCGCGCCCCACATTAACCAAGAGGTCTCGGGTTCGACCCCGGGCCACCTCAATATTTTTTAAACCCTTTATTTAAGTTTTTAAAATTCCAGAAAAATTCCTAAAAATCATAAAAATGTTTTTACAATCATTAAAATTTTTAAACAACTAAATTATTTTTCTGAAATTTATTTTAATATTTTATCCATTTTTATTAAATGTTTTAAATAAATAAAATTTCAAATGATACAAAATTATTTATACAAAAGTGAACTTTTAATAATAATTTAATTTATTTAAATTATTATTCGACACTAAATTACTTTTAATTTATTTAAGTAATATTTATTATTGCTTAAATCATAATTAAATACAAAAGTTTTATACCTAAATCATTCCAAAAACATTTTCATTTCTTTTACCCATTTAAATAATTAAATACTTTAATTAATTGATATAATTAATTAATAAAATTAATTATTTGTTTATTTTTCCACACTTTCACAATAAAACAAATGGTTACGCGTATTGATACGTTTATTTTAAAATTCTAAACATAATCATTTCCAATAAATTCATTTTACTTATTTCAAACATTTTTAACTAAATAAATTATTTAATTTAAACTACCATTCAAAACCAAATAGAAACCCTAATACATTCCCAAATTCTCAAATCACTATTATTCTAATTCGAGGCACCGTTCCTTATGTTAATCATAAGGAAATCGTAGGTGTCTAATCTATCACGTCCAAATTCAAATCTCATCAATCAAGTGAGTATTCATATCCCCTTTTTATATCATTTCTTATTTGGGGGAAATCATGTGATACAATATATTCAATCATGATATTCTATTGTTATTTCATTCTAAATTCAATTCAAGACAGGTTATGTTATTACTTGCAATTATGTGAACATACTGTGATAAACTGGACGACAGTAAAACCCTAATTCAATCAATCAATCAATCCTGGCAACAATGTAGATCTACTGGTTTGGATAACCCACCCCATATGGCTTACGGGTGGTGATTGTGCCAGAGGCAGGAGTTAATCTATGGTGTATGTGTGGAGTTTATTATATGCAAGTGTCAAGTCAAGGGGTTGTTATTGTGTCGGTTTATCTATATGCTTTACTATTGCAATATAAGTCTTAACGTTACCTTGTGAATTTTATTCTCAATCAATCAATCAATCTATATGTATACTCAAAACTATGATTACTCACCAGCTAATTCGTTAGCTGACTTTATTTTCTCACATGATTTCAGGTTAAGCAAGTTAGTGGACTTCTACCTGCACATATAAGACCCGGACTTAGTCGAAACAAAAGAAAATTTCTATTTGTGACTTTAACTGTTGTATTTGTATCTGTTAAATTCATGTTATCCTGTAATCTGATTATAATATTATTTTCACTATTAGACAATCATGAGTTATGAACAATCAATCATTCCCTCGTCCGCTCCGATGATTCCGCCGTCGGTCGGGGTGTGACACCCCAGGTCGTCTGACAAACGGAGGCAACTCCGGCCGGGGGGGTCGATACCCTGGCGAGTAGCCCAAATGCTGCACGGATCCGCCATCCATACAAGCAAGGCGTGGGACTGGCGCGCCAAATGGAGTGACTCCGCCATAAACTCCCCCGTCGGTGGAATCTGCCGAATGATAGTCCTAGCAACAGGCGGTACTGGCGGTGGGCCGGGTGCTCTGGCGTGTGCCTGCGGCTGCGGCTGCTCCTCCTCCTCACCAACGCCTGTATTTGGTCGGCATTCGTATGGAGAATATATATAAACTTGTAGTGAGTCCATAGAAATCTTAAAAAGATACCAATTTTCTTCGTCTTCAGTCATTGGTACGTAAACCTACAAAACAATTTAATTCACGGTTATAAATTCATGATTTTTATTGTAAAACATGAAAACAGTATTACCGTATCAACTTCCCATAACGCAGGATATAGATAGTCACTCCCGTCACCATATTCGTTACCCTTAACGGACCCCGAGTATATTAAGTTAAACCACTCAAATGGGAGAATCGTCCAATGATCACTACCCGGCAACTCTTCTGTTCTACTTATTTCTTCGTATCTCCATATTGTGAGTCTATTTGTCCACGCCCGAACATGCTATAAAATAGCAACTTTTTTAATTGTTAGAATTTTAAAATAAAATAAAATTTACAAAAAAAAACTTTAAATCACACCTCTGTACCTAAAGACACGTTTCCGATTAATTCACGCCAATATTCTAACTGAATATCGGAATTACCCATGTAATACACCCTACATGTTTGGAAATCACCGTTACGTATAAACTGGATAATATTTTCAGACCAGTTCCTCCCATTCTGCCAATTATGGTTATCTATTGGATCAGGAATACTTTCCATAATATCTCGTGAGTTTGAAGAGCACTCATTTTGACGTCTTCTATTACCTCTACGAGAAGACATTTTAACTGTTTTGTTTCTCACTAACCGTATATAACAAGTAATATATATAACGTTTTATACAAAATCTTAAATCAAATCAAGGAATAATACGTCATGTCACATAATTATAAAATTTAAAAATGCACGCAAATCGAGGAAAATAAATTCTCAGAATGACTACTACGGCCCGTGAGATAACTCACGAGCCGTTATGGCACTTGTTCACCGGCCGTGATGTTAGACGCTTACGGGCCGTGATGTGTTTCACAACCCGTGAGCGGATAAAGATGCGAAATTTAAATTTTGAACACCTTACGGCCCGTAAGGCCCTTCACGGGCCGTGAAAAAAGTTAAAGGACGTCCATATAACACCTGACAGGGTGTTCAATTAGCTTGGGTCTTTCCCAAATCAACAACTTAGGATCATTTTCAAATTTCAAGGAATTTGGAAGCATTCATAAAAGAATAAATGTGGTTTTTGTCTTTAAGGAAATCAAATAGTTCTCTTTTTTCACCTAGTCTACATAAGAAATGTACACATGTTTTGTTTGTTAAATCAGAAATTTTATCTTTTCAGCACTACAAACACCTGGAACCACCGCCAGCAAAGGACGTATATACTAGCGTTATCAAAATGTATAAAAAAAATTTGTTTCTTACTAGGTGGTTGTAGGTTCAAGTCAATGATTAATATATATATATATATATATATATATATATATATATATATATATATATAATGTAAATTTAAATACAAAATAAAGATTTTATGAGTTAGCTGGTCTAAAAAACCACCACCCACTATCTAAAACCATCAAATATAATAAAAACAAATTAAAATTATTAAGAATGCTTATCATGTAGAATATCTTTTAAAACAAGGGTTATAAAGATAGATACATATCACTTTTGATTTTGAAATCAACCTTTGATCTGTTTTGAGGGACTCGTGGTGGAGCATAATATAGATATACCATTTGTTTTAATTGGGATATATTAGTAGATTACATACCATTTTACTTATTTTATTTCTTCTATCAAGCAATATTTAGTGTATTATATTATGCAGCTCTTACACTTATCTATCTGAAATTTTAAAGTTGTGTTTGATTTTATACATAACTATATATGTAATCATAATTAAGTTTATGAGTTAATAGAAATTAAATCATAAACATATAAGAAAAACAAATTCATGTACTACAAACACTACATAAATTAGGCTTATTAATTTATGAAATGCAAGGAATTTAAATAATCTAAAAGATATATTGATTATGAAATTAAAAAATATTACAAGGAAAAGATTTCACCTTTACATGTCAATAATCGGGATTAGTTTAACTTTTAACCCTTCTTTTTCCAAAGTATCATCATTACTACCATATCACATTTGGTGTTCCTTTTCTTTAACTCTTTAATTTTTGATTATTTTGTTTAATAACTTGTCGAGTACATTTACAAAATATTTTCTATTTAAGTTTCCTATTGTATAATATAAAGTGAATCGAAATATAAAAGTTTATGAAATCAGGATCCATCTGGTAATCTGATTTATTTTTATATATCACATAATCCATTAATACTATACACACATAAAAAAGATGGATGCCGGTATCTACAGGAGCCGATTAACCTTTATCAAATTCAAGTTACACTTTAACGTTTATTAAATCAGAGTTTTACATCTCAAAAGAAAACTATATCTACAATCTATAGGTATCAACATGAGCCAAATCACCTTTATTAAATTCAAGTTACACTTTAACCTTTACTAATTCACAGTTTAACACCTAGAGTTTAACTATATCTACGATCTATACCTTATATTTATTTATTTTTTTGGCACTCGTAATTTTTGTTTGTTATTTTTATCTTATACCCTTTAATTGTTAAGGTTTTTCAAATTGTCGTTGCAACATACCTTTTTATCTAAGTATCGATATAAATTTCATTCAAGACGTAGTCGTGTGCCATATTATACAAACCTTTGAAAACAAATATATATACAAGTTTCATTCAAGGTTTCATTTCATTTGTAGTTTCTTTTTTTTTTTTTACATTTTAAAGCTTTTAAAATACGATGTTTTATAAATTTAAATTTGTCATTATTGCGTGCTTATTTTTATTAATGTTTATTTTTTAACATTTCGACGTGATTTTTTAAACGTTTTTTTTCATATAAGTTTTGAGTATTATTAATGGTTCCATCACAACGCGCAAATTTACAACACTTTCATTTTTATATAAAGTTTCGAATGTTATCAAAGACAGTGGTGAAGCTTGACCAATAATATAGAGGGTAAAATTTTTTAGGGGGGCAGACTCGATATATATAAAAAAATGTACACTACTAAGCAAAAAATTTACACTATCGGACCTAAAATTAACACTACTGATGGAACCCTCCCCCTTCCCCCGGCCCCTTATAACATTCGCCCTTGATAAAAAACATCAAGATTTCATTTTTTATATGAAGTTACATATGTTATTAACGTTTCTCTTTAATGCTTTTGTTAATTGGCAGGAACGTGAACATGTTACTTTTTTCACAGTTTTACGCACCTGTCACCAAGCGCGGCCCTGGGCAAAATTTTAGACCTTTCACATATAGGTTGATGCCTATTTTTTCCTACTCGCCCAAAACTCAAATTTCAAATTTCGCGGGGTTTCTTGGTGACGGCCTCGCTCGTCGCATTATCGTACGGGTCTTAACACTAGTTTTATAAAGAATATAAGATTAATTAATTTCCAAGATAAACAATGTTTTGTAAATATATATAATACAAGGGTAACACTACCAAAAACCGTATTAACTAATTTATGTAGTTTTCAACATCACATGTGCATGTAAAAGAAAAATATTATACTATTATAAAGAGGTCTAAGGTTAAACCTTAAGAAGTGTAATATATATGGGGTGTAGTGTATAAGTAAAAGCAAAGATATATTTGTCAATCTTAAGAAAATGTAAAAGAAAAATGGCATGCACATACATTTACAACCGTACAAAATTTATATATACATACTTCAAAAAGAATACTAGCATACATATATATACAGTTAAATGTTTAAATTAACATAAAATCCTATATATTTATATAACTCTAAAATTATAATCAATAGCATAAAGGGAACGAAACCTGCGACCGCACTTCATATCTAAAACAAAAATAATGAGTGTATCGATTGACAAAAAATTATGAAGAATTTACAGTCGAAAAAACATTAATTTACATGCACACATTCTTACCCTTCTTATTAAATATTTAGGCTATTAGTATTTTAATAATACATATGATATATAATGGGTCCTGCTGGGGACACCGCAGGTGTTTTTGGGAAAAAACCGGATCAAAAGGTCACGGTTTGGCCAAACCGTGACACTTTGGGGAGAAACCGGACCAAAATATGACGGTTTGGCCAAACCGTGACATTTTGAGATATTTTTTTGAATCAAAAGGTCACGGTTTGACCAAAAGGTCACGGTTTGAGATATTTGTGAGATATTTTTTTGAGTATTGAAATAAATTAAACGGTATTTCTTGAGAATTGAAATACATTAAAAGTTATTTCTTAAAAACTAAAATACATTAATTTATATTTCTTGAAAATTGAAATACATTAAAAATTACTTCTTGAAAGCTAAAATATATTAATTCATATTTCTTGAAAATTAAATTACACTAAAAGTTACTTATTTAAAGCTAAAATACATTAATTCATATTTTTTGTGAACTATAATAAACTAAAATATTGTGCTTAATATTTACATAAATTAATTAAACTTTGGTAAACAAATCATGCGTTATGTTATTGAATAAATCAATTTTTGAGGACTACGATTCATATACACTTAACAAAATTGAGGTTTGTAAGTTAGTTTTTAAGTGTTAGTTTGTTTATTATATATGTACGTAATACTAAAAATTTTAATAAAAGAAAATTTGAATCCTATAAAAATATTATAAGTTACAAATTGAACAAAATATCTTACATTTTTATTATAAAAAATTAAAAAAAATTAAATATTATACCCAATATGTCACGGTTTGGCCAAACCGTGACATATACACCTCCAAAACCAAGAAACCCACTCCCAATAATTAACCCAATCCCGAGGTGCAGAACTTTTTCTGA
This sequence comes from Flaveria linearis, assembly GCA_024085815.1. Lineage (NCBI taxonomy): Eukaryota > Viridiplantae > Streptophyta > Magnoliopsida > Asterales > Asteraceae > Flaveria > Flaveria linearis. The sequence continues at coordinate 4,292,155 of CM044003.1, forward strand.
AACCCAATATGTCACGGTTTGGCCAAACCGTGACCTTTAGGCTTCAATATGTCACGGTTTGACCAATATGTCACGGTTTGAATTGTTTTTTTTTAAATTTTCTACGGTGCGCCTAAAATTCCTTTATATAATATTCATATATGATGTAACACAGATGAACATGGGATGTCTTGTCTGCACTGCAACAAAAAGCAAAAATTGCTGTTACAAAGCCAAAAATCCCGTGAATATTATTTGCTTACAGAAAACAGTTTAATTCTTTAATTAATTATTGACAAATTACAGCTTTATTTATTAAATAATTATTATCAAGAATATATGGGATTAGTAATATATTGCCACATAATATCACGTGATTCGGAGTATTTTGCGTGACATTCATTGAATATTTCAACCATTGTAATTAATTTCAATTATTATTTCACTTAATTATAAAATAATACCCATTTTCGGCCTTTCTTCTGTCTATTACAATCGTAACAGTCAATATCTGGAATTTAATTTATTTTGTTTTTAGTTTATTTTATATGAGGAAAACTACACCTAGCGGGCCGGACCACAACCGCTAGGTGTAGTTTTCCTCATATACCCTCTTTGGGTGTTACATGCCGTTTTTACTACGATTGTTATTGTTATTGACTGTGTTATATCTTTGTGTGATATATATCTTTGTGATATATATCTTTGTGTTGTATGCTTTATCTAATTCTTTATGTGATATATATCTGTGTGTTGTATGCTTTGTATGATGATTGTTATTGTTATTGACTTTGTTAACGAGTCGGGGGTCTCTTCGGAAGCGGTCTCTCTATCTCTCTAGATAGAGGAAAGACATGCCACCATATACCCCTCCCAGACCCCGCTCTCCAGCGGGATACACTGGGTATGTTTGTTTGTTTGTTTGTTTATTTATATCGATCAATTTAGTTACATATATTTTAATTTATTTACAATGCTGGACGTATTAGATAAGCATTCTCGCTTCGCATGAAACATATTTTCAAAATTATATGAGAATTAGTGCCGTTTTTAGTTTACTCATGTAATGTAACGTCTAGGCGTGAAAATGAGTTTAATTTAAATTAACTAATAAGTATATTTTTTCCCTCTTTAATACAGGGAGTGTTGATCCAACTTTAGGTTTAATTTTTATAAAAATTGTTTTAATTGATCTTAAAAATGTAAATTTCCAATTGATATATTTTAGAAGTAGATTTTACATGTATTTGTTAGCTACTAAACAAACAGATTCTCAATTGTCTTTTTGGACATTAATGTTTTACTAAGAACATATGCTATTTTACCGTGATGTGTTAAACTATAATATTAAAATAAAATCAGTAGGAAAACATGGATTTTGAAAAGTAATAAATGTTAATGGCTGAAAAAAAATTGTTACTAAACCAACATGGTAAATAGTTTTAAATTCAACTCTTAGCCCTATAAAGTGCACATATTATTTTTAAAGTTTTTCTTCGTTTCTTTATTCAAATTTTGTTCTTTTCCTTAAAATTAATGATGCTCAAAAATTGTTGTTTATCAAAAACAACGTGGTTGTCGGTCATCAAATTCTGACCATTTCATGTATTGAATTTTACGTTATAATTATAATATAACTTTTGTAATAACGTTGTATTGGAATGTTTTAATTATAATGATACTATAATATTTAACGTAACCTAGTTTGGTTTGTCATGGTGATAACGATTTTATTAGTGAAAAATATAAGCTTTTAGCTGGAATATTATATTTAAGTATTTATGTGGTTTTTAGTGAGTCATCAACCGCCGTTCACAAAAGAAAAATATTGTTCACGAGAAAGAAAGAAGATTCTTCTATTTCATATACTTCATATACAATAATATAAAGTAAGGATGCAATAATAATACGACTCATTAACCAGGCATAGATGAAAGTTGAAATACAATTCATATTTCGTAAAATGTAAGAATTCGGATCTTTAAAATAAACTGTTTAAAATAGGCGCGGTAACAACACTATAAGTCATGGGAGTTTATAATGATTAAATGAAAATTTAAATTTTAGTAATTCAAATTATTACACATTGATCAATAATAATCTATACTATTAATTAACCGGTGACAATCCTAATTTTAGCTTTATTACCGGTAATAATCTCAGTGAGATAATCATCAAATATATGTGATTGATATGTACTTGATTTCACTTATAATAATAATTATAATTGAAATGAAATAACATACAAGTGAAATCGAATAGAAATTAAATGCAAAACGAGTGCAAATGTTGATAATTATGCTAGTAGAATTGTCATGTTAATAGAAATAAAAATTGGGATTATCACCGACAAGTTAATAGTATGAGTTATTATCGACCAATAAGTAATAATTTGGATTATTAAAATTCAACTTGCCTAACTAAAATAACAAACTTTCTCTTTTTTTTTTTTTCTTGTTGCTAGTCTTTTATATAATTGTTGGTTGTGTAAAAACAATAATAGGTGCGGGAATAAAAGAGAGATTATGATATTTGTGTTACCTTGAAAATTATCAACTTCTTTTCAATTCAAATACCTTCTATTTATTTTACTATATTAAAAAAATTATACCATACTATCGAGAATTTTACTCTAATAAATATTAGTATAGTAGTCTTTTACACAAATACATACACATATATAATATATGTATGTATGCGCGCATTTATTTAATTAGTTATTGTAAAAAGACATTTTTTTACAAAAGGGTAATGCACTTTGTGTTAAATTGCGCCTTTATATTATTTAAGTGCTAAACATATCACATTTTATACAACGGTTAATACACGGCTAACAAATCTACACAATGCATATGTGTGTCTAAGTCTGTAATGGGTTTTGAAGCACATTACATTGTGCGTTCACTCCACATTTACATTGTGCAAAGTATTTGAGTATATAAAGGGATGAAAATTTAAATTTATAAAACTCATGCACGTACACATGACTTACTATTTTTATTACAAGTAAATGAATATGTTATGGAAGTCATATCAGCCTGTAAACATTCATACTGTGTCATATCCTTGTTCGTCCCATTATTGGAATTTTAAATTACAATGATTAGGCTTGCAAAACGTTCCTTTTGAACCATGAAAATGATGGAGATATTTTTGAATGCGTTTTAAAGTTGCAATAATAATTTACTAATAATGCTAAATAAAGAAAAGGAAGCACATGCAAGAAAGTTTGTTTTAAGTCTCTAATTACCATTGAAGTTGCCCCCATTTTATTCAAGTTTAAAGTGAAGTCAAATGCAAGTAGGCTTTCTTTGAGGAAGCGGTTAACAATGATATTGCAATAATGACTACATAAAGCCTTAAGCTTTGGGGGGAAATTGGTATCAATAGTACTCAAAGTTAATCTTCTTAAAAGTATATAAACCAATAAGTTACCACCCTTTAGACCTAAAAAGGTCACTCAATTCCTCGCTAAAGTTTTGTACTCCTTAATTATGGTTTTAGTCTTTTTATTCCCATATATATGGAGCCTAAAATTTTAGGAAAGTCACAAATATTATTATGAGAGGTTTAGTATCATCTATTACACGTTCACGATTGAGATTTTGAGATATGATACATGTCCTATGATCCATATGTTTCGAGTTTTGTTCCTACCTTGTATGCTATAACATAACATAACATAACATAACATAACATAACATACCCAGTAAGTCTCACTCAAGAGCAGGGTCTGGGAGGGGTAGGTGGCGGCGAGTCTTTCCTCTATCTAGTGAGATAGAGAGACTGCTTCCGAAGAGACCCCCGACTCGGTAACGAAAACCAATAACAGTCGCAATCGCTAACATAAAGTAAGTCAGACAACACACAGGTATAAGTCACTTAAATAGATAGAAAGCGTGTATATCAAATAAACAGATAGAATCACGTATAAGGGCAGAAATAGGAAGATAGGTGGGCCGCAACAGATCTACGTCTACCCTTCCTGCCCAAGATCTACGTCTACCCTTCCTACCCACTGGTCCCGCTAGAAGTCCTTAATTTTAATTCTACGTCTCCACTCAATCCTATCCTCGATCATGTGCTCGGAGAGGTGCAAGTCTACCATATCTCGCCTAATTATTTCGTCCCAAGTCAACCTAGGTCGACCTCTATTCCTCCTACCCTCTATGGTGATGTTCTCTACTGCTCTAACGGGTGCTACCATCGACCTTCGCTTTACGTGGCCAAACCATCTTAATCTTCCCTCTCTTATCTTATCTGTGATACACGCCACCTCCAGCCTCCGTCGAATCGCGTCGTTTCTTATTCGATCCAATCTGGTGTGTCCACACATCCATCTGAGCATACGTATTTCCGCGACCTCTATTTGTCTCTGGTGCGATTTCTTTATGGCCCAACAATCTGTTCCGTATAACATTAATGGACGTACTGCCACTCTGTAAAGTTTTCCCTTTAATTTTGTTGGGAACCTCTTATCACACAGGATCCCTAATGCTGCTCTCCATTTGCACCATCCTGATTGCACACGGTGAGATACATCGCTGTGTATCTCTCCGTCCTCCTGTACGTACGAGCCCAGGTATTTGAACGTAGACGTCTGTGGTACCGTCATACCCTAGATGTTGATGTGTATGTCCTCTTCAGCCTCACCACTAAAGTTACAATGCATGTATTCCGTCTTAGAGCGACTTATCGTTAAGCCTCTGTTCTCTAGTGCTGCTCTCCATTGTTCTAGCATGCACCACGGGACAGGCTCTTGTATAGACTTGGTCATCTCATCCAGCACTATTATGAAGAGAAAAGGGCTTAATGCCGATCCTTGGTGTAGTCCCACTTCCACGGGAAGAAGTCTGTGTCCCCGACTGGTGCTCGCACACACGTTTTTGCCCCTTCGTACATATCCATTATTATTTTGATATACTTCTCTGGTACCCTTCTGAGTCGTAAACTTTCCCAAATGAGTTACGCGGCACACTGTCATATGCTTTTTCTAGGTCAATGAATACCATATGAAGGTCCCTTTTCTTTTCTCTATATTTCTCTATTAACCTTCTTATGACGTGTATGGCTTCTGTTGTGGAGCGTCCTGGCATAAATCCAAATTGATTCACCGTAATCTGAGTTTCTCGTCTAAGCCTCGTGTCAATAACTCTCTCCCATAGTTTCATCGTGTGACTCAATAGCTTTATTCCCCTGTAATTTGCACAACATTGGACATCTCCTTTTTTCTTATATATGGGGACTATGAAACTGCTTCTCCATTGCTGTGGCATCCTCCCTGTTTTGAAGATGATGTTAAATAGGTCTGTTAGCCATTGCAGACCCTCGTTTCCCAGGCACTTCCACACTTCAAGCGGTATGTTGTCTGGCCCCACCGCCTTAGCCTTTCCCATTTTCTTTAACGCTCTCGTAACTTCGTCGACTGTGATGCTTCTACCGTAACACTTGTTTTGTTGGTGTGGTTGATTTGGTATACTAATCGTAGTTTGTTGGTGAGGGTTCCTTATGTTGAAAAGGTTATCGAAGTAAGTTTTCCATCTCGCCTTGATGTCGTTCTCCTTCAGCAATACTTTTCCATCCGCAGCCTTTATAAACTTGACCATTCTCAGGTCTTGTTTTCTACTTTCTCTTGCCCTGGCAATCTTAAAAATTTCATATTCTCCTTCCTTCGTCTCTACCTTGTATGCTATGTATGCGGTTAATACGTTACACGTTTTTTACGTTGATTGTGAAATCGGTCGATAGGACTCGGAATATGTGTACTGCCTATTTCTTTTACCAAGAAGTCGATGAAAAATAAATCTTATCCGAAACGATTTCAAAAGTTAAAAATTCAGACCATACAGTAGGATCCAAATCATCTAATTATCTATTAGTGATGTTTCATGATTTGTTTATTTTCAATAGTAATGACATAATTTCACATCTTTCTATTCTAATTAAAAAGTAACTATGGAAGACCCGTGACAACTTCATATTTCTTCTTATTAAAATTTTTTTGCTTTTATCTCATATTAAATATTTTACATGAATTACTAATAATATTATTTAATTTTATTAGATCTAAAATAGTTTTATAAATAAATTAATAAACTGGTCTTTTTGTTAATTTTGTTACCAATAACGAACTTTTATAAAATAAGAAATAAATCTAAAATTTAAAACGTTTTATAATATGAAATGTTTTAAAACTGTTCTTTTTAATAGGTAAAATATTTATAAACCAAAATAATTAAAATTTGAACTTATAATAAAGAAATTTTAAAATAATATTTTTAAAATGGGTTGTTTTTAAACAAAATTATTAACTTTTTTTGAAAAAAAAACTTAAAAAAACTTTAAAAAGTTGATACTTATCTTATAATATTGTTTTATAATTAATAAATTTTTATATTTAAAAAACTTTAAAAAGTTGATACTTATCTTATAATATTGTTTTATAATTAATAAATTTTTATATTTTATTTATTCAACTCGTGTAATACACAAGTTGTTTAAGCTAAATTTTACATATGCTCTTATATGTTTAAACAAGAAGTAAATGAACAGTGGTTTACTGATTATGTTGCTTGAGGTACAACCATCCATTACACCACATCCTTTTCCCCTTCCATGATATGTGGCTTTTGTGGCATTTTCTAGTAGTTTAGAGAGAGGGACTGTTGGGGTGGCGAGCATTCAATCGTGGTCATCGGCGGTTGCTCCGCCGTCATCCCCCTTTGTTGTTTCGCAAATATCCTTGTTGTTGCTTGACACCTGGTAGTTTTTTTTGTGTGTAGAGAGAGAGAAGTGTTTATTCACCTTCTTATCTGCAGGATCGTATGTTGGTCACTCAACAAGTGGTTTTTCTCTCAAACTCACCTTGAACGACACTCAGAAAGAGTCTATGAAGAGTTGATCACAATATAACAAGTAACAAACAGTAAATAAACACAGGATGTAAATTTTCAAGGTACTTTTATATATTGCTTCTCAACTCAAAGGATTACAAGACTCTTAGACTCAATCTCTCTACCTAATGAGTTACAAAGAGAAGATATATATAATACTACCTACAGCCGGATATACTTTGATACCAGCTAGAAACCTCTAACCAAACATCTATACTACAAGACTATAAGTGAGGTATTTGGTAGTCAGGACATGTCCCTGACTTATCTTTTGTCACCAACTAAAGTTGGTAACATGTACTATCATAAAATGGTATACAGTAGAGTAAAGTATGGTCAACAGCATGGTTCTTTTAGGAAGAAGCCATGCTGTATCAGAGGTCTGCAGCGGACTGTCAGAGACCATACTTATGTCTACTCGACATAGCAATGTCTTCCGAAGGATAAATTTCTTTGGAAGAATAACTTCTTCCGAAGCCACTTATACTTCGGAAGACTGCTTCTTCCGAGGCTTGGAGTCTTCTTTGTCTTCGGAAGGAGACTTGGTCCTCAGTTCTTTGTTCAGACTTTGTCTTCGGAAGTCTTTAGACTTTGTCTTCGGAAGTCTTCAGACTTTGTCTTCGGAAGTCTTCAGACTTTGTCTTCGGAAGTCTTCAGACTTTGTCTTCGGAAGTCTTCAGACTTTGTCTTCGGAAGTCTTCAGACTTTGTCTTCGGAAGTCTTCAGACTTTGTCTTCGGAAGTCTTCAGACTTTGTCTTCGGAAGTCTTCAGACTTTGTCTTCGGAAGTCTTCAGACTTTGTCTTCGGAAGTCTTCAGACTTTGTCTTCAGTTCTTTCTTCAGACTTCGGAAGATCTCATACTTTGCTTTGGAAGCCTTTTGAATGTAGCACCAAAATGACTATGTGAAGTGGTTTTGGTTGCACCAGCCTTATAATGATCTAACAAACTCCCCTAGGCTGATGCTACCAAAACTTCACTTCTCTCTTCTTCTCAAAACTTTCAGTACCAAGGAGAGTAGATATTTATCTGTGTCCTTGTTCTTCCCTGATGTGGTGCTGATAAGTTTGTACAAATCCTTGGTAGACAGAACATGTAACATCCAAAAGTTCGATATTAATTTATTTAATTAGAATTAGTGTTCAGTCGCATAACATGTGTACGAATGAGGCCTAATCGCACGAATGACGGGCGTATGGGCTCAGTCGTACGATTGAGCTGTGCGAATGGGTCCAGTCGTGCGACTGAGTATGGCGGCTAAAATAGGCATGTAGGATAAGTAGGGCGGTTAAGTGTGTTCAAAAGCATATTTTATCTATAGTAATCTCATCCCCTTGTTCCTTTCGAACCCAAACACCCTGTTCTTGCCAAATCAACGGTTTCGGCTTCATTTCGGTAAGTTTCGCTTGGTACGGATCGATTCTTGAATATGTTAATACGGATCGATTCTTGAATATGTTAAGCTGTGTATGTGATTGAAATTGATCCAAAGACATGTTTCAAATCGGGGTTTCTGTTCAATCTTTCTGTTAAGCTAAAAAGTGAGGGTTCAGATCCTAGTTTTTGTGAAATTTGATGAAATAAGGACCCGAAACGGTTGTAAATAAAGTGTATATGTTCTGTTGTGAATATGGCATAATCTGAACGGTTAAAACTCGAGTTTTTGGATCAAATATGTCAAGAACACAGCTGCTGATCCGTTTCAGGCGAATGAGCCCAGTCGCATGACCCATTCGTGCGACTGAGTCAATCGCATTATTCAAACGTGCGACTGAAGTTCAGTCGCATGAACCAATCGCACGAATGGAGTTCATTCGCACAAACCCTGTTATAGCTCATTCGCACCTCTGTCGTATGGTCCATTCGTACGACTAAGCCCCGTCGCATGTTTAGTCGTACGAATGAGTCCAGTCGCATAGCCTTAGTCGTATGAAGTGGTCAGCTAGGGGTGATTTGACTAAGCTAGGGTTGTTGTTTTATATTTGCTTTGAGAAGGAGAAGTTTTAGCTGCCTAGTGTATTGGATTGATAACCACTTGCTGAGAACATTAAGGTGAGTTCTAATTGCCCTTTTTATGTGTTAATGCCATTTGATAAATGTTGTTTGATAAAATCGGGCACTGACATGCATATAAATAAATAGAAAATGTGAATAAGAGTTGAAAGTGGTAAATTCTGGTAAATGGCGAGGTGGAGGTTTGACCCACCAACTATAGACGGAGGTTTGACCTACCAACTATAGACGGAGGTTTGACCCGTCAACGCCAACTATAGACGGAGGTTTGACCCGTCAACGCGCGAGGTGGAGGTTTGACCCACCAAACTATAGACGGATGTTTGACCCGTCAACGCGCGAGGTGGAGGTTTGACCCACCAAATTAAAATTGATAAAAAGATGTCCATAAATACCTTGTGGATATTCGATATGCATATCAATACTGGGATAAATAAATGGACTGATGAATGTGTGTGTGAATCATTCGGTGTGGTAACAGTTGATGGGTTATTGTTATTGAAATGTGGTGTATGTTAGAACTCACCAGTTTATCTGATTTTGTGTTTGTTTTCTTATGCATGCCAGGTAGTAATAGAGGTGCTCGTGATGGTCCCCCACAGAGTTAGATTCCGGTTATGGTGTATGATACTGGCCACAAATGTTGGGTTTTGGAAACGAAGTACTTGAAGTTTAACAAAGTTTTCAAATGTAGGTTAAAGTCTTGTAAATATTGTTAACGATGTAAACAGTTTTTAATATATATAAAATTCCACTGCGTTTGTAGTCTCTGAATTATTATTATAACCCAACTAGTAGCACCCTCCTTACTATATTATAATGTTATGAGATTGAGGGTGTTACAGAACATCCAGTCTGTTACCTTGGATTATGTGTACCCTTTGTTATGGCCCTCTGAAAAGAGTTAGTTGATGGAAACTATAGTCATATTCCCATCTAACTATAGGTTCCAATTCCTGACCCTCCACCATCTGTAGAAAGGCTGCGCCTTTAGTGGTGGGTCTTTCCTTTTCTTTTTGTCTTTTCAACTTCAACTCTTCTTCGATCTTGGCCTTTGCAGTTAGCTCGGCTAGATGAAGACTGCTGAGATAATTTCTGATGATAGCTGCAGTCTCTGAGTTGGAGGGGTTGGAGAATGGCTTCTCTGCAAGCTCAGCAATGTCAAATCTGTTGAGATGCAATAGAGAAGTGGCATTAAGCCGGTTGGTTTCACCATTATCCCTTTCCACAACAAAGTTGTGAGAAGGTTCATCGAACCTCCACTGGATTATAACTTTCCTAGGTCCAGGAGACTGACTAGGAATCCTGTCCTCCTTCCTTGTATCCAGTAGAGTCGCCAGTTTCCTTCTTAGTCTCTTCTCTTCAGCATTCAGAGTATCAGTGTTGAGACCGAGAAGTCTTACAGCCTGGCCCAAAGTACTTCTAGGCAACTCAAGAAATTGACCTAGAGTGAGGGAGCTTGAAGAGTTATCAACATAGGTGATGTTGATAAGGTCTCCCTCACAGGAGATGCTGCTCATAGTAGTACAGTTGGTGAGCCTTGTCTTGAGCTCCTTTATTTCCTCAAGAGAGAGATGTTTAGAAGGGTGAGGGGATGATCTTGGTTTCTGTTGGGTAGGTTTAGGTTTAGTGGTTCTAGGTTGTATTTTGGGTTTAAGGATAGGAAGTTTGGGTGGTTGAGGTGATGAGGTAGGTTTGGGTAGAGTTGTAGGTTCAGGGGTGTAGGTTTCATCTGAGGGTTCGGTTTTGATGGTAAATGGGATTGGTTCTTCTGGTGTGGGTTGTGGTTGAGTGGTTGGCTGTGGTTGAGTGGCTGGGGTGAAGACCATTCCCTGTCCCCTCCTATACATCTCCTTCTTTTTCCCCATACAGATGTCAGCTTTTATTTCACTGACAATCCGTTGGAGTGTCCTGTCGAACATAGGTCCCACCTGCCTACCAGAGAAGTCGTGAGCCCGGAGATAGTCTTTCATCCAGGCTTTATCACTGAGCTTCTTGGTGGCAGTGACCCTCTCTACCTCCTCCCTCCGCTTCTTCTCCTTCATCTTCTCCCTTGCAGCTTTCATCCTTTCCTTCTCCATTTGATCCTGCTCTTTGTTGTGGAGTAGCAGGATCATATCATCATCATGTGGAGACAGTTCAGGAAGACTGAAGCCTCTTGAGAGCAGGAATTTAATCCTAGCCTCTCTCAGCTGTAGGGCTTCTCTCCTTTGTTCTTCTTCTTCTCTTTCCAAGGCCAACCTGGCTTCTTCTTCTTGCCTTAGCCTGGTTGTCCTCTCCAAAATCACCAACTCCTTTAGTGGTAGCAGGAGTACTTCCTCATTGGCAGCTCCTAAGTTGATGAGCTGATCAATGAGTGCTGTCCTTCTCTTGGTGTTGATTTCCTCCTGATTGGCTGCAGCTTCCTTAGAACTAGCAACTAGCAGCTTCTCAGCAGGAAACCTACCTTTCTTCTTGAGCTTCTCAATCCTTTCCTCCTCCTGAAGTTCTGCCGCAGTCATTTTCTTTTTGCCTTTATCTTTAGCAGAACTTGTCTGTGGTAGTTCTTGGATAGAGGGTTCTGATTGAGAGAGAGGATCAGCTGGTGTTTGGGATGGAGGTAGATTAGAAGTGTCCTCCCTGCTCATCTCAGATGCTATTTCAGTAATAACATCTGTGATGATCAGTTCCTCGGACATTTGGAACAAACCTTCCGCAGCTTCCCTCTCAGCTTCGGAAGACTTATCTTGTTCTTCCGAAGTTTCAACTTTAGCTTCGGAAGTTTCAGCCTGAGCTTCGGAAGAAGAGGCTGATGCAAGTTTTGTCCCAACTGTTTCAGTTGCTGGGCCATCAGTCCCCATTTCCTCTTCGAAGTTAATCTCAGGTTCCATGTGGATCTTAGGTTGACCAACTTCTTCCACAGTGGTAGAAGGTGCAGTCAGTCTTTGAAGCTCCTCAGCCCCAAAGTATATGAGTGTGGTGTCGTGGCTGGGCTGTTCTAAGGAGGATCTCAATACAAACTTTGTGAAAAGCCTGTAGAGATCATGAAGCATCTGTGAGTCAATCTTTAGAGTTGATTGAAATGACTCAGGTAGGTTGATGAGTTGGGAAGTAGAAGACTGGATTAGTGGTTCCCCAGATGTTTGTCTCTGATCTTTCTCCCCCTTTTTGGTAGCATCATCTTGAGAGCTAGATGAGCTAGAGGAAGAAGTCAATGAGACCTGAATAGGTACATGCCTAAAAGACCTCTTCGTCTGTTTCTCAGCTAGTTGAGCCTTGAGATTGTCAATCTCAAGTTGCTGAGTGGTTGTCCTTGTCTCTAAGATCCTCACATGAGATTTTAGGTTTGATACCTTAGAGAGCAAGTACTTGAGTGTGAGTTGCATACTTCCCTCATCTTCATGTGAAGAATCACGGGGAGATGAGATAACATACCTAGTATGTTCAGTCTCATCACCAGATGTGGCTTCTTGGCACCCTGGATACCTTTGCTCAAATTCATCTCTTTCAGAGATGTCAATGGGCAAAGTTGCCGTAGACTCAGTCTGATTGATGTTACCACTGTCCTTAGAGCTCAATGAGAGACTCTGAGTAGTGGCAGCTGAGCCTACATGAGTCCCCTCCACATCAGTGGGACTCACCTCAGTAGTTGGCTGCTGATGGGGGCTAGCGATAAGGGATCTCTCTTGGTTCTGTTGATCTTTGAGAGGGTGTTGTAGATCAACTTCATGGCCATGGAGAGATGTAATCTCTTCATCAGTTCGGAGTAATAGGTCAGTGAAAGAAAAAGAGGTTAAACCTACTGACCCGGGACCTAGATCAATGTCTACAGGCATTGAGCCTCTGGTGGGGCTGTCCCTTGAAGGCTGCACAGGGGAGTGTAAAGACTCACCCTGTGGGCTAAAGGCTTGAGGTTCGGGCTCTTGGGTTTGAGACTGAGGAGGCTCAAAACCCAAATTGAGGTCAAATGAGAAGGATGGTGTGACCTCGGACTGAGTGGGAGCCCATGTTTCCACTCTAGCCCTCTTGGTTTGAATTAGAGGAGCTTGTTCAATCAGAGTAGATTAAACAAGGGTTCGTTTGGGACGTCTCTGATATGTAATTTTAATGGGTGGAGAAGGTATGGGGATATTTGTGGTGGAGGTTGCTGGTGTGGGTTCATCACCTGTGGGGTTAACAGGGATGTCACCAGGAGCTATGCGCTCAATCATCTCTGGAGGTAAAGGAGTGTACCGTCCAGTAAAGTTGATGGACACCTTCTTCAATATCTTAAAAATGGTAGGCCGCACTTGGGGAACAGTAAGAGCAGTTGCACAGACAAGCTTGCTCGGTTCCAACTCGCAGTTGATAATGTGTTGAATGTATCGAGGATACATGAAGAATGTGTCCCTTCTTAGATTTCTAATCAAATTGGTCAACATAAATCTTGAGTAGTTGAAGCGCCGACCTCTCACCAACCCGTGAACTAGGCATCCTAGTTCATATGGGATTTGATCCCATCCCCCAGACTTGTTGGATAGGTAGTGCAGAATGATGTGCAGCAGGAACTTCCAATGATATGAGAAGTTGAACTTGTAGACGGTTGACCTGCTCACACCCCCACCATATCCCATGAGGATGTAGGTGCTATCTAAGTCTTCTTTGGGAAACTCAGTAGGAGCCCCATCATCATTGAGCTCTAGATGCTCCCTGATGAGTTGTTCAGTTATGATCAACTCCTGTCCACAAATGCGGTTCTCAGGACGCGAACCCCATTTAAGACTTCAGCTTGACCGTTACTCCAGAATTCAGTCATGTGGTTGGAGTAAATGGTGGGGTTAACAGTAAGCGCCGTGAGGTAGGTTGATTCAGTAAGAAAGGTGATTATTTGAGTGAAGTCAGCATCTCTTGACGAATCAAGTAATGCGACCTGGTTGTGCTGAGGGTTTAGCGCCATTACAGAGAAAGTAAGCTTGAATTTGGGTGAAATTTCAGGTTTGACAGTGAAGGGAATAGTTAGGGCAGTAAATTGGTAAAAGAAGATGAAATTGAACAGTCTGAATTATTTAAAGGGGATGAATTGTGATAGTGGTGGTAATAGGGTAACTGTTTGGGGTAATGGTGGTTTTCGGTTGTGAAGTGACAATGGCGGCAAGGGATAATTTTAAATAATCTGACCATCATCATCAAATTTTTACCTTTTACAGAGTGGGGCACAAAAAGATATTCGTTACACAGTAAAATCTCTAATTCCGAATATAAAATATTTCCGAAGGTAATTATCTTCCGAAGACAATCTTCTCTTCCGAAGCAAGGCATTGCTTCCGAAGGTAAAAATGACTTTTCAAATGAAGAGTTTTATGAGCTTCAGAAGTAGATCTGATGCAAAATCAATCGCTTCTTCCGAGACTAAAAACTTTTCCGAGAAGAAAATTTTTATTGAGGAATTTGGCTTCAGAAGATATTTAAGAATATCTTCTGAGCGTTAATTCCTCTTCGGAAGGAATTTACACTTGGAATATAAAAAGATCTTTTGTAACAGGGCTTAAATTATATTGACACAAGACATTACACATTAAAAAGTTTTCAAAAGAGATAGTTAATCAATGTTTATCATCCCAATAGCTGATATGAGATACTTAAATCTTTGGTCATCAAAAGATTTTATGAACAAATCAGCATATTGTTTATTTGAGTCAACTTTGATTAGCTTTATCAGATTTTTCTCATGAATATCTCTAATGAAATGGTACCTGATATCAATGTGCTTTGTCTTTGAGTGCTTCACCGGATTCTCAGTAATGGAAATAGCACTGTTGTTGTCAATATGGATAGGAGTAGTCATGAAGTTAAAGCCATAGTCTAACATCTGATTTTGAATCCATAGCAGTTGAGCACAGCATCTAGCAGCAACAATGTATTCAGCTTCAGCAGTTGATGTAGAGACACAGGATTATTTCTTGCATTGCCATGAGATAATCCTTCCACCAAGAAATTGACATCTTCCTGATGTTGATTTCTTGTCAATGTTGCAGCCACCATAATCACTATCAGAGTATCCATAGAGATTGAAATCACTATTTCTTGGATACCAGAGACCTAGTTTACGTGCTCCTTTGAGGTATCTGAGGATTCTCTTAACAGCAGCCAAATGAGACACCTTGGGAGCAGCCTGATATCTTGCACAAATGCATGTGGCAAACATGATATCAGGTCTACTAGCAGTAAGATACATCAGAGAACCAATAATTGCTCTATACTGATGTTGATCAATATCCTCCCCCTCAAGGTCAGGGCAAAGATTATGGTTTCTGGGTATGGGTGTCTTGGCTGATTTACAGTCCTTCATTTCAAATCTATCTAAGATGTCTGAGACATACTTAGATTGATTTATGAAGAACCCTTCCTTCATCTATTTCACCTGAATTCCAAGGAAAAAGTCCATTTTTTCCATGGAACTCATTTCAAATTTCTGCTTCATAATGCTCAAAAGTCCTTACACATTTGGTCATTTGAAGAACCAAATATGATGTCATCAACATAGACTTGAACAAGCAAAATGTCCTCTCCAATCTTCCTGATGAAGAGAGTCTTGTCAATGGTACCTCTGGTGTAGCCATTCTTTAGGAGAAACTGAGACAAGGTCTCTTACCATAGCCTAGGTGCTTGGTGCAGCCCATATAGAGCTTTATCCAGTTTGTACACATAGTTGGGGTGCTGTGGGTCTTCAAATCCTGGAGGTTGACAAACATAGATTTCCCTATCTATATCCCCATATAGAAAAGCACACTTGACATCATGTTGGTAGACTGTGAAGTTCTTGGATGCAGCATAAGCAAGGAAGATCCTAACTGCCTTAAGTCTTGCAACAGGTGCAAAGACATCAGTATAATCGATTCCTTCCTCTTGGGTGTATCCTTGAACTACTAATCTTGCCTTGTTCTTGATAATCAAGCCTCTGTCATCTTTCTTGTTTCTGAATACCCATTTAGTGCCTATGGGTACTTGACCAGAAGGTAGTGGGCATAGATTCCAGACCTTTTGTCTTTTGAATTGAAGCAGCTCCTCCTGCATCGATTCAACCCAACTACTATCTTTCAAGGCATCTTCCACCTTCTTGGGTTCCATCTGAGATAAGAAGCATGAGTACAAGCAGACATTCCCATGATGAGTTTTCCCTCTTGTTCTCACACTTTTAGAGACATTCTCTATGATGTTTTCAGTTGGATGGTGTTGTGAATCCTAAGACGAGGAATCACTTCCAGTTGCAGAGATAAGTCCAGGTTGGACATATTCTGATCAGGAACTAGATCACTCTGTCCAGCTGCTGTTTCAAAATCATTCAATGAGGACTGATTGAATGATTGAAAAACATCATCAATGGTTGGTTATGAGGTAGTATTAACAGTTGCCTGTTCCTTCAGAATACTACTTTCTTCAACCTGGTGTTGAAATGGATCACCTGAAGAGCTTTGGGGTTCATCAGGTGATTCACTTGTTGAAGCTTCATTATTCCTGGAGATAGTTACACTATCAGATCTATGGATGGTTGAAGCTTGTTGCCTTTCAGCTCTTGGAGAATTTGGAAGAGGTCTAGGAAGCTCAAATAGTTGATCAGCATCAGCATCACCTACAGCACCTGTTCCAGCTGAAACATTCTCATAAGATGGTTTAGAATAGTTTGGAAACAATTCTAAGTCAAAAATATAATCAGGTCCATTCCCTCTAACACAAGGAGTGTGCTCATTTACAACTATATTGGATGACTCCTCAAATTGTTGATTCTTAATGTTGTATACCCTATAAGCTTTGGAGCTAAAAGAGTATCTAACAAAGATAGCATCATCTGACTTCTCAGCAAACTTTGCTAAGTTATCTTTTGTGTTAAGTATGGTACACCTGCAGCCAAAGGACCTTAGAAAGCCAATGAACGGTGGCCTTTTGTTCCATAATTCATAAGGGGTTTTTCCATGGGGCTTAACTACAAGAACCCTGTTCTGCACATAGCATGCAGTGCTAACTGCCTCTGCCCAGAATGTTAGAGGTAGTTTTGAATCAGCTAACATGGTTCAAGCAGCCTCATAAGTGTCCTGTTCTTCCTCTCAGCAACACCATTTTGTTGAGGAGTTCTGGGAGCACTATATTGTCTGGCAATCCCTTTTAAGTCACAGAATGAGTCAAAAATAAAGTTCTTAAACCCAGTCCCTTGATCACTTCTAATGATCTTAACCTTGTGATCAATTTGATTTTCTATTTTAAGAATAAAAGATTTTAACATTTCAGCAGTTTCATCTTTACTTCTTAAAAAGAATACCCATGTAAATCTTGTGAAATCATCAACACTCACAAGGCAGTATGATTTCCTTCCAATGCTCATTATACTTGTGGGACCAAAGAGATCCATGTGCAATAAGTTTAATGGAGTAGTGATAGAGTTAACACATTTGGACTTATGAGATGTCCTGTGTTGTTTCCCTTTCAGGCATGCAACACAGTTATCTTTGCAGAAAAATTCCTTTTTAGGCAAACCATGTACCAAGTTATTTTTAGCCAATTTATTCATTGTCTTAAAATTTACATGACACATATGTTTATGCCATAGTGTTGATTCATCACTATCAGCTTTGGAAAGAAAGCATGATACTTCACCCATAGGAGAAGCTTTGTTCATATCTAGCTTGTACATATCCCCTTTCCTGGGAGATCTAAGAAGCACCAATTCCGAAGGAATTGTCATCCCTGGTTTGAGAATAATGCACTCATGTTCTGTGAAAAGCATTTGATGCTTTTGATCACAGAACTGAGAAACACTTAACAGATTGTGTTCAAGCTGTTTGACAAAGTGAACTTTGTCAATGTTTATTCTGCCATTGGATATATTTCCTCTGCCTGAAATATATCCTCCGGTCTCACCTCCAAATTAGACAGGCCCTCCATCAAAGTTCTGGAATTGTTGAAGGAGAGATATGTTCCCTGTCATGTGCCTGGAGCATCCACTATCTACAATCCAGACATTGTTGTTCTTGTCAAATGGATGTCCCTGCACATAAGATGAGATGGTTAGTTTTGTTTGGAAGCCCAAGCCTTGCTGGTCTTGGGCTCTTCCAAAGATAATGACATAATTGAACCAAAAGATATGCATTGGGGTTCAATAGAGGTCGTTGAAGAAGAGGTTTGGGCTGCAGCATCTTTCTTGATCTTCGAATCCATCCCTTGGTTGATCTTTGAGGATGAGCTTGTTGAAGCTTTTGCAGCATGGTCTTCTTCCGAAGCTTCTTTCTTTTCGGAAGAAGCCTTCACCACCTTTTCTTTCGAAGCAGTCTTCTTCTGGGATGGTTTCAAGGGAGCTTTCTTGTTCTCCGAACCTTAGAAGCTTTGGCTTCCGAAGCCATTTTCCCTTCGGAAGAAGTACTTCCTTCCGAAAGCAACTTGGCTTCCGAGACCAATTTTCCCTTTTTTATCATTTGGACCGTTTGAATTGGTCCAAATGAAAAACCTTCCCTGACTCCTTCTTTTCTAACATTATTTGCATAATGTGTGCTTGCTGGATTGTAATAACAATCTTTAGCCATATGGTTGTGCAGACCACACATTATGCATACAATGTTAGTCTTTTGAGAATTTGCAGGTTGCTGTTTCTTGGATTTCTTCTCTTCATCAGCAACCTTTCCTTTCAACTTCTGATCCTTTGGTAGGACAGGAGTGCTGGTATTACACTCCTTTCCTGAATCAGAAGCACCTAGCACTTGGAATCCGGCAGAGATGAAGACACCCTTTTGCTTTGGGTCAATCTTCAGCTTGGACTCTTCAACCTTCTTGGCAGTCCTTCTTGCAGCTTTAGCTCTGCTTCTTCTTGCCTTGGTGGTTAGGATTTGGTCTTCACAGGTGGAGATGAGTGTATCTTCCTGTTTTTCCTCTGTGGTGGCCACTATTTTTGCCTCATCCTCTAGTTCCAATGGAGAAGGGTCAGCAGTTGGAACCTCTTGCTCTTCAGTACCACATCTAGGTAGTCTAATAGACTAATAAAAGTGTGGTGGAGCTATTTCATTGGTTCCCAACCCTTCTTTGTTTTGATAAAACATTTTGGAATGAGAGGATGATGCAAGAATAGCTTGAAAGTTTTGCTCAGCAATAGCTTGCTTTCTGGCCTGAGCCTCAGTAGTGACAACTGGGCTTGAACTTCAGACAGTTTGGATATAAGATCTTTAATTTGAGTCTTGTAGTTGGTCTTTTCATGTTTTAAAAGAGACACAGTTTTCTCTAACTCCTCAATTTTCTTTTGATAGTCAGATTTAGCTCTTTTAAAATCAGATTTTAGGATATTTAAAGACTCAACATCAGATCTGATTTCCATATTGTAATCCTTATAAAGTTTAACTTTAGCAATGCAGGCTGGAGTACAAAGATGTTCATATACCTGAGCATCATCTATTCCTGCCATGAGTGCTTGAGCGGGAGTCACATCCTGTATCATGAAGCTCCAGTCAACTTCTTGAGCTACTGCAGCTGTTTCAGTTGATTTCTCTTCATGCTTTGAAACTGAGGGATGTGTGGAGGCCTGTGGGGTTCCCGGGTTGTTCTTGGGAGCCTTGCATTCCCTAGCAAAGTGACCTAGTTGGTTGCAGTTGTAATACTTTGCTTTGCTCTTGTCAAACCCAAACTTGCTGTTGACAGGGTTTTTAGGGAATTGCCTTCCAGTTCTCTTGAAGAACTTCTTCGCTCTGTAAGTTAAAGAGCCATCTATTGGACAATGTCCACATACTCCACGTCATCTGGACTGAAACACTCAAGATCATCAAAGCAATATTGAAAATCACCAGAGTGTCCACTTCCAGAGACAAAGGCACAACTATCCTGAAAGGAGTTGTGTTGAACCTTTTGAGACTTTGGAGTCTCAGGTAGAGTAATGTAAGGTCTACTATGTGAGTTGTCAGGGTAACACAACAACTGATGTTGTGGTTCTGTGATTTCCCTTTCAACCACATGAAGCGCTGAACTCAGTTGGTTATTGGAGTGACCAGAGGAGTTCTGCATGTTCATCTCCATCTGGAATGTACTTAGGATACCATACAACTCTGTGAGAGAAAGAGTCTTAAGGTCTGAAGTTCTCTTGATTACGACATAATAGTATGCCCATAGTTTAGGAAGGGAAGACATGAACTTCCTAACTATGTCTCTATTCTCAAGAGTTACTCCAATATCCACCAGAGTATCTACTATCTCAACATACCTGAAGTATTGTTGAGTCAAGGTCTCACCAGCCTTGAAAGTAAAGTTCTCAAACTGCTGCTTCAAGAGATCCTTCTTGTTCTCTTTGGTTTCCTTGGATCCTTCATACATAAGCTTCAATGCATCCCATAAATCTTTGGCTGTCTTGCACTTCTTGAAGCCTCTATAGATGGAGCTTGGGAGAGCAGTTTGAAGAGAAGTCATAGCCCTTTGATCTAGCTCTATTCTCTTCCTATCTTCTTCTGAGTAATCATCAACATCTTCTGGAATGATGCGATTACCAGTAGCAGAAGTAGTGCTTGGTATGAAAGGACCATTGACAATGGAGTCCCACATCCTTGAGTCTTGACACTTGATGAAGCCTTCCATTCTAGTGCACCATGTGTCAAAGTCTTCACTCTTCAGGGGTGATCAGTGGGGACTTGGTCATGGTACCGGTCTCCATATCAGCCTTAGTGAGAGCGGCCATTTAAGTGAGTGGTTTGTAGTGAGGAGTGAAAAACTGGTTGATTTGGATGGTAAGATCTCACAATCAAGAGCCTGGTAGCTCTGATACCAATTGCAGGATCGTATGTTGGTCACTCAACAAGTGGTTTTTCTCTCAAACTCACCTTGAATGACACTCAGAAAGAGTCTATGAAGAGTTGATCACAATATAACAAATAACAAGCAGTAAATAAACACAGGATGTAAATTTTCAAGGTACTTTTATATATTGTTTCTCAACTCAAAGGATTACAAGACTCTTAAACTCAATCTCTCTACCTAATGAGTTACAAAGAGAAGATATATATAATACTACCTACAGCCGGATATACTTTGATACCAGCTGAAAACCTCTAACCAAACATCTATACTACAAGACTATAGGTGAGGTATTTGGTAGTCAGGACATGTCCCTGACTTACCTTTTGTCACCAACTAAAGTTGGTAACATGTACTATCATAAAAAGGAATACAGTAGAGTAAAGTATGGGTATACAGTAGAGTAAAGTATGGTCAACAGCATGGTTCTTTTAGGAAGAAGCCATGCTGTATCAGAGGTCTGCAGCGGACTGTCAGAGACCATACTTATGTCTACTGGACATAGCAATGTCTTCCGAAGGATAAATTTCTTCTGAAGAATAACTTCTTCCGAAGCCACTTATACTTCGGAAGACTGCTTCTTCCGAGGCTTGGAGTCTTCTTTGTCTTCGGAAGGAGACTTGGTCTTCAGTTCTTTCTTCAGACTTTGTCTTCGGAAGTCTTCAGACTTTGTCTTCGGAAGTCTTCAGACTTTGTCTTCGGAAGTCTTCAGACTTTGTCTTCGGAAGTCTTCAGACTTTGTCTTCGGAAGTCTTCAGACTTTGTCTTCGGAAGTCTTCAGACTTTGTCTTCGGAAGTCTTCAGACTTTGTCTTCGGAAGTCTTCAGACTTTGTCTTCGGAAGTCTTCAGACTTTGTCTTCGGAAGTCTTCAAACTTTGTCTTCAGTTCTTTCTTCAGACTTCGGAAGATCTTATACTTAGCTTCGGAAGCCTTTTGAATGTAGCACCAAAATGACTATGTGAAGTGGTTTTGGTTGCACCATCCTTATAATGACCCAACATTATCTTTACCGTTACAGCTATACATGGTGTTGCCTGTGTGTCGAACAATGTCCACCTTTGCTTTGCCTGGATGATGGCCCTCCTTTGTGTCGATGCACGACGGGTGGTTTTGGGAACCGCATGTATGCTAACCGGAGGTTAAGCGCTGCCTCTAGAAGGCTCTTTTCTAGTCTACCAAGGCCTTATGATGGTTGATGACGGTGGGCGATCACTCATTTGAGACACTGATTTGATGTTTCTGGTTTAAACCCTAATTTGTTGCTATGAGTCCATGATGATGAGGGTACTTCAGCTGAGACCTCTCATAAACGCATCAAATCAAATCGCTTTTGCATTTGGTATTTTGACTTTAATTATTTGGATTTTTTCTGATCTTGACCCTAAATCTTGTTGTTTCTGTTTTATCGCGCATTTTTTTGTGCAATTTATAGGTCGGTGATGATGAGCAAGGCGACCCCGAACCCCAATCTTCTGTTTTTGGGCTTGCGGTGGTGGATGAGTCGGTGATCCTAGCTTGATGTTAATGATAGCCTATTATCTAAGACCTGTGTCCATTTGTTAGTGTTAGTTGGATTATTTGAACCCATCAGGGTATTGCATTAATCTGTTTCTGCTTAGTTGATGGTTGCTATGGTAGGTCGATGACGATGTGCTTTCGTTGACCTGAGCGTCACCGACTTGGTTATGATTGCAGAATCTATTTTTTGTTGACATTGTCGTGATGACTACCAGGTCTTTTCTGATCTTGACCTCAAATCTTGCTGTTTCTGTGTTGTTACGCATTTTTGTATGCAATTAATTTATGGGTCGGTGATGATGGGCAAGACGACCCTTAACCCTAATCTTCTGTTTTTGGGCTTACAATGATGGATATGTCAGTGTTCATAGCTCGATGATGATGATGGCCCGTCATCTAAGACCTGTGTCCCTCTCTTAGTGTTAGTTGGATTATTTGAACCCGTCGGGGTATTGCATTGAATTGTTTTTGCTTTGTTGATGGTTGCTATGGTACGTCGATAACAGTGTGCTTTCGTTGATATGAGCGTCACCGACTCGCTAATGATTGCAGAATCTATTTGTTGTAGACATTGCCGTGATGATTATGGTAGAGATAGTTTCTTCGCGTGACATAATCAATGATGGCAAGTGTGATGTTTTGTACTTGCAACCTGTGTTGTAGCCATAGTGACCCATTAGCCAAATCTAAGCTTAATAATCCTTTTTTTAGATAACTTGTTTTGCTTTTACTTGTTTTATTAACATATAATGTAAGTCGAAATCTATGATTTATTCACTAATCGTTGATATGAATTTAATTTGGTCTGATTGTTGTTGAAACTTGATTTTCGCTTCATTTGAGTTAAATTTGGTTGGGGTGGTGTTGAAATTGGTTTTGGCCAAATTAATATGTAGATGTTAACCGGATGTGTTATTTGATATGTTAGATTTCTTGAATGCATATTATGTTAATAAATAAAGGTTGTGGTGGTATTAATGTGATTGGATAATGTGCGTTTATCTTAGTATTGT
Organism: Flaveria linearis; assembly: GCA_024085815.1. NCBI lineage: Eukaryota > Viridiplantae > Streptophyta > Magnoliopsida > Asterales > Asteraceae > Flaveria > Flaveria linearis. Next base: position 4,315,343 of record CM044003.1, read on the forward strand.
TTTAACCAGTCTAACATGTGTGCAATGCGCGCATAATAATCAACACTAGTTTAATTAAAAACCCAAGGTTATATTGAAGCAAATCGATAGAGATCGATCAAAATTCAGATTTTAATCTCCTATTATTCTGTTCACTTTTTAAGGATAGTAAGTCCTGAAAAGTGAAAATAACAAACATTTGAGTCTATATATAGATATGATTGCGTTTGTATCATGCTTTTTTGGACCATGGAATCATACCAACATATAATCATGTCACCTCAGGAGGTGCCCTTTTATCATAACCCCTTATTACTACTTTTAGTATTGAGAGTTGCATATTTTTTTAATGGCTTTACGCGAGTGCATCTTATCAAAATGGAATGTCAACCATCAATACTAATTTTGACGATTCAAGTCCGACTCATAAGGAATACTAGCAACAAGAAAACCTACTACTATGAAAAAAATTCACTTGAATCAGCTCTGATTTAAACCTAAGACTTGAAAAATCTAAAACCCAACCATCACCTTCCTTCATGTAATTGGACCAGTAAGCCAATTACAAAAGGAGTGTATCTACATATACTTGAAGGATCCTAGTATAAAGACACCTAAGTGAATAAGTTGACACCCGCTACACGTCACATGTAGAACCATACTTGGCGTATAGCTTTCCCCTTTCTAAGATAGTTTGCTAGACGTCGCATTAGTCATTTTTGTCACCTGTAGGTCTGCAAACGAACTGAACGTTCAATGAACAGTTCGTGAACCGTTCGGCGGACTGTTCGTTGAATAAATTAACAAACACGAACAAGAAAATTTCGTTCTTTTAGTTAAACGGAAGAACATGAATAGAGGCTGCTTTCGTTTATTTCTGTTCGTAAATATTCGATAATACGTTCGTTTATGTTCGTTCATCTAAAAGTTTTGTTTGTAATAAATATGTTAAATATCTATATATTTTTCTATAGATTTTAAGTAATGTTGTGTTTTTATTATAAAATGAATGTATGATCCTTTGTATTTGTTTGTGTTTAGAAACTTTCATTTATGTTCTTTTATATTTATGAACATATGTTTGCGTTCCTTTGCCTTTGTTTGTGTTCATTCACGTTCAGTAAGTGTTCATGACTATTTTATAAACAATTTCATCTCTTATATAATGAACATGAACAAGAAATCTTGTTCGGTGTTTTTTATGGACATCCACGAACAAATTATTTCATTAATGAATGAATGCAAATAAGGCGTTGTTCGTTTGCATCCTGACACCACCTTATACATAGCGCATAGTCTTATATGTCATGAATAACTTTTTTCAATGATAGACTGCTAGTCATCATATTAGTCATCGCCTAGCATATACTTGGCATATAGCAGTGAATGTGTATGGGTTGTGTGTTATAAGATGATTTAGATTAGTTAATAGTTATATTTTCTATAAAAAGGTATTATGTAAACTTATTTTATAAGGTGTTTTATAAGAATATTCATTTAAAATATTTATTTTAAGTTATCATACAAAGTGTTGTAAATTTTTTATAAGAATGTTCATTTAAGATATCTTTATAAATAAATATATTTTGTAAATTTGAATAATAAAACTTTACACATCGTATAGCATTATAGTACACATATAGCTGGTATACGTGAAGTATAATGTTATACTCCATGTACAAGTGACATGGGTGAATCAAAAACCTCATAAGTGGAGGTGACTTAAATCCTACGCTGTCCAAATATTGCAACTGTAATTAAAACACAAACAATATCTAAAAATGTTTGACACTGATTTATTTTTTTTAAACCAACGCCACTAAAATAATTTATGTCAACTATTTTAACTTTATTAATTTGTACGTGTTGAAAAAACAAAAAATATATAATATTTACAAAAATAAGCTCAACAAATAAATTATAATTATAATTCATCTTAAATTAACAGATATTAACCCTTTGGGTGGTTTTACAACTTTTAGTTAAACTTTTTACTTGTTACTTTTCATCCGAATTTGATTATGAATTGAAGGTTTCATTTTTTATTTATATTGGGGTTTCTTGTGTTATCCTATATACAATCGGATGGATTATCGTATTGGGTTGTTGGCGCTTCATAATTCATAAATGGATGGCTGATCTTCTCAAGCACCTCGATAATTGTGTAATCTAAATCCTAGACTTAGTCAAACATCACTAATTAATGAAAATTCTAACAACTTATCTACTTATTGGTATAATGCGTAAGTAGGTTCAGTTTCTACTAGTTGAATAGTATGTTAAATACTTAAATAATGTAGCCTTTTTAGTGTCACTTTATTGGTGTATTAGAGCATTCACAACCCGTGCCCTATAATCATGTGAGTGTGTTTGGTATATTATATGGAATGATTTTGAGTGGTTGTGAGTGAAGGAGAGAGAAAATGTTATTGTGGATTGGTATATTTGAAGAATCACTGTACAATCCTTATAAATTTTTTAATATTTTTGAAAGTGGTTGTGAGTGAAGGAGAGAGAAAAGGTAATGAAAAAGGTATAAAAATATATTATTTAATTGAAAGGAGAGAGAAGAAGTAGTGATTTTTAGTGTAATTATATGGATAAAGATAAGGAATGGACTGTGAATGCTCTTACTTAGTTGTTAAGGGCTAACCTGTTACTTTTTAATTTAGGCAACTACAAGAAAGTAGGTCTATAGCAACAAAAATTTGACACCTTATAGCAACGATATGTCATCGTCATAGCATTTTTTTGTCTGTAGCGACGACCTGTCATCGTTATAAGCTTAGTTCGCATAAATTAGTCGTAATAGGCATAAATGTCATCGGGATAGATATCGTCGGCACAATTTCGTCTATAGGAACGACAAATCGTCCCTATAAGTGTCGTGGTTTCTGATTTTACCGAATATAATTAACAATATTAACTTATGAGACAAAATTGTTGTAGTGCAATACAGAAAAAATGAACAATATTAACTTATGAGCCAAATGTAAAATTTTATAAAGTGACATACTGAATTAAAAACCATAGATTGAAAATATTTGGTTATTGACAAGTTTGATTACCCGATTTGACCTGGTTAGAAAATTTCAATAGCATGACTCGACACGACAACATATCCATCCTGACTGACACACGTAAACGGAAAAAAATCGACGCTCATAAAAGGAAAGAAAAAGAATTTTGATAGATACAATCTCAATTTTGAATTCTTAGATGGTTTTGAAGCAATTTAAAATGTAAAATTGAATATTTTAAAATATTCAATATAAATGTTCTTTTAATTACTAATTTTAATTATGTAATATTTTAGTTATTATTGACTGTTTTTAATTGTAGTTTTTAATATTATGTTTTTTTTATTTTTTTATATAAAAACTTTTAAATTCATAAAATAATAATTTTTAATTGAAAAAGAAGAATGAATGAAAAGTAAAGTGGAGTGTAGTTTTTTCTTGATTAAGTGTAAGGCCCCGTTCCCGGGAAGCCTCACAGTTGGTTAATCATAGCATAAAATCACTTTATAAACAAAACATTGCAACGGAATTAAATAAACATTTACTTAAAACTTGGAAATCACATTGTACTTATACATTTATCCTTTAATTGTAAATAAAACATATTACTGTTCTCAAATTATAATAAAGATTTCATAAAGAGGAATGTCATCCATAGCTCCCCAAGTAGCTTCGTGGTGCCATCCCCAGCATCAGCGCTTACCTGTCCACTATTATGCATAAAAGTCAGCTTTGCTAAGTGAATTCTAGTTTTATATAAGTAAGAAAATATAAATTTTACCCCCATGTAATGACCACACATACATCATACTACATAACATTACTTGCATCATATTAAGCATGTTCATTATTTTTCATTCTTTCATTATGTTTCACTTTATCATAAGCGAGATTGCCCAAAGCAAGAGCACCATGTTGATCGACAACGAATGTCGATCCCCGTCGGTACACATCATCATGGTAGCTAACCCCCGACAGTTGATCCGCACTGCAAGGCACATAGCCCGCTCATGAATACGGATCCATCATCATACATCAGACTCACCTAAGTGAAGTCTATCATAGTGCTTGCAAGACATTTCATCATCAAACGGGCCCGGGGTAACATTCGTTAAGTTCCACTTTTCATTAATATTATCTTCCACTTAATATATAATACGTAACTTATTAAGTACACAATATATCAAGTACTAGTCAACATAACACGTAACCAACCCTCCGCGGGACAGCGAAGGTTCGGGGGCGGCAGCCCCTGACAGCGGGGTCCTAGGGGCAGCAGCCCCTAGTAGGGTCCAAGGGGCAACGCCCCTGGCTGGGGCCGGGCTGCCAGGTCAGCGCGCCCGAAAATTATTTTGAGCTATTTAAATGGCACATTTTACTTTAGAAAAATGTATTTTCTTGTTAAAACCCCTTGAAATCCTTACCTTGAAAACCTTATATTTACTATGCATAATAGCCCCAAAAACATAGAAAAATGTTTAAATAAGGGGATCTAGAACTCACCTGGATATCGTGAGTAACTTCTATACTAAGCATTCTAGGCTAGGATCACACTACACAGCCTGCAGATAAGTTGACACTTAAAGGGGTTAATTTCTGCCTAATTTCGCTGTCAGATAAGCAGTTTTGCTGGCAGTTTCGCTGCCAGTTTCGCTGCCAGTTTCGCTGCCAGTTTCGCCCAGCAATTTCACATGACAATTTCGCTGTCAGGTGCGCCCAACTTTCGTTGGAATTTCCTAGTTTCGCAGTATCTACGGGTCAATAGTTTCGCCCCAGCGAAACTGTAGTTTCGCTGGAACTTCTCATAGTTTCGCTGGATGAGTGCACAGTTTTGCTGGATCGGGGCACAGTTTCGCTGGTTGAATAAAAATGACGAACCAGCCCGTTTTTAACCCAAAATCTTAACTTTTTACGTCCAAATCCTTGGTTTACTATCCATGAAACCATATCTAACCTTTTTACATGTTTTCATACGTAAAAATTGACCTTTATGTGTTTCTTTGAAACTTTTCAAAACCCAAAACCTTAGAATCCGGGTTTGATCTACAGAAGGGTTTAGAGGTCGATTCGTACCTGGATTTGTTGCTCCTTTCTTAAGGTTTGATGCCCCAATACCCAGATCTTCAATCCCTTGACCTTAGAAGCTTCAAATCTTGAGTTTCCTTCACTTTCTCTCTCTACTTTCTCTCTTTACAAATTTTGGGAGCTAGGGTTGAAATGAAGGAGATGGAGGCTGCTTTGGGTGTGTTAAGGGGCTGATTATGGGCCTTAATCACCAGCCTCTTGCCCATAAACCTAATTTAGCCCAAAACCCTTTTTTTATTAAATACCTATTAATTAAGCCCATTATCCTTAATGACTCGTTTTGACTTTTCGGGGTGTTACATTAAGACCACAAATTATCGTGACCGGAAGATCGATGTGTGGAATGTCCCAGCCCCGAGCGGGAACACCCCCTCCAGCTCTCAGGTTCCGGCTTCAACTTTAACTCCCAACTCGGTGAATATTCACTAGGCTCCACCGATTAATTTTGTGTGTTGGAAGATATATTGTACAACTTTCAAATCACACTAGGAACATGTGAAGGAAAACGAGGAAAAAAAAGAACAACATCTTGTAAAACGAAAAAAAATTAAGAAAATAGATCGAAAATTTATGATATGGAACTTGATTAATCCCAAACAACTTCCTCTCCTCTAAATGAAACGAAATCAAGAAAAATATTACTACTATAATAAAAGGGTAAATGAGAGTGACACTTGTCAGTACCACATTCATTTTTATCAAACTTTTTCCGCTTTTCTCTCATATTAAATAAACACATTATTACTAATAATATTATTTATTTAAAGTTATATTATAATTAGTTTTTTTAATAAATTAAGAAAATATAACTTTTTATTAATTTATTTCTATAGAGATAGTTTTTTTAAATAATTTTTTAAAAAAATAAAACTATTTTTACATAATATTTTAAAATTGGTTTTTAAAGTAATTTTTTATAAAATAAAATTAATTAAAATAGGAAGTTATAGTAAGGAAATTTTTAAAAATAATTTTTTTAAAACGTTATTTTAAAATAAAATAATTAATTTATCTTTGAAAAAAAAAATTAAAAAGTCCATATTATTTTTTTATTACTTATAGTTATTACGATACATAATTCAAATCATATCATTTCTTAGTTTATCATTTTATAATTAATATTTTTATTTTATTTATTCAACCTGTGTAATACATGGGTTCACTAAAGCTAGTAAATTATATATGATGTGACCCTTAGGTGAAACTAAAATTCATCGTAGATCAATAAATGGACACACATAGTGATCTAATTAAGGTGACATGATCCATTATTCTCATTCCATATTATCATAACATTCCTTTATATAAACCATTTTTTCCTCACATCCCTCACTTTATAAGTTATAACCCTACATCAACCACATTCCATTATTCTCTCACTCTCTCTCACACACACACACACAAATTCTCACCACAATCATGAAACTCAAAACCTCAGAGCTCTTCTGTGCATCTCCGGCGTCCACCGCCATCTGCACCACCATGAACCACCACGCCATGGTCCGCCGCGGCTCCACCACCACCACCCCACGACCCATAAACCACCACCGCCACCACCACAACTACTACAACAACCACTACCAATTCGACTTCGAAGATAAACCCAAATTCAAAACACCTGCAATCCCATGCACTTCACAACAATATATAGACCCAAAACCCTACACTTCATACCTCCAAAAGAACCGTAAAAGCACCTCATCGATCACCGGAAAGAATGGTGATTTTCCGGTGAGGAGAAAGAGTAGTGCTGAGTTGAATGATGGGAATAATATTATTATTCGTGGTGGTGGTACTGGTGGTTCTTCTAGGTATCTTTTGAATAACCCTGTTTTTGTTGCGGATTTGAGGGATTCTGACGGTGGGTCTGACGCCGGAGCGATGGTGGTTAGTGAACAGGTGTGGCCGGAGGAGCATGGTGAGTTGCAGGTTGTCGGCAAGTCGTCGTCGTCGTTGTCGTTGTCGAGGCGGTCGGGTGGTGATTCGCCGCGGTTGGGTGTCGGGAGGTTGTCGTCGTCGCGGCGGTTGTCGGGTGGTGATTCGCCGGCGGTGGGTGGGTCTAGATCTTCGTCCGTTCGGTTGCATGCTCCGGTGGAGTCTCCTGGTTCGAAATCTTTGAGGTCTCGATCTTGTAATCAGGTTTGTGTTAATTTTTAGCAATGATTTTTATTATTGATAATAATCATTCAACCCGTACGCTACAAGATTTAGAAGTTGTTTGACAATTTTACGCTGAACTATTAAAAAAGTCTGACTCATTAAGAGATAAGAGATAGTTTAGATATATTCGGTATGTTTTGATACTTATTTATTAAAAGGTTTCATGAACCATTAATAGGTGTAATTTAAGTGAAACAAACAGATTTTAATTTTAATTGATTCGGATATTGTTTTTTAATGTTTTCTAATGATATTATTAAGAATCTACTAAACAAAACATTAAATTTATAATCAATTGTGTTTTTCTTTGTCGAGGATTACATGTTTTAGTGGTGGAATACATCATTTAGTATCAAACGATAACCTTAAACAATGATCATGCTTAATTTTAGAAATAATAGTCGGTAGCAGAAAAGAATTTTGAAAGTGGAATTTTGCGGAAAACTACTTTAATTATGTTATGCCTTTCAAAGAAACTTCTTTATTTGATAACTAGAAATTTTATTTTTAAATAAACTAAAATGACGCCAAAACTTTGCTTGATTTTAATAAATATTGAAATTTTTATAGATTGTAACTACTATCCGTTTCACTAAGACCACGTAAAGTTTTTTAAACATTGGAAGTTTTCGAAATTAAATCATCCAAATGGAATATATACGGGAATCTTGATTACTATAATTAATTAAATATTCTTCTAAAATAATTTAATTTAGACAATTATAAAATACGTTTTTTATTTCTTTACTTTTATTTTCTACCTAAGTTAAATTTGAAAAAGATGTCTTTCTATTTTTTTCTTTATTTGATTACCTATTTCTTAATAGCAAAAATTCATTTTAAAACGTCTTTAATTTACTATGTTCAACCGAGTTTAAACATTAGTGATTTAATTTTTTTTTCTTTTTACCACTAGGCTGTCAAAGCAGTTGTTTTTTATACATGTATTAAAGGTTGAGTGGCTTTTTTACTTAATTATGTCCCTTAATTTTAGAAAGATTTAACATAACTTTTTTTTTCAAGAACATATATTTAAGGTTGAGTGATTTTGTTTTCGTAGATATAAAGTTTGATTTATGTTAAATATATATCACTTTTAAAAATTAATTACTATTGAGTGAATTTTAAATGAAACATTGTTTTTATAAATTAAACTATGTTAATAAAGAAATTTATAAAGTTAATTTGTCATTTATGTAAAATAAAATATGGTTGACAGATTAATATTGTCCGTACTTTCTCAAACTCAAAGATTCGATAGTTCGAATCTTATCTTTGAAATAGTATTAAATATTGTAACGTTTATATATAGAATACAACTTCTTTTTCATTCTTAAACTATTACTAAATAAGAATTATAATAATAGCCCATTTTTGTCAAAAGGAAATTTTACATTCTTAAATGTTTATTAATTTATAATAATATATGAAAAAAAACAATATCAAATGGTCTGTGCAGGTTGTGGAACTGAGGGTGTCGATTCATTGCAAGGGATGTGAAGGGAAAGTGAGAAAACATATTTCAAGAATGGAAGGTATGACTAGTTTTAAATTACATTATCTTATATTCATACAAAGTATAATCGGTAATAAGGTAATAATACGATATTCGTGACGGTGAATATTTGCAGGTGTGAAATCGTTTCACATAGACTTGGAATCAAAGAAGGTGACAGTAGTCGGAGATGTAACTCCGTCGAGTGTTCTTTCGAGCATTTCAAAGGTCAAAAATGCGCAATTATGGCCTTCTACTCCTTCTTCTTCCTCCTCATCGCCTTTCATTGCGATTGGATATTGAGTTTGCGCATTATCTTTTTGTTATCTATAATGAAAATGATCTTTTGTAATTTTCAATAGTCATATCATATGTTCTTAGTGTATGTTTATTGTAAAAACCCTAGAAATTCTTAGATGCCCGATGCGTATGTAATTTGTAAACCATACTCGTATAACACTCAGGGTGTTAAGAATCCTTTGAAAATAGTAGTGTGTGTGACAACACTTCTCATATGAATAAAGAAATAGAACTTCAAACATCCCTTATATTAAGTCATAAATTATTGGACTATATTTTAATATTTTTTAGGTTATATATCATCTAACATTGTATTGTTGAAAATTTGAACTCTCATTACTATAACGAATTAAGGACACTCACTTATGTCATTAAACTAAAATATCATTAATAAGTCATTAAACTAAAATATCATTTTAATTATATCACAAAAGAGAAGCTGTAAATACATGACATGTAGCCTAAAATATTAAAATTTATTTTAGTTTATACAAAGTTAAGCAAAAATAATATAATATGGCGGGATGAAACTTTATATAGTTTTCTCTCGAAAACATGAATAAAATATATCAGTAGAATTTCACTTACTAAACATGAACAAAGCAGAAAAAAAATTATATTTCTCATGATGCTCGAAAGCTGGTCATGACGTTAAGTTGTAGCAAAACCATATAATGACACTAAATCAAATGACCGCTTAAGCCAATGCGAACCCCTTTTGAACAAGTTTGTTTCAGTAAGAATAGTTAAACCTGTAAACCAAACCGGATGATTGGAACGGATTTCAATTTTATTTATTTATTTTCTTATCTCATTTAATTAATCTACAACCTTTTATATATATACTCCGTATTTGTTTCTATAAGTTTTCATGTTTAAATAAAATTGCAACTCCACGTCAAAACATAAAGCAGTTTAACCCTTTGTTAATATACTAATTATATGCATAGTTTTTATTTCTTGAAGTGTTTATTTTATTTATTTATTTTCTTATCTCGTCTAATTAATTTACAATCTTTTAATTTTTACAACTTTAATTACCAATGGATCGGTACTTTTTTAAATTAATGACGTACCGAGATATAAAAAACATGTTATTTCTTTATGGGTGAAGTCAATAGAGACATAACATAAGCGCTATGATGAAAATGGTGTCATCCTTTGGTGAGTGGTTATAGTGTGCAGGTACATTTTTATTTGGAATGTGTACAATACCCACCATAAAGCTCTACCAACTTGTTCAAAAAATAGGTTTTTATTTATTCATATATCTTTATAATTAAATTTTCACGGTGTCTACATTTAGGAGATAGTATTTTAGTAACTGTTTTCCATTTATTATTTAGCTAGAGACGTAGCAAAAAAATTATTACTAATTAAAGAAGGCCCTACTATTATCCATTCTAAAATGCAACAACAAGTTTTAAAAATTTAATAGATTAAAGATAAAGCATATTTCATTTTAGGTGGATGGTCTTTTATTATTATAGAATCCATGATATTGTATTATGTTTTTCTACCCGTATAAGAAGTATATATTAAAAAAGAAATATGATATAGTAATAATATTATGAGATAGAAATTGTTCTTTTGAGAAATGATAATTAAGAAGACATTTGAGATAGAAAAAGGTAGGAATTACGGAAAAACTTTTACGGGCATAAATATAGTTCATAAATCATTAATTTGAGTGCAATTGTGGTAGTTTTTTTTAATTGATTTGTTATAAAATGGGTACACAACCGTCTAAAATAATATAAGTTAATATACCGGTCCTTTACTTCTACAGAATGATGAATCAGAATGTTATAAACGTGTTCTATCAATAAAAGAAATCAAAAGCAAGGGTGTAAACGGGATATGTCGTGTTCATGAGTTACTTCATCGGTTGAGTCTAAAGTCGAATGCGATAAACAACATAACAAGCAAAGAAAAACTTATCTCTCCATAAGGGGGAGAGAGTCGTCCTAATTTCTTCGGTTTTCCCCACATGACACATTAGCGTAAAATTTGCTTTCTTTTATTGTCTTCAATTTGGAGTGTGTCGTCTTAATTTTTTCCTATTTTTTACCACATGTTTTCGGTGTGCATGTGTTTGTAGTACGGTACAATTTATATATCCGCAAATTCAACCACTGAATATTCTTATGTCGGAGGGGTGCTCACCACCTCCTTCCGGATTCCACTCCGACTCCTCTAAAACTTTAAGTGTGATATGGTTTGAGAGAGAGAGAAAGAGATTGTGCTTTAATTTATTTTTATTTGACTATTTAGGTCAAACGTAATGAGGCATTAACGAGCATCATAGCACATTGGCTTAAAACGTCAATTAGTCAATTAGATAGACAGTCAATTAAAATAGAGCTAAATACATAGATAGTCAATTAGAATAGAGTTAAATACATAAATAGTCCCTATCATAAAAGAAGTGAAAATGGTATGCTGGTCATTTCAAAATGGTTTGTTGGTCATTTTCTCAAATGTAATAGAAAAACTATCGGGATTTAGGTTTAAACCCAAACCTGTTACAAAACGAAAACCACAAGCCTCAAACTTATTATATTTTAGAGTGGAGAGAGCAGTCTCACCACACTACACCATAAACCAATCAATCAAATTTTATCATGTCACACTACATCATACACTCAAATTTAGTGGCGCCAGTGTTGTCATACTACGCCACTACGCACACACAAACAAACAATGGTCTTATGGGAGCAAGGTCATGACGAATATATACCGTAAAAAGGAAAATACGGCGTGAAGGAGGGTGGCGGCGGTGGTGTTGCTCAACGCCGAGCCTCGCCATGAGCTCATGGCGTTGGTACACCTCCCACCCTTACCATTCAAACATTTTACTTTCTTTGTATCATATGTAGAATTTTTTTTAAAAATAGGTACTTTGTAGAGAGTGTGGTGATAAGAGGGGTGTATCTTGTCAGGATCGCACATCAAGGGAACCCGCCCATGGTAGGGGCAGGTTCTTTGCCTCGGTCACCGCACTGCTTCACCTCTGTCCCGTCTGTCCTTCATCGAAAAAATGAAATTGAAGTAGTTCTCGCCCTTACCAAGGGCGGGTTCTCCAACCCCCTACAACCGCACGATTTAGCTAAACATCCAATCTCGACCATCCAATAGAAAAACCAACTTCGCAGGAGACCACGCCCTTGGCAGGGGCGGGTTCTCATTTGCCAGGCACCCGAAATTAAATACTCCACCCATACATTATATATATATATATATCATTTAAACAATCAAATTTCGTATCTATCTTCACACGTAAATTTTTCCACTCACTTAATTATTCTATTATTTGATACTTCATTTGAAAAAACAAAATGAGCTGGAGAATTACACCAGGTCCACTAAATAACGATCTGTTATTTTTAAGTGGTCAACATAGAGCTGATTATTATATTCGAGAACCAGAAAGCGATGAAGGAATTTTACGTGTTAGACGAGGTGATAAAGCTTTTTCGGATTACATTGATGAAGTGCCTATCCCTGAAAATATTATGAGATACATAAGGTTGGCTGGTTTTGCGGGTGTGATCGAGTGTGGTTATCGTAAACTTGACCGTGCTCTCATCTCAGCCTTGGTAGAGAGATGGAGGCCGGAGACACACATATTTCATTTACCTGTGGGAGAAACCACAATAACCCTTCAAGACGTACAAGTTTTATGGGGTTTGCCGGTTGAAGATGATGTTGTTTCTGGCACTGATTTTGTTATGAGTGCATCTGAAATTATAATGAGGTTTAAGTATTTAACCGGCTGTACACTCGCTACAAACGCTGTAAGTGGTTATAAGTTAAACTTAAGGTTTATTTTAGATCGAATAATAAAACCATTCCCTAATAATGCCATAGATTTTCAGTGCATCCAACGAGCTAGATTAATTATATTATTTATGATTGGTGCCACTTTATTTCCTGATACTTCTAGCAATTGGGTGCACATAAATTATTTAAGTCATATTGAAAATTTAAATAAATGTGGTAGACTTAGTTGGGGAAGGGCAGTTTTAGCATCTTTGTATAGACAATTATGTAAGGCAACGAGTGTCATAAATCGAGAGGTTGGTGGGCCTTTATTCTTGTTGCAATTATGGGCATGGGAAAGATTACCTTCTATGTGTCCCCGGAATACGAGATCTATTGATTTCAGATTACCATATGGTGCACGGTATGTTAAGAAAGCTTATGTATGACTATTTTTTAGTAATCTTATATTTTTCTAGTTAACGGGTATATTTGAAAACATGATTACAGTTGGAATGGTGAACTTAGTTATGTAAACACCACTCCGCATTGTTTGAGCGCGTATCGATCTCAGCTGCATTCATTAAGCGAGGCCACGGTATTAATCTAAAATTATTTTGTATATATTAACATTATGAAAACATATTAATTCATATTTTTTTATTTCAGTTTAATTGGAGACCTTATGATAATATTATTCACCTTCTACCTGATATCTGCACAAGTGGATATCAAAGCTGGAGAAGTGACACATACCTTATATGTTGGGAACTTGTTGAGCCTCACATTCCAAGTAGGGTTTTAAGACAGTTTGGGATGTTTCAACCAATCCCTACAAGTGTGTTGCTAACCCGGGAGCAACACATAAATCTACATTCGATTGCTCATAAAGGTGGTAGAAATAAAAAGTGGTTACAACATCATAATATCTTTGTTCAAGCATGGGCGTCTCGGCATAATTCAGTTGCTAATGAACCATACACTGATTCGCCAATTGCTTCTGAAGCATACATGAGGTGGTATTTAGAGCGTACTGTTGTGTATACAACAAACCCGGCTCATCAAGACACGAACCCTCATGGCTTCCAAAATGATGGTCAAAGATTAAGAATGATGGTATGGTTAATAATTTATTTGTTATAATGATTATCTATTATTATTCATATTATTATTGTTATTAATATCATTATTATTATTATTTATAGATGGATGGGATGAGTCAGTTTATCAAAGACCAGGGGATGAAACGGGGAGGAATATGGTGAGCCGTTATATGGAATTTGCTCATGCAAACCATATAAGTTATCTACCAATGCATGTGACACAGAATGTTGATGATACTCAACTTCCTCCTGTCACACAGCGTTTACGCAGAAGGGGTAGAGGACGAGGGCGGGTAGGTCGACAAGTTGTTGATGATAATGTGGAGCACCAGAATATGATAGAACAAAGGGATTCCACGGAACAACAGTTCGACTCCCCCTTTTTAAGCCAAATGAGCAACCCAGATTTTTTTTACGGTGGTACCTCAAGTACTCAGTTTCCACATTTTAGTCAAATGGGTACCCAAAATTTTGAAGAAGGGGGCCCGTCAAATCCTTATCAAAGGCCTAATACTGGTTACCAACAATCATCTCACCATTCTTCCCCGTTACCTTATTACCCACAATTTCAAGAGACGGCTCAATCAGTTGACCGGTTTTTTAATGCATCTCCTTGCCCATTCGACTTAAATGATGAAGCAACAAACGATAATGATGACACTCGTTAGATATTATTTCTTTTATATAATAATGTAATTTTTATATTTTTTATAATGCAATTTTATTATATAATGCAATTTTATTATAAAATACAAGCATCCAAAAACTAACAAGTAGTACAATAAAAGTAACAAGTAAAGCAGTAATACAACAAAGAAGGTCACTTGTGGTTCTTGCGTTTGATTATCTTTTCTGTAAACCATTCAGGGTGACTATATGCATAACGATACTGATAAAACTCTTTTGCCATATAGTGTCGATATCTTGCACACGTGTCCTTAAAATCTCCCTCCATACTTAAGGTTTTTCCTTGAACTAGTTTTTGCATTAACATACACACAAAAACCCCTGAATCTCCACCAAGATCACCCCCGTCCTTAGGCAAGTACTCCTCAGTAGTTGTAAAAGACATGTCATCCCTTTTATCAAGATGAATAAATGGTCCAGTATAATTTTTATTCCAGTAACCAATCTGTCCATCAGAAAGTAAAAATTACATGGAATAAAATCTAAAATAGGGAGAACTAACTCATGATATAGTTCACGATATAAGTTATTTGACCAATACTGAAGGATCTCCATTGTATGCAAGTTAATTCTGATAAGTAACCAATCTTCTACTGCTTTTATAAGTATTGGAATATAAACATATTGCACCTCCCAAAATGGAGGGTACAACTCATCAGTTCCGTTGCCATATTTGACAGGCTTCACATCTTCCCACACACATAATTCATCCCGAAATTGAGATGGTAGAATTGTCCAATTCAACCCTGATGGTCCAAATTTCGCAAGCTTTTCACGTCTCATCCGCATCATCCGTTTTACCCAACCTTCTATATGTTGTGATATAAAGTATTAACATCTAATAATTATTATATAAACTAAATTATTTAACTAAATAATATATAACTTTTTTACCAATGGAGAAAGACGACCGTCGCGTTCATAGCCTAATAAAGCACCCCAATAATCCTTCCCAAGCCACTCACCACCAAACAGAACTGAAACACAATATGGCGCATCCCCGTTGTTGTAGAAGTCAATAGCATCTTTTGACCAGTTCTTAGATTCTTCTTCATCTGCAACTAAAAATGGTGTATGCACTGGGTTGTTCTCTGACGAAGATGATTCACGTTGCTACTTAGGCCGCCTCAACCTTTGTAGAATTGAACTCGTCGATCGGAGTTCATGAGCTGGTTCTTTACCGGGACGGTGTGCCATTTATAGTAGTGTTTTTTGGAATGGAAGTTGTGAAATATGAAATGTGGTGATTTTTAAGGAAATGGGTGGTGGTATTTATAGTAGAAGGGTGGTGAATTTTGGAATAAAATATAAAATATTTAATATTTATATTTTATAATATAAAACAAACATAATAATATTAAACAATAATAACCATTAAACATCAAATAGAATTAATATACAACAATCTTCTCATGAATATGAGTTTGGACAAGTGTTCATGTTATGACCTGTTTGTCTACATATTGAACATCTACGTATAACAGGTGCATCTGGATGATGAACATCCATCTCATTGTGTATCCTTCTCGTGCGACTCCTACCTCGTGACGTGGTGATTTTTGATGGATCGCCTCTTATCCTCCAACCCGGGTTCGTCCAATAATCAATGTGACGAAGCGGGTAAAAATGACCGTTATACTGTTCTTGATAAACAACAGTACTATAAACCTCTATGGCGACAAACTGCAATTGCATGTGAGCATGGGAATCTTTGCATCTGCCATTTACCACACGTGCACGTTCTGTTTTTGTATTCCACAGTATAATCATTTCCACCAGCTTCATTTGTTTGGATCTTTGACAAAACTCTATATCTCGCCTCCCTGTAATCAAACTCGGTTATGATATGCTCTTGCGAGTTAATATCACGTGCATTAAACAAACGCCATATGCGAGGGGGTAACGCGGTGTTGCAGTTAGCTGCGATGTCTGTCACACCCCCCGCTGATAGTGGAAACACGGGGAATGCGAGCTAGACGGGATCGTCATAACACATGGTATATGATAGAGTAGCAATAAAAATATGATGACAAGCGTGTCATGACGACACCCGAACACAAATGGAGACTTGTGTCGTGTATAATCAAAGTTCACGACAGCATAGCCATAAGCACAACATAATGTTCACATAAGCATTAAGGACAACTTGTAATGTAAATTCCCACAACTCGGGAACAAGTGTACACACAGTCATGTTCAAGCTTTACAAGGGTAACAATTACAAAATGCATCCTAGGGTCTCCTCTATAAGGCAGCATTTCTAGATCTTTAATTACCCTGATCACCTGAAAAGAAATGCTCAAAATGATCAACATAATTGTTGGTGAGCTTCACAGGTTTTAAGTAACAAAAGATGTTAAGATGGAAACCGTAATTAAGTTTAATAAAAGTTACCACGACTACACTTATGTATAGGCGGTTTTACTAGTGATAAATAGCTACAGCCAAACCTAATGTTCGGTTCCTCACGGGAATTGATGGCTGTAAAGAAAGTATTCTCAAAGCATAAAAGTTTAATAAGACGTAGCAAGATCCACACAGCGCATACGTATAGTGTATAACCAAACCAGTCCTTAGGTCCCATAACCGGGATTAATGGTTATATATAAAAAGGTTTTCCATAGCATAATAAGTTTAACTTAACGTAGCAAGATCCACACAGCGCATACGTGTCAAGTTAAACATGACGTAGCAAGATCCACACAGCGCATACGTATAGGTTCCAACCAAACCAATCCTTAGGTCCCAATTACCGGGATTAATAGTTGTAATGGATGATCGGCTTAGAAGAACCACACAGAAGAACCACACAGAAGAACCACACAGCCGAGAGCATCCAAGGTCAATGGCATCCACAAATAGCATAAATCAACACGTAACATCAAATAGTAGTGCATGGTAGTGTAAAACCCCTAAGTAACATATATAGGGTAACATAGCACATAGTTCAAGTTCATATAGCAGCAAACAGTAAGGATCATCATGTAACCCGATTTAAGCACATTCTTAGTATACCGGGGATGCTTATATATAGGGTCCTCCGCAGCATTCCCACCACATCCGCGATATACATAGAATGATACCTAAACCAGTTACATGACATCCATTTATCCTTAGTATCAATCAACAAGTTAGCAAGGTAAGTTACTCATATAAGTAGCAGCCAACTTCCACTAAGGAAGGTGCCTGAAATTAAGCAAATAAGTGAGCATTCTTTTCCCCCAAGTAGAAAATATTCGAAAAGGTTTTATAAGCGTAAGAAGGGGCCACGAAACTCACTGAATAGATGATAGGCACGTATGATGAAAGATTCCAACGGTAGGATGCTATGAACAGTCAAACACCTGCTAGGAGTGAGTATTCATGATGATAACCAAGATTTGACGACGAAAACGCAACAAACGTGATGAATTTTGATGCTAGATTGGTGTAGAAATGGGGAAGAAGAAGAAGATTGATAAAGATGAAGATGAAAATGAAGAAAAGGGCTGGGAAATGGGTATTTATACCCAGCCCAGTTTCTCAAAATATCAAGTTTAGTCCCTGCACTTTGTCCCCGGGTTCCCAACTTTTGTTTCGGTTTAAGGACGTTATTTTATTAGTCTTGTTTTCATTAATGATAAAATGTTATTAATGTTATTTATAAGTTAAAAATGATTTTTATTCGTGACAATTATTTTAATATAAAAATGACGTGTTTAGTGTTAACGGGGCAAATCTCATAAAAACGTCTTAAGGTAACGACAAGGCAAGCAACGATGACACGCATAGAAGGATAACTAAGCAAAACAAATATGGTATCCACGCAGTTGGTTTATCAAAATGAGGAATGACTGATAACAAAGGTTAAATCAAACACGCTAAATGACGGAGCTTCGGTGACGGATGTCACAATGTCAGTATGCTTTCTGAACTGTTCGATTGTTTTCTCGAACATACAATTAATAATAGCTTTTATTGGCATAAGCCTGACACCTCGCAACGTACTGTTGAAGCTTTCGTAAATGTTTGTGGTCAGGTTACCCCAACGACGATGATTTTTATCGTGTAGAAGCGTCCATTTACTCTCTTTAATAGCTTTTAAATATTCCCACGCTTCAGGATTGACGCTTGTCATTTGACTTACACAATAATTATACTTTCTTTGTTGGGTGGTGCTTCCGATAGACCAACATAGCCTTTTTAAGGTAGAAACCTTGAACTTTTGCATGAGGTTACTTCGAACATGTCTGAGACAAAATCGATGCACAGCATTATTTTTCCATTCTTCAAGAGTATTCATAGCACGAATAATTCCTTTGTGCCTATCGGAAATAACACATAATTTTTTTCCTGAACCAATAGAATTGTGGTGAACTGCAATGTGTGACCAGAATTGTTGGAAAAACCAACTCCAACTTTCTACCGTCTCTTCATCTACAATTGCATAAGCTACCGGCATTACGTAGTTGTTTGCATTTTTGGCAACTGCAATTAACATTTTTCCACGGTAGGAACCTTTCAAGAAAGTGCCGTCAACAGATATCACCGGCTGACAATACCTGAATGCGTTAATTATTGGACCGAATGCCCAAAACACATATTTAAATGTGTAATAAGCAGATGTACCGGTCGGATGATGTAACCATTCCACAATAACATGGTTCTGCTCTTGTAATGCATTGATGTACGTAGGTAACTGTTTAAAGTTACTGTCCCAGCTACCATAAATATTCTCAATGGCAGCTTTTCTAGATCGCCAGGCTTTATTATATGAAACATCAACATTCAACGTGTCTTTTAAATGTGCTTGAATTTACTTGATGGGAAAAGCAATATCTTGACTAATAAAATGGATAATACGGGTAACAATATCTCGGCATTTGAAACTTCTATTGTTGTTACCAATAACAGTACCAAACAGTTGTGCGCATTCACCCATCTTAAAATTCTCCACATGTGATGATCATGGTTCTTGGAAGCATAAACATACCATGTACATGGAGGACCATTATGAAGATTATTGTTGTAATTAGGGCTAGTGCTGTAGCACTTTGCTCTCCATCTTGTACGTTTACTTTCAACTACTACAGCCTCTCTGTTACGTGCAAGATTCCATAACCGCATTGCATGCATCACTTCATCTTTCGATTTAAAGTACATGCCAACACGGATTTCTTTTGACTCTTCATTCCATATATCCATATGGTCTTCATCGTCAAAATCAGCAGCTTCATAATCTCTTACTCCTGAGGATCTTCAGAATAATTCACCTCTCCGTAAGATCCTGGATTAACACCAGAATTATAATTGTTTGAAACTCCATAGTTGTTGTTGTCATCATCACTGGATTCTTCTTGTGATGGAATGAGTTCAGTATCTTCACTGCTGTCTGAAGTACCATCATCTGACTTATCAAAACCTCCGTTATCATCATCGATTTGATGATGAGAATTGGTTGACGGACCGGCTTCATAATCGTGTGATCTTACATTGCCTTGATGATGAGAATTGCTTGACGGATCGGGTGCTTCTGATACAGAGAAACCGCGTACGAGATCCATATAATTGGACTGTTGAACAGACATTTTCGGCTCAATGATAACGTAAACATTTCCTCAGAAATTTTCAATATTTTCTCCCAAATAATACAAGACTTCTAGACTTGAGTCATTAAAAATTTCAGAACTTTGAGAGAAACCACCTAATGAGTAGTATAATTTTAATTTCAAATTATAATACTCTTTTTGAACCTGAATATGAATATAAATCAAATCTACGAATTCTTCGTATGACACTCTATTACGAAGAATAATGGTTGAACTTCTTGTAGAAACATCACATATCATATTTCCATTTTCAAATGAAATATCACCACCGCAATATATTTGTAAAAAATAATACCGAGACATGATAATAATTAGTTTTTTTTAAGTGTGAATTGAATTTTGTATGGAGACTTGAGTGAATTCGGTTGAGTTATATATTTATCAGTAACCAAGTGAGTAGGTTGAATGTGTGGGTAGGATTTTTTTTTGAGAACCCGCCCTTCTCAATAAAGTGCTCTCGTCAAAGTCAGAACCCGCCCTTGGCAGGGGCGTGGTCTGATTTAGTGGAATCTTTGATTTGGTGGATCGGACGGTGCAGGAAAAATGGAGAACCCGCCCTTCGCAGGGGCGTGGTCTCCATTGTCAAATCAAAGCAGTCGAATTGGTGAAGCCAGAACCTGCCCCTACTAGGGGCGGGTACCCTCAATGTCAAAATCCGCCAAGAATTTCCCCCCTTGTCAACATCATATTAAAATAAATCCCATTTTTAAAAAAAAAATCATCATATGTACCATCTATGGTATTAAGTAACTCTATAAAAGATGATTTTGGGAATTCCCAATCATGGTGACATGCACTTTTTGTTGATAAATTATGTGGACACCCTTTCCACCCACACTCGTAGAGAAAACCTAATGATGAAAGCAAGCAAACATTCTTGTGACAACACATTTTTTCCTAAAATGGTGGGTTCTACCCCTTGTCTCTCAAATTCCTCTCGAACTTTCTCTCAAATCTCAACAATTTCTAGAGACCAAAAACACAAATTACATCACATATTAATATCATCATACAAAGATTTCAAAAGATGAAGGATTTATTATGTTAATTAAACAAAAACTATCTTTAATTAGTGACACTAGCTTAACAAAAATAATAATAAAGTTTATGATTTATATAAGTTGTATGTAAATAGGTAGTTAATGATTGTCTAACTTATTGTCCATATATAATAATGTGATGAATTAAATCATAAATTAATTTTAATTTTATCATCAATTTTGGAGGGTTCCTTTTGTATGTAACCAAAGTTTGTGCACAATGTTTGGTTGAATTTGTTGGCATATAAAAGCTTTATTATGGTAGTCATCATGCCTAGTATAAAACGACATTGTGTGGGAAGATAAACAGGTCCTACAATCCTACCATGAAACCTATAATTAATAAAGAAAAGAACAATTTTGAAGAATATAAGTAGCACACCACCAACAACTTGTATGAATTCACATGTTATAATTAACTAGTACATTCAATTCATGCTCCACCAACTTGTATGGGTTGATTAGATAGTATTTACAAGTAATAATAAATAGTTAGCAAAAATAAAATCACCCTTGAAAAAATTTCGAATATGAAATTAGTTGTTCTGGAGATGAAAAAGATTAAAATACAAAGTGTATTTTTGCTACAAAGTGTGAGAAGACACAATAAGTCAAAAAAAGACACAAAAAAATTATATTTTACAATCTAAATCGAATTTCAAAAAATTAATTCGGAGCTTTTGTTCCCTTAGTCGTCCTCACTAAGAAAAAAATAAACGGAAAATTAAAAAAAATAAAAAAAGTAATGTTTTTTATTGTGTCATTTTATAAAAGACACAATGACTTCATTGTGTCATTATGAAAGACACAATGACGTCATTGTGTCAATATAAAAGACATAATGACGTCATTGTGTCATACAAAGACACAATAAAAAAAATTATTTTTTATTTTTTTTCTGAAAGAGGATAACGAGAGGAACAGAGACTCCGAATTACCTTTTTAAAATTCGATTTAGATTGTGAGATATTAATTTTTTTTTTAATTTTTAGCCTCATTGTGTCTTCTCACACTTTGTAACAAAAATACATTTTGTAGAATAAACTCACCCTCTGAAGATTTTAGTATAATTAAACATCTAATGATGCGGCATCAATGAAGCCTAAATAAGTAAAGATACTTTATACTATACCTTAAAATTAGAAGATAACATTATATTTATAAATAATTTTATTGATGATGAGCATATGGAAAGTATATGTTAATCTATGTCAAGTTAGTAAATATGCATCTACAGTAATGACATAAAATAACTTTTCTTCAAGCATAAAAGAAAACCCTTGTGAGATGAGTGATTAAAAGTATACATTTTCAGAGATAAAGTAATAGTATAAAAGCAAAAGCAAACTTCTTAAATAGTTTTGAATAAAATTCTTACATTCCACCTAAAGGACATATATGAACGATTTATAATGTACTAAACGATCCAAGAATGATCACTATCAAACATTAACTTTATTTTTGTTTTATTATATCTTTCATTTTGTTTTTGACTTTTATTGTCATTTGAATGACTTTTTTGTGTTTGACACTTTGAATAAATATCTTGGATGGCAGGGAAAAGACTAAATTTGAGGGTCAACATTTATTTAGTGGCCTACTAAAGAGACGCCCTGAGGGATAAAGAGACGCCCTGGGGGATAAAGAGACGCCCTTCTTACGGGCCATAAGGCCCTTCACGGGCCGTATTGACTGTCGGGCAGTCAAATCAATCATTCAAAAACGTAACGGCTCGTGAAAGAGTTCACGGTCTAAATTTTTCACGGCCCGTTAAACTTTTCACGGCCCGTTAGACCTTTCACTTACGGGCCGTGAACTGCTTTACGGACCCTATTTTCACCTTTAATAATTTGACGAGATATATTATTCCTCGTTTTTCGTGTAATTTTGTATTTATTACGTTATTTGATATGACGTAATATTCCTCGATAGTCGTGTAATTTTGTATTTATTACGTTATTTGATATGACGTAATATTCCTCGATATTCGTGTTAATTATGTGACGGGATGCAATATTCAATGTGAACTACTATATAAACGTTAGTTTATAAATTCATTTCATAATTCAAATTTCTACGATAAGTTTGAAATAATATTTAACGTTATGATGTCCTTCTGGGATAGCAACTATTTATTTGGTTCGGAATCTAACTATTACCCTGAGGAGGGTTACGGTTATTACGATGAGGGTGCTTCAAACTATTTAGGACAGTTCGCGTCCAATTACGGCGGGAATGACGGCGGCGATGACGGGGGTGATAACGGTGGTGATAGCAGCGGTGATAATGACGGTTCTGGTTCCGATAAAAGAGGTTTATATGACACGAATCAGGTTATAAGATATATCATATTTAATTTTATTTTCATTTAGTAATAACTAACTAAAAATATAAAATTGATTAGGTTTTCTCATCTCGTGAAGAATTAGTTGATTGGGCAAGTAACGTGGGGCGAGAAAATGTGTTTGTTATTGTCACCAACGTTCAAAAAGAGATTCGAATGGTGTGGTGGTTAAAATTTGGTTGAAATGTGATCGGGGTGGCGTATATAAAGGAGTATCCACTCTAAGAAAAAGTGGCACCAAAAAATAAACTGTCAATTTGAATTGCAGGGTAAGTACGAGATAAAGAGAGATGGGTGGATTATAGTTGTTGTGGACGATACTCATAACCATGAACCTGCGAACACCTGGAAGGACATGCATACGCAATGAGGCTCACCGAAAATGAGCTTTCTACTGTAAAAAATTTGACGGAGCAAAATATTGACCCTCAAAATATTCTAGGCACGTTGAGGGAACAAAATCCCAATAACGTGTCTGTGTTACGAACCATATATAACGCTCGGGCAAAAATTAAAAGTACGATTCGAATTGTACGAAAATCGTTCGGGCATTACGATGAATGCACCATGAATCATCACACGTATTTGGTCGGCATTCGTATGGAGAATATATACGAACTTGTAATGAGTCCATAGAAATCATAAAAAGATACCAATTTTCTTCGTCATCAGTCATTGGTACGTAAACCTACAAAACATTTAATTCACGCTTATAAATTCATGTTTTTTGTTGTAAAAGATGAAAACAGTATTACCATCAACTTCCCATAACGCGGGATATAGACAGTCACTCCCGTCGCCATATTCGTTACCCTTAACGGACCCCGAGTATATTAAGTTAAACCACTCAAATGGGAGAATCGTCCAATGATCACTACCCGGCAACGCTTCTGTTCTACGTATTTCTTCGTATCTCCATATTGTGAGTCTATTTGTCCACGCCCGAACATTCTATAAAATAACAATTTTTTTTTGTTAGAATTTTAAAATAAAATAAAATTTACAAAAAAAAAAATTTAAATCATACCTCTGTACCTAAAGACATGTTTCCGAGTAATTCACGCCAAAATTGTAACTGAATATCGGAATTACCCATGTAATACACCCTACATGTTTGGGAATCACCATTACGTATAAAGTGAATAACATTTTGAGACCAGTTCCTCCCATTCTGCCAATTATGGTTATCTATTGGATCAGGAATACTTTCCACAATATCTTGTGAGTTTGAAGAGGACTCATTTTGACGTCTTCTATTACCTATACGAGAAGACATTTTAACTGTTTCGTTTCTCACTAACCGTATATAACAAGTAATATATATAACGTTTTATATAGAATCTTAAATCGAATCAAGGAATAATACGTCACGTCATATAATTATAAAATTTAAAAATGCATGCAAATCGAGGAAAAGAAATTCTCAGAAGGACTGCTACGGCCCGTGAGATAACTCACGGGCCGTTATGTAACATTTTCACAGGCCGTGTGTTTGGAGGCTTACGGGCCGTGATGTGTTTCACAGCCCGTGAGCTTATAAAGCTGTGAAAATTAAATTTCAAAAACCATACGGCCCGTAAGGCCCTTCACGGGCCGTGAAAAAAGTCAAAGGGCGTCCCTTTAACACCTGACAGGACGTCCTTTAGCAATTGCCTTTATTTAACTACAATACTATGAACTATAATCATTATCATAAACCAAATTTTAGGGTAACGGTTAGGTTCAACAAGTTTTAACAGAAGTTTGGACTGAACTGCTAACTACTGTTTCGGAAAAAGACACCTTGAAACAACCATTTTAAAGGTTAAACGATTTGGTTTTTAAGGTTTGAATTGATTTAATTTTTTAGAACATTAGATTATACTATATGAACAATGTTTTCGAAACCGAATCTAACAGTGAATCGGACGCCTTACTTGTTCACTGGTCGGACCGGTTATGAAAACCGGATAGATTTTTAATTATTTAAAGAATATATGTAAAAAATACTGAAATTTTAAAATATACAAAAAACCCGATCCAACCGGTCTAACCCCCTGGTTCAGCCGGGTCCAACCACCCACTCGGATTAAACCGGTCGGTTCAACGCTATCAAAACGAACAAAATCAGATCGAATCGTTCAACGCTATTAAACCGGGCTGGTCCGATCTGACCCTCACAACATTGTGTATGAATCTCAAACCGACCAACTTGCCTCAATGTTTCAATAAATATCAACTGCTTTTTAAAAACTCCCAACTCCCCGTATAGGTCTAGTTAACCGTGTTCGACAGAATTTTGGGTTTAGGCCCAAACAAATCAATAATTTGGCCCAATTTGTTTAAACACGAAAGTGAACCAAAAGCTATCGAAATATGAAAAAGATATTGATACATGATAATATGATATATAATATTAAACGTAGCAATTAAAAGATATCGAACTAAATAGTTTGAAAATCCACAAGTTCATTGTTATTTTTAATCAATTTTTCTTTACCTTTTTATTTAATTATTTTTAGTTTGTCTTTCTAAAGTTTCTACCCTATAAAAAGACCAAATAAATGAATATTCATGGGACAATAGATAATATATTCATCTTATATAGTGATTTGACACAAACCATCAAAATCATTATCAAACTAATCATATTCATATATTGATATTTCTATAAACGAATGTCATATTTTGTGTTTGTAAGTGATGCTTAGACCGCTTACCATTGAAATTTAGTATAGACTAGATCGAGCTGATTCCAAAAGATTCTTGATCGTATACTCACAAAGACAAAACTATCATGGAATTCATTGAATCTAATGTGATGTATTCGACCCATTTTCTCATAAATTGATCAAATTGAGTTCTTTTATCTAACACGAGTAAAAAAAATCAAACATTGGATGCGTTAAATAGATGGGAAGTCAGTAGAAGGATATTATTAACGCATATAATCTCATCAGTTACAAATTATAATATATAGTCCATTGTAATTATGATGATGTTTCCATGAACATGGTTAACCCGACCCATTTTACCATCTTGTCATGTCTGCTAGGATTTATACGCCAAAGATGTTTAATTCCCCTGGGGATGGCTTTTGAAAAGCATTTTTTAACTTATTGACTTGTTAAATAAATTAATAAGTTAGTATAGAGTGACTTATTAACTTGTTTCTCTCACAAACATCAGATTACCAAACACTATAAAATGATTTTTAACTTTTTAAAAGTTAATAAGTTATAAAGAAAATAAAAAAACACTCCCAAACACCCATCAAATATCCTTGTAATAGTGAAAAAAAGAACCAAAAGTATTTATTAAAGGCGCATTAACTTGGTGTAATTTAAAAGTAGAAGTTGGATAGATTTGTCATTCAAAAAAAAAAAAAAATAAAAAAGATGTTGGTTGCAAGAAAAGGATCAGCTGAATGTAGTCTTCCGTTACTAAACATACCCTCCTACCAATTTGACTGATTTGTAATTTAAAAAAAAACAATACGTATACGATTGTTTTGAACCTGTATACACCCATTTACATGGTATACCCATGTGTACGACTTTTTAGACACTCTTATAATAGAGGAGATGCATAAAGAAAAAGATAAGTGGAATACGTCTAACACGAACCCAAAACAACTGTAGTGTACATGAATGTTGTTTTCATATTTCACGAGAGCAGTTTAAAATTACACATATGAATTGTAACTTTAAAACACAAATAAATGTCATATACAAATGAATGTCATATATTTCCGTATTGACAAACTATTTACCAAAGGGTGAAACCACAAAGGTAATTGGGTGAAATAGGTTCCGGTCTAAGTAGAATGGGTGACCGGATCAACCCATCACCTTTTTGTGTACCTTGTTTGAATCGTGTAACTAAATAATGTATTAAGAAAGACTAAAAAGTTGCATCTAAAAGTCACAATATAATTTTTATATGAATTAAAAGATGTCTAAATATAATTTCTTTTAAGAATCCAAAGATGTCAAATGATAGTAATTTTATGTTTTAGTATGAAAAAAAGGATAAACTGATGTGATAACTTTAAGAAAATGCAACCGGTGGAGAGAATATATTTAGCAAAATTCTGTTTTAAATCGAAGACAAGAGGATAAAACTAAAAGCAAAAGATACTATTAAAACTACTCAAACCAAAAGCAAAACATCCTTAATCCACATATTCTTATTATTATTAACCAAACATTATACCCAAAGCATCATCTACCTGAAGTAGAAGATTCATCAATTTGTTGGAGCAAAGAAGATTTCACTGTTCAGCCTCTTCGAGCGGAACGTCTTCTCCACCTCAGGTGTCACATTGAACGAAGCCTGCAGAACCTCAGGCGACAACGCCTTCCATACCGATGTCCTTCCCGCCATGTGAGTGAAAATCGGCTGCCAAATATTACACGTTTAATCGTTACTAATGTGAATTCGGATTATGTTTCATTTCCAGAAAACATCAAGTTAACTATAAGATATACGGGTCAACTCAATAGTCACGAGCCCATACTGACAGTCACCCAACCCGCCAGACTAGCCTGTTTGCAAATGAGTGATTGGGTTGGAAAACAGAAGACTTACTTGGTGTAGTGATGATAGAGAACCATTCCAGCCCATCATTATCGGAAATCTTGGAAACGACAAAGAACCGAGGAACAATGAACAAGTTCCCGGCTTTCACAGTAGTTTCGAGAACGCGTTTACCATCAACGCCAACAATTTGAACGCGCCCACTGCCCCTAACAATGTAAGTCACTTGAAGTGCAGAATCACACGAAAATCCAGGGGAACACATAGCATTACCATCCAACCTCACAAGATCAGCGCCTAAACCAACTTCACCAACCAATGGCAGATTCTTGGTGTTCAAAACCACCACTCTACCACCACCCTTAATGTCAACATCCAATGGTGCTTCTAAACAGTTCAAGGCCATCCCATTTCTATGGTCTTTGTTGGGCTCGGGCATTTTAGCACCAGCATCAACTTTAATAATGCCATTATCTTTTTGGTTCCCGACTAGTGCTTTGGCATTGGATTCATCCACGTCCCATGCACGACACACGAACTCCATTGAAAACCAGTGAAGATGCCATTGGAACCGGTTAAGAAGAAGTCAGTGAACGAGCCTGGCTTGTGGGCGGTTTTGGTGTCGCCTAGGAAAAGGATTTGGAGTTCGGTGTCTTCTTTGTTGTACCACCATGTGACTACACCAAAAGGCAGGGCAATGGCATCACCTGTTTTGATTGCTAGAACTTTCTCTTCTTTCTCAGGTAGAACAATGCCAGCTACCCCATTGCCTAAGGAAATTGCAAGTGTAAGTGTGTGAATCCAAAATCGAAGAAACATAACGCGTGACGTTTTCAGATTAACAATACATATTTAAGCAAATTATAAGGTATGAGTATGAGTATGAGTTGAGCATCTATGATTGAAACATACAAATATCATAACAATATTTAACAAATAACCAAATAATGGCATCACATTGATAGACAATGAGAAGGGGATTAATATTTTACAATCAATTTGTCCCAAAAAAAAATTTTCCCCAATTTAAATATTGAACCATGTGTTTCATGATCTTCACCTTAGTTTGACTTTTCTTGAAATCAATAATAAATGTTAGAAATCAATATAAAAGTAATCGTTCACAAAACGTGAATGTGATAGTATCATTATCCACCAGCACCAATTAAATTCAGAGAAGGTAGTGATGATTAATCTAATAATTATGCAGATCCTTTTGGATTAAATCAATTTAAAATAACATATGATTAATCCAAAGGCTACAACTAATCAACCAATATAATAACACGACGATTAAACAGGATCGAAACTTTCAATCACTTAAAACAACTGTGTGTGCGCTTTATGAATCAGTGTAAGCAAAACTAAACAGGTGATGATAACGAATCTGGAAGAGTATGTAATTATGTATATGTGAGTCGATTGTGAGTTCATATCAAAGACACGTTCGATTAACAGAACTTTTGAATCAAATTACAAATCAAATTGCAAATCAAAACCACAAATCAAACAGCTACGCTTAAGTTCATGTAGATTAAACAGAATCGAAACTATCAATCACGTAGAACAAATACGTGTGCCTTTTATGAATCAGTACAAACAAAATAAACAGGTCATGATAACGAATCTGTAAGAGTGTGTATCTGTGAGTCGATCGATTTTGAGTTCATATCAAACACAAAACCGATTAACAGCAATTTTAATTCAAATTAAAAATCAAACATCTACGATAAGAACACGAAGATTAAACAGGATCAAAACTATCAATCACGCAAAACGAATACGTATGCGCTTTATAAAACATTATAAACAAAACTAAACCAGTGAATGTGTGTCGGTTGTAAGTTCATATCAAACACGAAATCGATCAACACTACCTCTAAATCAAATCACCGATCAACCTCAAAGCCTCAAAACCACAAATCCAACAGCTACAATCCACAAACCTAATCACAATCATAAGTTCATAACCAAAACCACGACAATCCAACAAATCCACTATCGAGAACCAAAATTCAACAACCAGATCAAAAACCTCAAACAACTCCACAAAACACAATCAATTAACCAAAACACCACAATTTCAATCCATACCTTGAAGAACATAAGCAACCTTAGCGGAATCAGAGTACCGCGGAGAGCGAGGCCATTTTTCTCAAGGAAAAGTTTACCAGCACCGATGTTACCTTGCTTGAGCATCGGGAGTTCATTGGGGCACCATGCATGATACGATCCACCGGCTCCACCGTACGACTTCTGAGCCAATTTCGGTGACAAATCGATATCCATTGCCTGAAGAAGAGATTGATTGATTGATTGATCGATCGACCGATCGATCGAATTCGAATGATGATTATTTGTGAAAATTGGGAGTTTTTGATGTTTTGATGATCGGTGAGTTGGAGAAGAGGTGCATTTATAGTGTGATGTTATATGAGTGCGTTGGTTGTAACTGAGGTGTGTGATCATACGGGAAATGTGGGGGATCGATCCGGTAAATTATAAATTTGAATTATTCAATTTTATTTGTAAAGTTTTAAAGAGATAAGTATACGCGTGAATAACAGGTTTAGATGCTAAGCAAAAAAGATAGTAACTTTGGATATTAATTTTTAGTTTTGAAGTTTTGTTTAGGTATTAAGAGTTTAATACTAACAAGTTTGGATGCTGATTAAAAAATAAACAAAACTAACATGTTTGAGTACTGACATTTTGCTAGAATTTAAAAGAAAAGTTAATGAAAATTAGTCTTAGTCTCTTTTATGTATATGACGTGCTTATGTATATTTGAAGGATTTAAACCGTTTAATATATGTCATTTTAATGCATTAATAATATTACATACTTTATATTAAATTACATAAAACTAAATACTATTTAACATATAACGAAAACAAATTTTGTAAACGTTATCAATAAAATCTAAATTTTCAAATATAACGCATAGGATATGATATAAGTCATATAACGAACTTCCGTATAAAATATTATTTTGTTAAATCCAAACGGGATAGAATTTTGTAAAGTTAATCAATTTGAATGGATGATATCTTTTAGCTCGAATTTTAAATTTTAAAAACACATAATTGAAAGAGAAAAGATATCTATCTTTTGCATATATTTTATAAAGCCATTTTAACCGGTTTAGAGGTAAGAAATTTATTTAAACTTTATTTATCCGTCAACAAGTAGGTTAACAACCATTAGAATTTATTTAATAATAAAGCAACTACGGGGTAAACAACTCAAGCTTAAATACGCTTGTGCCCAGAAATAAGCCTTTTTAGTGAATGTACTAAACCCAAGCTTCATATCCTAAGCTTGCGTTGTAAACCTATTATGTATGCAAGTATAACAATTTTATTTAATCCAAATATATATTACATAATATAAATAATAATAATGAAAAATGTAAATAAAAAATATCTGATTGTTATAGAATTATAATTATAAATACATGTATAGTATTAATTCTATATGCTTACAAATAAAAATAAACAAAATAAATAAATCATAAACACGCCAAGCTTAAACTTAAATTTCTCATAACCTGAACTCGAGCATTGAACATCAAGTACAGAACAAACCGAGATCGAGATTTATACGGATTGATTTGGAATAATATAAAATATCTATCTATTTATTCATAGATGTAATAAACATATAATAAATTTATCTTACAATAATTATTGTTTAGAGTTATCTTGTATTTTGAATATTTTAGTTAGATTTTAGTTGTATTTTGAATATTTTAGTTAGATTTTAGAGTTAATTACAGTGGTCCATTTGGACATTTGGTTGATGAAAAGTAATATGCTTGGACATTAAGATTTAAAAGAGACAAGTTTAGGAACTGTGTTTTTAATTTTGTAGCAAGTTTGGGTATTGAGGTTAAGTTTTATTAAACTTTTGTTTATGTAACATCGCGTATTTTCGTAAATAAAAGTTAATTTATTAAACAATTAAGTTTAATATGTTGGCATTAATTCCAATAATTACAATAATAATAATAATAATATAATAATAATAATAATAATAATAATAATAATAATAATAATAATAATAACATCATAATAATAACATCATAATAATAAAAATTTCTATTAATAATTTGTAAAAAAAATTGGATTTATAAGTCCAGGGGCTAATTTTGTAAATTATGAAACTTATTTTATGAAACTATAGCATAAAATAACAAATTTAAAACCACAGGGGCCAGAGTGTAATTTTTTTAAAAAAACATCACCACCCACCATCGCCCCTTCTCACCATCTCCGGCCACAATCCGGCCAACTCCGGCGACCCCCAACGCACAAAACTAATCGGTTTTTGACCAAAGTAAACACCCCGACAAACTCGCGTGATTGATTCGAACCTGGGCTCCCACTTCAATTTAAAAATCGAGTGCGATCTGGATGAGATTCCCATCCCAACTTTCGGTCACTTTTCCAGCAAAACAATCGCACTACACACTATTTTAATCGAATTAATCGCATCTGAATGATCATAAATCTATTCCTAATCGTATGCAATTCTCAAATTCACTTGAAACACGCACAAAACCTTGTTCGACTACCATCATTTGTCGCGACCTGTTTCTTCAACTCATCTCCCTCAATTCGATCCTAATCATGTAAGTACAATACATTATTCAACTCGATTTCACCAAGGGATCATAAGCCTTAAGGTTAATCGAGTTGAAATTCCCGAATCATTGTTCAATTTGGTCGATTTCATAATCTAGGGTTCTTATGTAAATAGGGGTTTCTGTTATTGGTGTTTAACCGCTAAAAACCAATTCCCATCGCGGCTGATAGCCTTGGTTCACCGGTTAAGACACTATCACCACAACCTAGAGGTCCCGGGTTCGAACCCGGGCACCCTCCTTTATTTTTTTAAAGGCTTTTTAGGCTTTTAAAAATTACGAAAAAATATCAAAAAATTATAAAAATGTTTTTACAAACATTAAAATTTTTAAAACCACCAAATTATTTTCTGAAATTTATTTTAACATTTTATTTATTTTATTAAATGTTTTAAATAAATAATATTACAAATGTTACAAAATTATTTCTATAAAAGTGAACTTTTAATAATAATTTAAATTATTAAATTATTATTGGACACTATATTACTTTAATTATTCAAGATAATTACAATTATATGTGTTTTATAGATTCACAGATTATTACAAAAAGTCGTTTTGTGTTACTTAAATAAATTAAATATTTCAATTAATTGTATCATATAATTAATAAAATTAATTATTTGTTTTTCCACACTTTAACAATAAATCAAACGGTTATGCGTATTGATACATTTTTATTAAATTCTAAACATAATTACTTTCAATAAATTCATTTTATGTATTTCAAGATATTCAAACTAAATAAATTAAAAAAAACCAATGGAAACCCTAATACATTCCCAATTCTTATAATATTATCATTCTAACTCGAGACACCGTTCCGTAGATTACTCGTAAAGAAATCGTTGGTGTCTAATCTATCACGTCCAAATTCTAATCTCATCAATCAAATGAGTATTCATATCCCCTTTTTATCAATTTTCTATTTGGGAGAAATCATGTGATACAATATATTCAATCATGATATTCTATTGTTATTTCATTCTAAATTCAATTCAAGACAGGTTATGTTATTACTTG
Organism: Flaveria linearis; assembly: GCA_024085815.1. Taxonomy (NCBI): domain Eukaryota; kingdom Viridiplantae; phylum Streptophyta; class Magnoliopsida; order Asterales; family Asteraceae; genus Flaveria; species Flaveria linearis. The sequence continues at coordinate 4,349,092 of CM044003.1, forward strand.
CAATTATGTGAACATACTATGATAAACTGGACGACAGTAAAACCCTAATTCAATCAATCAATCCTGGTATCAATGGTATATCTACTGGTTTGGATAACCCACCCCATATGACTTACGAGTGGTGATTGTGCCAGAGGCAGGAGTCAATCTATGGTGTATGTGTGGAGTCTATTATATGCAAGTGTCAAGTCAAGAGGTTGTTATTGTGTCAATTTATCTATATGCTTTGCTATTGCAATATAAGTCTTAACGTTACCTTGTGAATTGGATTATTCTCAATCAATCAATCAATCAATATGTATACTCAAAACTGTGATTACTCACCAGCTAATTCGTTAACTGACTTTATTTTCTCACATGATTTCAGGTTAAGCAAGTTAGTGAACTTCTACATGCTCATATAAGACCCGGACTTAGTCAAAACAAAAGACAATTACTATTTGTGACTTTAACTGTTGTATTTGTATCTGTTAAATTCATGTTATCCTGTAATCTGATTTTAATATTATTTTCACTATTGGACAATCATGAGTTATGAACAATCAATCATTCCCTCGTCCGCTCCGATGATTCCGCCGTCGGTCGGGGTGTGACAGTTTAATTGAAGGGTATTTTAGTCTTTTTTCATCTAAGGAACTAACTATTTAGGGGCTGTTTGACAAACTCTGAATGATTAAGTGTTGAACCAATAAGAGGTCTGAACTATTAAGTGTTGAATCATTAAAAGCTAATATGCCGCTTAACTATTCAACTGCAAATGTCTGACCAATTCAGATAAGAGGTCTTAAACATTCAGCATTAGACCTCGTAACCACTAAGCATTAGTATAATGCTTGGCAAATGTCTGAACCATCCAGACATTTGCTCGCGAAACAAACAGTCTGAACCATTAAGTGCTTAACCATTCAGACATCTGAACCATTAAGAGGCTGATTCAGATGCTACCAAACAACCCCTTACTAATTGTTCTTTGAGGGACTATTTATGTAACTAAGGGGCTGTTTGACAACATCTGATTGAATAAGTGCTGAATGAATAAGAGGGTCTGAACCAGTAAGAGGTCTGAACCAGTAAAAGGTCTGAACGAATAATTGTGTTTGGTTGTAAAAAGAAAAGTTTTTAAAATAAAAACCCACTCACCACAACCACAACCACAATCATCATCATCATCCATAAACACCACAACCATCTCTCACTTTCGTCTCTCTCTCACTTTCGTCTCTCTCTGTTAAACCCCCAAATCCACCATGGATCCCACCCTCCAAGCCATCATCTCCGCCATAGCTACCTTCATCCTCATATCCCTCATCTTTACCTTTATCATCCTCATCTGCCGCACCACCGCCAAACGCCAACGCCACCGCCACCCACCACCCCCCGCCGCACCACACCCACCCCCGATCACCCCACGTCAGCCTCCTTCAGCGTCTCCGAAAGTCAACTCTTCGACTCATCGCTGAACGAGATCCAGATGGTTGACCTCGTCAACGCCACCCGCAACTTCTCGCCGGAGCTGATCGTCGGCGACGGAAGCTTCGGCCTCGTTTACAAAGCCACCCTCGCCACCCTCGTCAACGCCACCTTCACGTCTGACCACAGGTCAGACTATGGTTGAGGTCTGACCGGGTAGGAGCTCCGGTCAGACGTGATCTCCGGTAAGAGGCAAGCATCCAAACATCCCAGGTCTGACCGAGTCAGACGCTCGCGTCTGACCAGGCTCGGTCAGACCCAACCGAACAGCCCATAACTCTAGTTTAATAGATAATAAAATAAATTAAAAGCAATCCAACCACCAGCCCTTTTCCCTTGCCTTTTCCCGACCACCACCCTCGTCGAAACCATTGCCTCTAACCTAAATTATCGATTAAGCGGAACTGAAATGAGCAATCTCATATGCCAACCAAAATTAGTCTAAAACCTTCAAAGTCCTGATAAGAAGAACAAAAATTGTGATTCAAGTGTAAAAAAGTTGAGAAATCACCGATTAAGCACAAGAAACATCAAGTATCAGATGACATTGAAAAATAAACTCTAAACCTAACAGAAAACATGATTGATTTAGGATAGCAAAGCTACAACATCAGCAATTAGACTTGTAAAGAATGGGTTGATCTAAGGAAAAGAAGGAACAATTCTTTGAGCCAAACCAAATGGAATTACTTTAGGAACAAATTAAGTAGTGTTGACAGAGACATTTTCTGCCTAAAACTCATTGGGGATGGTAGATACTAAAAGGAGGAGTTGTTTGGGTTGTCTGACGGCTATGATTACCTTATCAATTTTCGCTTGTGATATGAGAATAATTATACGTGGTGATGATACGTAATATCACATATTAAATGTTTTTGTTATAAATTCATCTAGATTAACATTTACACTCGTGTCATGTCTTATTATCTTCACATAGTAGTGTTAACCAAATCAAGTTTTCAAACAATTTCACATGTGTGATGGTTGACATGGCTATGTCACTTTGGCACATGGCCATATGTGGCCCAGGCCCCCTTTTTAACGTGAATTAGCTATCATTCTTTATAGGACCAAAAATCCTAACTCTATTTTTCCCTTAAGATCTTTTTTCAAACAACTTTATAAAGGATGAAAATTATCAACTCCAAGGAAGAATTTAACACTATTCTACCCATTCTGGCTTGATTATAGTTTTATTTACCATTTATCTAATTATGTATCTCTTAGATTATTCATGTTATATTGGGTATTTTTGTAGTTAGCATGAGCTAATCTTGATTCACTTAGCTTAAATGAAACCTAGCTAATTTTGCTCATGTAAATATGATTTTTAATGATGGTTATATTGATAGATTAACATGTTCTTGATTTTCTTCAATGATTATGTGATTACATGTTCCATCTTGTAGGTATCTTGGCTAGGAAAGGTGGATGAGGAAAATCATGTGTAAGAGTATTTATTTATGAATATGTATATGTATGTACGTGTGTTCATGACATTAACTAAGAATGGTGAATGAGGGTTGGAACATGTGTTAGATTCGTTGGGAATTTCAAGTTATCGTTGTGTATGTGTAACTATGGTTTACTAAAGTAAATTTGTAGCTCGTATACTTATGGTATGATATCACAAGTTGAAAAACTTCATGATGTTGTTTTCATTATGTGATTCAAAGTGGGTAGTATGTGTCTAGCGTATTAGCTTTCCAAATAATTACGAGAACGGCTAGCTGGTCAATCTCAGAAAGAAGATGGGCCGGCAAAGCGGAGACGTACGACCACGACGTTAATTGAAGGTTAGTCCATATTTATATTTAACATAATTGTATCATTGGATCTTCATGAAATGACTTTAGGCGGTTATAATGTTAACATCGTTTTAATTTTCTGAAGAGTCATATGTTTAGGTAGCATTAACGGGAGCTTAGTCTATTTCCATATAATATGTATAGTAAATGTTCTTATCATGATTATTTTTTAATGTTGTCATTGTTTGGTTAGGTGAATTCTAAGTCCAAGCAAACGTTTCCTATGCTTGATTATCCTTCCTGATTTTTATCTATTTTGTTTGCTTATGTTTAACTTAGCTTAAATTACAAAAGTACTAAATTATCTATCTTTATTAGTGAAATAATTACGGTGGTTTATTATCAGCGGTTATAGTGTCCTTGATCAATATCTGGTTCTAGCTAAAGTTATAATATATATATATATATATATATATATATATATATATGAATTATGATAGGTACACTTGTATATTTATCTATCGTTTAGTTCTAAGGTAAAAAATCATTTCTGAAAAGTTAAAACCAAGACTATTAAACATATATATATATATATATATATATATATATATATATACACACCCCGTACACATCAGCTTTCTCGTCGTTTTGAAGGCCACCTCTGTGTAATCACCATCACTGCAATCATCGTCAACAATCTGCCATCAATGGGTAATATGTTTAAGTTATTGTACACATAATGATACCTTTGATTCCTAGTTTGGAGATGTAACTTGGCACCTTCAATTATTTGGTTTGGTTGCTAATGACGAAGACAAGGACAAAAGTTGGAAAGTAGATGAGTGATTAATTGATGTTTGTTGATTAACTAATGTTGGGGTGGAAGATGGTGGTGGCCGAAAAAGCAACAAGGAAAAAAGGGATTTTGATGTTATGTTATGTTTTGTTTTGGAGATTACTACTCAAATAGTCTATGTCTTAAAAATAGAGTTAAAAAGGCCTTTTGTTTAAAAACAATATGTTGGTCAATTTACTCAAATTTAAAAGAAAATTATATCCAAAATTAACCCTCGACCATAAACTCATAATAAATCTAAAAATATAAGCCCCAAACTTATTACTTTTTAACCTTAGCACTCAACTACTAGTTCGCCTATTATGAAAAGAACAAGCCCATCAGCAGTTTATTTTGGGATTTCCCACATTCCTCACATAATTTTTTAAACTTTCCATTATACCCCCTGTATTTTGGGTGTTTGACACCTCGGGTTGTGTGCTCTTTTCTTTTAATCCTTATCTGCCTCACTTCCTTGCTGTCTCCTTCTTTCTCCTTCGATTTTTGCTTTCTTCCATAGTTTGTCTCACAGGTCTTTCTCGTTCGATTTTTGCTTTCTTCCTTGCTCTCAAGGTTTTTTCGCGTGCGATGTGTAGGTGAGTAACTTTATTCTCTGCAGCGATGGGGATTTTGGGTTTTATACGTCGTTGTTTACGTTTCTAATTCGCATTTGTGTTCCGTTCTCAATATTTGACCTGTGCTGTCTGATATCGTGTGAAGATTGGCCCTTTTGGTGGTGTTGTAAAAGTACTTGTCATAAAATTTTGGGTTTGAGGTTTAAACCTCATATCAACCTCTGCTGTTTCTTCATAAAGAGAAACAAAATTCAGCAAATAATAAACCTTTTGTGTTTTTGATGTCTTCTCATGTTTGTACAGATAAGCTTCTTTATTTTGCATGTGTGTGTATGTTTAAACATATGTATATGTAGATTTTGTTCTTTTTTTCAATGAAAGTGACTGTCACGCCTTATGTCTTTTAGTTTTTTGGACATTTACCTTTTCCTTTTTACCAAAAACATATTACAATAGTAATCTAAATATTTGAAAAAAACAATTTGGGTGGTTGTAAAAACTGCAAATACAATTTTAGGGTTCTATTTGGTTAGATCAATTCTGCTTGGTTTGAAATTTTCCTGCTTTTGTGGGTCAAGTGACTCGATTGTTTTCTAAAATTAATATAGGTGAATGAATTTGGAGAACAAATGTGTTCAATGAAAAATTAAGTATATTAATGTCCCGACCCGAATCTGCGAAGTTTTTAAACTAACCCTTCTCACGTACCATGAAATTCAATAAATTGAGTTGGTAGATATTCGAACACAAAAGCGTAGGAACCAAAAGAAGAAAAAAAATTTCTCTAGGCATCACCATTGATTAAATTAACTACAGCTTGAAAGCTTGCCCAAGTATTAAGAAATTGAACATGTTGAATTATATAAATATAATCTACAGTTTATTAAAGTATTTAAATGCATTGTAAATTGATCTATTGAGGTTCTAATGTTTCAATTTGGTTGAACTACTATCAAATCGCCATTCTTAGTATTAAATATGTTCCCTGTTGATTTGGTTATTACCCTGCAGTGGTAGTTGTTATTAGGATGTAGTGTACCCACTGTTGCTCCGGTATATTTGAACATCAACAGCGAAGGCATTTCCAATGGGAATTTTGAGTTATACGCTTCATTCTTTATGTTTATTCTTCTACGCTGGCTTATCTTTTGTAGGTTGCCTTAGGATTCTACCTGCCTAAATCAATTCCATTGGCTATAATTCTGTTTGGTTTATATATATACATCACTTTAGTATCTAATTATGTTTTCAAAATTTACCTGCTGAGGTTCTCATGTTTCGGTTTGGTTGAATGACTACCAAATCACCATTTTTTGTTTTAAATATGCTCCCTCTTAATTTTAATATTACCCTCCAGTGAACTTTTCATTGTTTCTTATTTGTAGGTCTACATAATTAGAGTAGAAGAACTTAGAAGAAGATCAATATATCAGGTACCTTTGCCTCTCTTCTATCATCTCTCATTGTTTGTGAATTTTAATTTGATGTATGGTCGTATACACAATTGTCGTGTCATAAACTAAGATATATATCGAGGATTGAATTTTTTGTTTGTTTATTTTAGAAATATTCCTGTAATTAATTTTGTGAAAATTAAGAGGATGGAGGTTCATTTAAACTTAAACACAGGATATGACAAACAGTTCACATTTGGTTATAATTGGTAATTTGACTTGAAGGTAGTTTATATAAATTGGCATGCGAAAATGAATAAAAGCCTAATATGATAACGATTCATATCAGTTATGTTTAATCCTTGCAAACAATGACTGAATTTACTAATGCTGTGGTGCTTGAGATACATCCTTTACAATGGGGGTTTATAAATTTGTACGTTTCCCATAGAATATCACGACAACTTAAATCAAATCTATGTGAATGCATAACATTTATTTGGGGTGTCCTATAGCATTCGACTTTTACATCTAAAAGTATAGATAAGAAGTTCTGGTGGTTTACTGTAATGTATATTTGAAATGTAGGCTTTCCATAGATGTTTGTTTACTACTTTATAAACGGTCGAGGTTATATCAATGTCAATGTAGAGGTTGCAATTGTAATTTGTATGCACTATTATTTTTTCTATATGTTTATTTCGGTTTCTTAGATATTTGGTTTTTTCCCCCTATTTTTTTATCGGCTTTCTTTTCATCCAATATTTATCTTGTTGTTAATCTAAAAACATTCATGTTACTGATATTATGTCTATTATTTGCAGCTGGATAGGAGTATGTTAAATATTGGCTGTCCTCTTCCAGGTGAGCTTGGGTATGTCTATTTTGTTCTCTTTTTTAGAGTGAATGATTTCCACCTACATTTTGTGCATGCTTTTTGGGTATTTTCTTCAACATATGTTTTAGTTTTGTATCAGGTTTATTTCGTTGTAATATCTTCTGAGTGGCATGTTTTCATGTCACTGTTTCCTTTGTAGGTGTGTTCATTGTTCCTTTTGCTAGGCACAAATCCTTACTGCATTTTTTTATTATGTTATAGGGTTGTCATCTTCCGATTTTATAGTTACGTTTATATGTTTGTTGCTGATTGATGCAGGTATGTTGTTATTATGTTATTTATGTCTTTTTGAATTTTATGTTATAATAGTATATTAGTTTTTTTTTAAGAAAGGGTCTGCATATGAATTATGTTTTAGATCCTTTCAACCATTTAGAATAACGGTTGGTTAATGTCATATGTCTTGCCTCATCTCTTTGTACGTTCGTCTAATATTTTTATTATCATTCCGTTTATGATGTCTACTGCCATCTTTAGAATACACGCGTGAAACGTAGGCGTCCATGTTCGGCTCCTCAAGACGTTGTCTCATCGTCTAATTCAGTTTTCGATGATGCATGTCAAACACGTCTCCAATCACTTCGTCGTGCCTCAGTTCTTAGATCCTCAGCTAGAAGTAATTCACGGTCAAGTGAACCTGTGTTCACTGAACATAATATTTCTTCCGGCGCCGCGGCAAGTAACGACGGTCATGCTGTTATATCTCCTGATTATATGGATTTGGGAAGGTGTGATGAAGTTTGTGAGTTTTGTGGGACACTTTTTTGGTTTGCTGAACGGTTGACCTCTTTCCCTCTTGGTCGTAGACCTCGCTATCATAGGTGTTGCAGAGCTGGACGAGTAGTTCTACAATATCCGTTAGACCCCCCAACGCTACTGAAATCATTGTTTTCTGACCCTACTTTTCAAAGCAGTATACGCGCCTATAACTCAATGTTTTCTATGACTTCCTTTGGTGCTACTGTTGATGCCTCTATAAATCAGAGCATGGGACCCTACATCTTCAGAGTGTCTGGCCAGGTGTGTCATTGGATAGGATCACTATGTCCACACCCTGGTGATAGACCTGGGTTTTTACAAATGTATGTGTTTGATAGTGAGAACGAAATCTCAAATAGATTGCAATGTTTTTCTAATGAAGGCGTAGGTACTATGTCTGCAGTTGTAGTGTCCGCACTAATTGCAATGTTTGATGATACCAATGGGTATGTTAAATTATTCCGAACAGCACGAGATTTGTGCAATCAAACTGTTATTCCAGATTTTTCGGTAAAGCTTTTTAGTAGAGCGGCTGATAGGAGGTACGATAACCCTGTGCCAGGAGTTATAGGAGCTATTATCCATGATTCAGACATAGCATCAAAGGACTTTGACATTATTGTCCATGGAAAAGACAACATTCCTCACCGAGTGAGCAAACTTCACCCTGTCTATATGCCTTTGCAATACCCACTTCTCTTTCCCTATGGAGAACAGGGATGGTCTCCTGAACTACAGATACCCACTGGTGACACCACACCAGCTTGGTTTGACCAACGCACCAGCTGTGTTCATGGATTTAATGAACCGCATGTGTAAGCCATACTTGGACAAGTTCGTGATCGTCTTCATTGATGACATTCTGATTTATTCAAAATCAAGATCCGAGCATGAACATCATCTTCGTTTGATTCTTGAGCTTCTGAAGGAGGAGAAACTATATACTAAGTTTTCCAAGTGCGAATTTTGGCTAAAAGAGGTTCAATTCCTTGGTCACATCGTAAATGATAAAGGAATTCATGTGGATCCTGCAAAGATTGAGGCGGTAAAGAATTGGGTAGAACCTAAAACTCCCACTGAGATCCGTTCATTTCTTGGCTTGGCCGGCTACTATCGGCGTTTCATCCCAAATTTCTCAAAGATCGCTGTGCCTCTTACTACCTTGACCCACAAGGATAAGTCTTTCCAGTGGGGACCAGATCAAGAAAAAGCATTTCAAACACTTAAGCAAAAGTTATGTAATGCTCCAATCTTGACCCTCCCTGATGGAAATGATGATTTTGTTGTCTACTGTGATGCTTCCAAGCAAGGTCTTGGTTGTGTCCTCATGCAATGAGGAAAAGTCATAGCCTATGCCTCAAAACAGCTCAAAATTCATGAGAAAAATTACACGACCCATGATCTCGAATTGGGTGCTGTGGTTTTCGCACTCAAAATCTGGAGACACTATCTTTATGGCACCAAGTGTGTTGTATTCACTGATCATAAGAGTCTTCAGTACATTTTCAATCAAAAAGAATTAAACATGAGACAACGGCGATGGGTTGAATTACTTAATGACTACGACTGTGAAATTCGCTACCACCCTGGAAAAGCGAATGTCGTAGCCGATGCATTGAGTCGTAAGGATTATGTCATACTCCAAAGTGTTACCATTCAATCCGAACTTAAAACCCATATTCTCGAAGCCCACACGAGTCAGTCACTGAGGTAACATGTATGATGAAATGTCATGCGGCGCTGAACTTCAATTGGAAACAAAACCCGATGGTTTATTGTATTTTCTGGATCGTCTTTGGATTCCCAAACGCGATGACCTTCGAATTCTCATCATGAGCGAGGCTCACAAAACTCGTTATTCTATCCATCCCGGTGCGGATAAGATGTTTATGAATCTCCGTAATCAGTATTGGTGGCCCGGCATGAAAAAGGATATAGCTTTGTATGTGTCCAAATGCCTCACCTGTTCAAAAGTTAAGGCCGAACATCAACGTCCTTCAGGATTACTTGTTCAACCTGATATTCCTGTGTGGAAGTGGGAAGCCATATCCATGGACTTCATTACTAAATTACCTCGCACCTCTAGCGATCGTGATAGCATTTGGGTCATCGTTGATCGATTGACTAAATCGGCACACTTCATACCGATTCGTGAAGATTATCGGGTTGAGAAATTAGCTCGTATCTATATCAATGAAATAGTCAGCCGTCATGGTGTGCCACTGAATATCATCTCTGATCATGATGGTCGATTCATCTCCCATTTCTGGCAAAGTCTTCAAACGTCCTTGGGAACCCGACTCAATCTCAGCACAGCTTATCACCCTCAAACCGACGGGCAAACTGAAAGAACAATACAGACTCTTGAGGATATGCTTCGAGCGTGTGTCATTGACTTTAGTGGCTCTTGGGATTCTCACCTACCGTTAATCGAATTTTCATACAACAACAGCTATCATACAAGTATTCAAATGGCACCATTTGAAGCTTTGTATGGTCGCAAGTGTCGATCTCCCATATGTTGGTCTGAGATAGGCGATGCACAAATCACCAACCCTGAATTGATTCAGGAATCAACCGATAAGATTCATAAGATTCTCGATAACTTGCTTGCTGCTAGAAATCGTCAAAAGAATTATGCCGATAAGGGACGAAAACCCATGGAATATAATGTCGGAGACCTCGTACTCCTAAAGGTATCACCTTGGAAAGGGGTGATCCGTTTTGGGAAGAAATGGAAGCTAGCACCTCGTTATGTGGGTCCATTCAAAGTGCTTGAGCGTATTGGGAAAGTAGCTTACAAGCTTGAACTTCCTCAAGAACTCAGCAACATTCACCCAACATTTCATGTTTCCAACCTTAAGAAATGCCTTGCTGATGAGAACCTCCGCATTCCACTTGATGAAGTTCAAATCGATGAATCCATGCACTTTATCGAAAGGCCTGTGGAGATCATGGACCGTGAAATCAAACAACTCAAGCGTAGCCGAATACCTATCGTCAAAGTTCGTTGGGAGTCTAAACGTGGCCCAGAGTTCACTTGGGAGCGTGAAGACTAGATGAAATCCAAGTATCCTCATCTTTTTGTCTCAGCCTCCTCGTGATCAAATTTTGGAACGAAATTTATTAAAGTAGGGGAGACTGTAACATCCGACTCATTTTCAAACTGCAAATCCGAATCCATGTTTAGAATATTAATTTCAATGAATTAAATGTAACATGGTGTAGTTTAACCAATATTATAAATTATTTTTCATCTATTTTAAACAATTGAACAATTTATAAAAATGTTATGATTCATAAATACTATTATTAAGTTGAAAGTTTTATATATCATTCTATATTAAATAACTAAACTTAAAAGTCTCATTAAAAATTTATAAAAGTTTATAAATATTTTGTAAATAGATGGAATTATTATTTAAATTTATAAAATTTATAAGCATTTTTAATTAGGGTTAAAAGTGTCAAATATAAAACTTGAATTACAAGTTTTCATAAAAGATAACAAGAACCTTAAATTACAGGGGTCCCAATTGTAAATTCCTTAAAACACAACCCAACCCCCCTGTTTCCCCCTCGTCGGCCGACCACCGTCCGGCCACCCTCCGGCACCACGATTTCCACTCGATCGGCACAATTAAACCGGTTCTTCTCGATGGAGAGGCTGTTTCGAACTCATAACCAATCTTAATTGGACTTGATCGATTGTTTGTCATGTTCAAACGAAAACCAAAACATCATATTCAAATCTCAATCGGTTTCATCTCGGTCATTAACACAATCAATCAAACTAATTGACCGAAAACGTTTCTGTGGGTATTACGAATTTAAACACATCAATATTTGCTATTAACACCATGTAATTACAATCGAATCGAAACCCGAAACCCCCGAACAAACCTTAAACTCGTTTGACTTGAAACAGACATAATCTGGACTATAAACTCACGGTGAAACCTTCGAATCGCTTCCTTTGAACCTTCTGCAACTCCAATTACAAACGAAACAAACCCAATCATCACTCTCGAATGCCATCTCCACGTCGAACCTGCAACCGATCGAACACCACATCCGAGACAATTTCAGCAGAAATTGGTTTAGGGCTTCTCATCCTTATCATCTAAGGAAGCTTTACACCAATTTAATTGGAATATTATCAACAAACAACGCCTCGGTGGAGATTCAACCCGTCGTGACCTAGTTCTTCTTTTCTTTATCAATTCCATCTCAATTCAGGTAATTAGATACATGATTACACTCGTATATTCATGTTAGTCGAAAGCCCTATGCTCAATTCGATTATCAACATCGATTTCTTGTTCAATTCGATGATTCTGCAATTAGGGTTTATGTGGATTTGGGGAAATACTTAATTACTGTTTTAAGGTTTAAAATCGGTGTTTTATCAGATCATGGGCTTCTGCCCAACTGGTAAATCACACGCCTCACTCAAAGAGGACCCGGGTTCGACCCCGGTCCAACGCATAATTTTTTTTAAAAACAATTTTAATCATTTTAAATTCTAGAAATTGCTAAAAATTATTAAATAAAAATTATATATTTAATTTTTCTCTTAATTACATTTATTTTAGAAATTATTAATCAATTTCTAAAAACTTTAAGGTAATACTTTTATCTTAAAATCTTTTAAAGAATGTAAATGTTATTAAAAAACCATTTATAAGTCTTAAATTTTGTAAACCCTTCTAATAGTTCAATACTCATTCAATCATTTTTAACAAGACATTTCATAACTAATTATTGAAATGAAATATTTCATTATGGATAATAAAACCATTTCACTAATTAATCATTATTATTATATTTTTTAAAAGCTGTATTATTCAATTAATTTATTTTGTTCAATCAAGTTATTACATATTATTGAAATCCTAAAACCCAATCAAAACCCTGATTCATACATAGTCGCCCAACCATTGTTATTCTAACAAAGAGTACATCAAACCTTAGGTTGAACCTCAAGAAGTTTCCTTTGGTGTCACGCCTAGTATTCTGTTGTTTCCAAAACGCTTATAATTATCATGTGAGTATTCATTGCCCATTTTTCATGTTTTATCATTTGGGGAAATCATGTGATTCAATATTCAATCATACTTATTCAATTTTTATTCTATTTCATTCTAAATTCAATTCAATACATGATATGTTATTATTTGCAATTACGTGTTCATAATTAGACAAACTTGATAACATGATCATTAATTCACACAACCACGGTAACAATGATAGATCTATTGGTTTGACAAACCCATCCCATTTGTTTAAACGCGTGGTGATTGAAACCGGAAATCATTCATTCTATAAGGCTTGGTCTGAGGACCGAGTCAATTCAGTCATTAGGGTTGATTGTGTTGGGTTTTCTGTTATGATTCACTGTTGCACTTTAGTCTGACATTGTCATGTGAATTGAATTGTTTTTTTAGATATTTAATCAACCTATGTATGTGTATTTAAACCTATGATTACTCACCGGCTAATGTGTTAGCTGACTCGTTACTTTTTCGCATGATTTCAGGAAATGCTATTTAGTAGAATTCTCTCTGCTCATATAGGATTGGGCCTAGTCAAAAATAAAGAAGACAATATTATATTTTATGGTTTTATTTTAATTGCGTTGTAATGTGTGACTTGACTGACATTATTCAATAAATAAATGACTATTAAATGTTATTTCAACGTATTTATTACCTTGTGATATGAACAATCGATTCACATTCGTCCGCCTCGATGATTCCGCCATCGGTCGGAGTGTGACATCTTAGCGAATATTTGCCTTTCCTATACATCATCGAAACCCGGCTGTGCAAATTTTAGCTGTTCATTTAGAGGGCAAGCAGAACATAACTTTTCGGCAATCACAACGCTTACAAGATATTGTTAACAGTGAAAATACAGTAAAAACTACACTAACCGAGTGGCTGGCCAATAACAACGTTGACAAGCAGTTGCAGGCAACATCGTCAAATAACGGGCTAGATCTTCGTTACATTGATTACCTGTTAAAATATAAATGGGATGTGGCTTCAAAATCATGGATTAGACGAACATCTAAAAGAACACCAACGGTTGGAAGGCTTGGATACATTCACCCCACATGTGGTGAATTGTTTTATTTAAGATTATTGCTTGGTTATCAAAAAGGATGTTGCTCATTTGCAGACATACGCACCGTATGTGGTCAGGTTTTTTTCACGTATCGACAGGCCTGTGAAAAATTGGGTTTGATAGGCGACGATAAGGAATGGTCAACGACTATCACTGAGGCTTCCGAATGGGCAACATCCAAAGAAATCAGATTGTTACTCGTTCATATATTGTTGTTTTGTGATGTCACGAACCCAACATTATTATGGGAATCAACATGGAAAAATATGTCAGAGGATTTCACGCACAATATTAACAGTGAACTACATGTCTCAAACAGATCATTAAACGATGATGACTTAAAACAGTATGTTCTTTACGAACTTGAACTACTTCTAAATTCCAACAGTAGTCCAATGTCCCTAAAAGATTTTGGTCTGCCACTACCTATAGAAAATGTGATGTCAACTTTAAGGAATGTATTATTGCTAGAAGAAAGGAGTTATGACAGAGAAGCGATGCATCGCGAACATTTGCTTCTAAAAAATAATCTACAAACCAAACAAAGAGCTGTCTATGACCGTGTTATAGAGTCTTTCAAGACATCCTCACAGCTGTTACTCTTTGTCTATGGCCATGGTGGTTCTGGTAAGACATACCTATGGAAAACAATCATTATCGCTTTAAGATCACTAGGTCATATTGTGCTAGCTGTAGCAGCGTCAGGAATTGCATCCTTACTATTACCATCCGGTCGTACCGCACATTCAAGATTTAAGATACCACTTGAGTTAAATGATGAATCGGTTTGTAATATTAAGAAAAACACAAATCTATCAAAACTTCTACTTGAAACAAGTCTTATAATCTGGGATGAGGCACCAATGAGTGACCGTAGATGTTTTGAATCATTAGACAAAACATTAAGAGACCTGACAAACCAAAGTGCTACTCCTTTTGGTGGAAAATCAGTGCTATTAGGTGGAGATTTTAGACAAACATTACCGGTTAAGCCAAGGGCTACAAAAGAAGAAATCATTGGCTCATGTCTTCCAAGATCATACCTTTGGAAATATTTTGTTGTATACATACTTTCTACGAATTTAAGAGTTGTTTCTACATCTTCAAAAATATATCACACATTGACACTCAGGCTTTTACGGATTGGTTATTAAGAATAGGGAACGGTGAGGAAGGAGAACCATTAATTCAAGGACAAACGGATATGAAGGTAATTTCTATTCCCGACAGCATGGTTATTTCCGACGGTGATTTCTCTCTACTGGATCTTATTAGGTTTGTATTTGACGATAATAGCCTCCTAAATCCAACATTGTCATCGCTTGCGGAGCTTGCTGTTATATGCCCGAAAAACGAGACTGTTGATGAGATAAACGACATTGTTTTAGGCTTATCGTCGGGTGATTGTGTTACGTATTTAAGTACGGATTCAATGGTTCCACACGCCACTAATGCTGGTGATTTTGATATAATGTATCCTGTTGAATACCTAAATGTATTAAAATTCACGGGTATTCCAAATCATTGCCTCAGGTTAAAAAAACACACCTATTATGCTAATTCGTAATATTGATAAAAAAACGGTCTGTGCAACGGCACTAGATTATTAGTATCACAGTTGTTGCCACGTGTAATAGAGGCACATATAATAACAGGTAACTCAGTTGGTAATAGAGTTTATGTAACATCGCGTATTTCATTAAATAAAATTTAATTTTTTAAACAACACGTGGATGTTAATTCAAAAATTCAATAATCATAATGATAATAGTAATAATAATAATATAATAATATTAATACTAATAATAATAATGTTAATACTAACATTAATAACTAATAATAATGATAATAAGAATAATAATGGTGGAAAAATAAGTTTAATTATAAACCTTTTTACATAAAATAATAACAATTCAAACTTCAGGGGTTGAAGTGTAATTTAATTAAAACTGAATCAAAACTTTGGTATTCAGTTGTAAACTTTTACAAACCACAGGGACCATTGTGTAATTTCGAAAAAGTACCCAACCCCACCCCCTGTTTTCCCTCCCGATCGCACCCGTGTATGTCGGCCAAGACCCACACCAAATCGCACTAAAACTTGAAGATAATCATAATTAATATCGCACTAACAAACTTTGGATCGATTATAACCATCCTTCGAATTCAATTTCATTCAAAACAATTAAAAACATCACACTCGACATCCTCACGATCGCGAACCTGCAACTCT
Organism: Flaveria linearis; assembly: GCA_024085815.1. Taxonomy (NCBI): domain Eukaryota; kingdom Viridiplantae; phylum Streptophyta; class Magnoliopsida; order Asterales; family Asteraceae; genus Flaveria; species Flaveria linearis. Next base: position 4,365,133 of record CM044003.1, read on the forward strand.
ATGAAAATCCAATCCTCGATCAATTTTAACTTAAATTGGCAAAGGGCTTTTGTCTGTGATCATCATCCGAAGCTTCCTACCAATTTAATTTGATTTTCATCGCCGATTGCAACCGGAACGAACTTCACCACAGCCGCGACCAATTCGATCTTGAAACCATCGATTTCCATCGAAATAATAGGTAATATGATATTCATTTGGTTCGTTTTTACATGGGAAACAATAGCCCTAAACTTGATTTTGTTGATATCAACAATTCGGGGTTCAATTTGGGTATAATTGTTTCTAGGGTTCTTCGATTTGGGGAAGATCTTTGGTTTATGTTTAAAAGAATTAAAAGCCGAGGCGGCCACGACCCTTGGTTCACCGGTTACACACACATCTCCTATCCGAGAGGTCCCGGGTTCGACCCCGGGCACCTACATATTTTTTTAAGCCTCTTTTTAAGCTTTAAAAATTCAGAAAAAAATCCTAAAAATTATAAAAATGTTTTTACAAACATTAAAAATTTTTAAAACAACCTAATTATTTTCTGAAATTTATTTCAATATTTTATCTATTTATTTTAATTGTTTTAAATAAATAACATAATTAGTTTAAATTTTTATAAAAAAATAGACTTTAAATCACATCATCCAATTATTTCAATATATACACCTGTTTAACAATCAAATATAATATTCGTTATTTTTATCTTGACATTTTATTTATTTTATTAATCGTGTAAACCATGATTAAATATAAAAGTTTTATATTTAAATCTTTCCAAAATCATTTTCATTTCTTTTAATCATTTAAATAGTTAAATATTTTAATTAATTATTACATATATAAATTAATAAAATTAATTATTTGTTTTTCACACTAAATCAAACGATTACGCGTATTAACACATTTATTCCTATTAAATTCTAAACGTAATCACATTCAATAAATTTATTTTATTTAGTTATGGACATTCAAACTAAATAAAAATTAGTTTATTTAAACTATCATTCAAAACCCAATGGAAATCCTAATACATTCCCAAATTCTCAAATCATTATTATTCTAATTCGAGACACCGTTCCTTAGGTTAATCGTAAGGAAATCGTTGGTGTCTAATCTATCACATCCAGATTCTAATCTCATCAATCAAGTGAGTATTCATATCCCCTTTTTATATCATTTCTTATTTGGGGGAAATCATGTGATACAATATATTCAATCATGATATTCTGTTGTTATTTCATTCTAAATTCAATTCAAGACAGGTTATGTTATTACTTGCAACTATGTGAACATACTATGGTAAACTAGACGACAGTAAAACCCTAATTCAATCAATCAATCCTGGTATCAATGGTAGATCTACTGGTTTGGATAACCCACCCCATATGAATAGTCGAGTGGTGATTGTGCCAGAGGCAGGAGTTAATCTATGGTGTATGTGTGGAGTCTATTATATGCAAGTGTCAAGTCAAGGGGTTGTTATTGTGTCGGTTTATCTATATGCTTTACTATTGCAATATAAGTCTTAACGTTACCTTGTGAATTGGATTATTCTCAATCAATCAATCAATCTATATGTATACTCAAAACTGTGATTACTCACCAGCTAATTCGTTAGCTGACTTTATTTTCTCACATGATTTCAGGTTAAGCAAGTTAGTGGACTTCTACATGCTCACATAAGACCCGGACTTAGTCAAAACAAAAGACAATTACTATTTGTGACTTTAACTGTTGTATTTGTATCTGTTAAATTCATGTTATCCTGTAATCTGATTTTAATATTACTTTTACTATTAGACAATCATGAGTTATGAACAATCAATCATTCCCTCATCCACTCCGATGATTCCGCCGTCGGTCGGGGTGTGACAGATTGGTATCAGAGCCATGGTTATAGGGAATTAGGTTATTAGAAATGGAATGACCTAGACTATAACTAAGATCCCTTACACATGAGTCCTCTCATGTATTTTACATGCTTAGATAGGATTTTATGTGCCTTATATGTTTATATTTGTTTATGTGATTATATGCCTTATGTGATTCTTCTTATACTTTGATTCCTATCAATGCACATACAAATTCTCAGATCATATTCTAAGGCATTGTGTGCCTAATTCAAGTGATTTCAAACTCCAAAACTCGATTGTTATTCATGGTTTTCAAATTCGTCAAAGTCTGTGTCCTACAACTTGAAACATGCTATGCTGGAAGAGTGGGATGCCTGTATCTCGGGGTGTTCTGTCTAGGCAAGGTATTCGTATAAATCCAAATCAACCGATGGATTTGTTTACCTTACCTGGGAACCCTCGGGATGAGTATCTGCTTATAGGTAAGCATGTCTTCAACAAGGTTGTGTTGGACATAACACTTTGATTAGTCAACGTATTCGCTTTGATTTACGAATCAAACGATTACACTTGGAACATCTCATTGTTACTATGCCAAATTTCCGATTTTCGTTGTATAGCTCATATTACCCAATTCTCATAAAATATCTTAATGATATTCCAGAATGTCTTCTCGACAAATCCGTTCATGGTCTAGAAACTCTGGCCGTAAGATTACTGCTATTGTAGCACGTGAAGTTACTACGGTCATCCCAACTCTACTTACTCATTTGAACCAAGACAACAATACTGTTCAAAACCCAACTGCATCAAACCCTCCCCAAACTTGTACTTACAAACATTTCAGTTCTTGCAACCCCACTAAGTTCAGTGGAACTGAAGGAGCTACTGGATTACTACAGTGGTTCGAAAGCATCGAGAACACATTCCTAAACAGTGAATGCCCTGAAAATCTGAAAGTCCGGTATGCCACAAGTGTTCTCCAGAAACGCGCACTTACTTGGTGGAACGGAGAGAAACGAACCCGTGGAACTGAAACTGCTCTAGCCTTAACATGGACTGAAGTTAAGGAGCTCATGACTAAAGAGTTCTGCCCAAGAAACGAAGTCCGGAAACTGGAAGCTGAGTTCTAGGAATTAACCCAAGACAGTGGCGAGAACCTCGCATACACTAACCGATTCCACGAACTTGGCCTTTTGGTACCGCACCTTGCTACCCCTATCTCCCGAGCCATCGAGAAATACATTGGTAGATTACCTATGCAGATTCAGGATACGGTGCTAGGAAGGAATCCTTCAACACTAGAAGATGCTATCAGGCTGGCTGCACAGTTAACCGATAATCATGTGAAAGCTGGTTCCTTAACCAGGAAAGGATTGAAGAAGAATACCGATAAACTTCCTAACGAAACCGTCAAATCAGACCAAGCCAAGCTTTCAAAGAACAAGAAGAGGAAGGCTAACTCTCAAAACTTTGCTGTGATTACCCTTGCTGTGCCAACTAATCAAGTCCCTCCAACTCGTCAACCAGCAGTAAACAACCAATCGCTGATGAAAAAGCCATACGATGGACCTTATCCGCAGTGTAACAACTGCAGTTATCACCATCCCGCTAACATTCAGTGTCGTCAATGCACAAACTGTGGTCGTTTGGGTCATACATTCAACGTGTGCAAGAGTGCTGCTAAAGCTCCAACTAATGCACCAGTCCACCAACATCCTCCTGCAATTACCCAGGGTCGTGCATGCTATCAATGTGGTGATCCGAACCATTTTCGCAATCGATGCCCTCAACTTGTCAGCCTGGTTCCTACGGCTCAAGGACGTGCTTTCAACATCAATGCCCAACAAGCTCGAGCCACCAATGATGTGGTGTTGAATAATTCTTGTCCTTGATTTCATTTTCATGATGTAATTCAAGATTTGTAATCGTGATTTTCTTTTGTTACATTGATGTAATTTGAAAATTTCTAAATTTCTAATTGAAATATTTTTCCTTTCGTTGTTAAGTCGAACTTTGAACCGCATGCACCGTGGGAGATACGAGTGTCCTAAATGATTCTAACTCATCAAAACAGGGTGATTCCCTTACTTTGGTGATGATTCTTTATTCATTTCAATAAATGGTTTCCAATGATGTGTTTTATGAAATTTCATCCTCTGGATTAGGGTGATTTCCTTATCTTGAGGACTGACTTCAATTATTCACTTTGAAACTTGCATTTCACAAATGACATGATCTCACCAAAATAGGATTGAAACCCGTACTTTGGTGACAAATATCAATCTTCAATTGTTTTCTTGTTATTATGAAATTCAATCATCAAGATAGACGTAAATTTCATACCTTAATGATAATATCATTCTTATGAATTGTATTTGTTCAAACGAAACGACCTCATCAAACTAGGAGTGAATTCTGGATTTTGATGAAGAAGTTCATCTTGTTATATTTGTTTTTGTAAACTTCATCGTTAAGATTGGAGTGATTTCCCTTACCTTAATGATGAGTTATCTCGTCTTATTTCTGAAGATTCTCAGATCGAACTTTTTGATTGGTAAGCTAGTGGTCATACCTTGAGAGTACACCATCAAGTTAGGGGTGAAAATCATACATTGATGACTAATCTCATTTCTTGATCATCGACTTACCAAGGTTGTAATCAAGTGACGAGAAGCATGTAGTAACTTGAAGGGTGAAATAATGTTAGTATTTTGACCTATCAAGCCAAAGCATGATCTCTGAACTTGAAAAGAGACCCGATCGCTTTAAGTTGATTTTGATTCCAAGTTTGGAGCATTTAAATTCTTAAATCAATTTCTTTTCCTTTATTCTCATGTTTTGACTCGATCTAGCTACATCAAACCATTTATTCCTTACTTATCAACTTCCATTTTGAGATATCATCAACACCTGATTACGTGATGGTAGTCTTCCTAAACAATCTTTTGTCAAGTAAAGATATTATCTCTAATCGTTCGCTTCATCTCTTGTTTCTAAAAAGGTCTCCAACCAGCTCTCGAAACTCAACTAAATTTTAGCACAGCATATCACCCGCAAACCGACGGTCAGACTGAAAAGGGCGTACCTGGTGCTGCAAAGAGCTCCCGCGTTTTCGCAGGGTCCAGGGAGGGTCCGTCCCATTTAAGGGAAGATGTACGCGGTCTTCCCCCACATTTTGTGGGGAGGCCGTTTCCACGGATCGAACCTGAGACCTTCGGTCCCTTAGGAACAGCTTTTACCGCTGCGCCAAGGCCCGCCCTCGACGGTCAGACTGAAAGAACGATACAAACCCTCGAGAATATGCTTCGGGCTTGTGTCATTGATTTTAGTGGATCGTGGGATTCTCATCTTCCGTTGATCGAATACTCTTACATAACAGTTACCAAACCAGCATCCAGATGGCACCATTTGAGGCCTTGTATGGTCTGAAGTTGGTAAATCACCAATTACTGGTCCGGAATTAATACAAGAAACAACCGACAAAATTCATAAGATCCGTGATAACTTGGTTACAACTAGAAATCTTCAAAAGCATTATGCTGATAAAAGACGTAAACCCATGAAATACAATGTCGGTGATCTCATACTTCTTAAGGTATCACCTTGGAAGGGAGTGATTCGCTTTTGAAAGAAAGGGAAGCTAGTACCTCGTTACGTGGGTTCATTCAAAGTGTTTGAGCGAATTGGGAAAGTAGCTTACAATCTTGAACTAACCCAAGAGCTCAGCAATATACATCCGACGTTTCATGTTTCAAACCTCAAGAAATGTCTTGCCGATGAAAATCTCCATATTCCACTCGACAAAGTCCAGATTGATGAATCTATGCACTTTATTGAGAAACCTGTGGAAATTATGAATCGGGAAGTCAAACAACTCAAACGTAGCCAGATACCTATTGTCACAGTTCGTTGGGAATCTAAACGTGGCCCAGAATTCACCTGGGAACGTGAGGACCAAATGAAATCCCAGTATCCTCATCTTTTCGTTTCAGCCTCCTCGTGATTAAAATTTCGGGACGAAATTTCCTAAAGCAGGGGAGACTGTAACATCGCGTATTTCATTAAATAAAATTTAATTTTTTAAACAACACGTGGATGTTAATTCAAAATTTTCAATAATCATAATGATAATAGTAATAATAATAATAATATATAATATTAATACTAATAATAATAATGTTAATACTAACATTAATAACTAATAATAATAATAATAAGAATAATAATAATAATGGAAAAATAAGTTTAATTATAAACCTTTTTACATAAAATAATAACAATTCAAACTTCAGGGGTTGAAGTGTAATTTAATTAAAACTGAATCAAAACTTTGGTATTCAGTTGTAAACTTTTACAAACCACAGGGACCATTGTGTAATTTTGAAAAAGTACCCAACCCCACCCCTGTTTTCCCTCCCGATCGCACCCGTATATGTCGGCCAAGACCCACGCCAAATCGCACTAAAACTTGAAGATAATCATAATTAATATCGCACTAACAAACTTTGGATCGATTATAACCATCCTTCGAATTCAATTTCATTCAAAACAATTAAAAACATCACACTCGACATCCTCACGATCGCGAACCTGCAACTCTATGAAAATCCAATCCTCGATCAATTTTAACTTAAATTGGCAAAGGGCTTTTGTCTGTGATCATCATCCGAAGCTTCCTACCAATTTAATTTGATTTTCATCGCCGATTGCAACCGGAACGAACTTCACCACAGCCGCGACCAATTCGATCTTGAAACCATCGATTTCCATCGAAATAATAGGTAATATGATATTCATTTGGTTCGTTTTTACATGAGAAACAATAGCCCTAAACTTGATTTTGTTGATATCAACGATTCGGGGTTCAATTTGGGTATAATTGTTTCTAGGGTTCTTCGGTTTAGGGAAGATCTTTGGTTTATGTTTAAAAGAATTAAAAGCCGAGAGTTACCGTGGCCACGGCCCTTGGTTCACCGGTTACACACACATCTCCTATCCGAGAGGTCCCGGGTTCGACCCCGGGCACCTACATATTTTTTAAGCCTCTTTTTAAGCTTTAGAAATTCAGAAAAAAATCCTAAAAATTATAAAAATATTTCTACAAACATTAAAAATTTTTAAAACAACCTAATTATTTTCTAAAATTTATTTCAACATTTTATTTATTTATTTTAATTGTTTTAAATAAATAACATAATAGTTTAAATTTTTATAAAAAATAGACTTTAAATCACATCATCCAATTATTTCAATATATACACCTGTTTAACAATCAAATATAATATTCGTTATTTTTATCTTGACATTTTATTTATTTTATTAATCGTGTAAACCATGATTAAATATAAAAGTTTTATATTTAAATCTTTCCAAAATCATTTTCATTTCTTTTAATCATTTAAATAATTAAATATTTTAATTAATTATCACATAATTAATTAATAAAATTAATTATTTGTTTTTCACACTAAATCAAACGATTACGCGTATTAACACATTTATTCCTATTAAATTCTAAACGTAATCACATTCAATAAATTTATTTTATTTAGTTATGGACATTCAAACTAAATAAAAATTAGTTTATTTAAACTACTATTCAAGACCCAATGGAAATCCTAATACATTCCCAAATTCCCAAATAATTATTATTCTAATTCGAGACACCGTTCTTTAGGTTAATCGTAAGGAAATCGTTGTTGTCTAATCTATCACATCCAGATTCTAATCTCATCAATCAAGTGAGTATTCATATCCCCTTTTTATATCATTTCTTATTTGAGGGAAATCATGTGATACAATATATTCAATCATGATATTCTGTTGTTATGTCATTCTAAATTCAATTCAAGACAGGTTATGTTATTACTTGCAACTATGTGAACATACTATGGTAAACTAGACGACAATAAAACCCTAATTCAATCAATCAATCCTGGTATCAATGGTAGATCTACTGGTTTGGATAACCCACCCCATATGAATAGTCGAGTGGTGATTGTGCCAGAGGCAGGAGTTAATCTATGGTGTATGTGTGGAGTCTATTATATGCAAGTGTCAAGTCAAGGGGTTGTTATTGTGTCGGTTTATCTATATGCTTTAATATTACAATATAAGTCTTAACGTTACCTTATAAATTGGATTATTCTCAATCAATCAATCAATCTATATGTATACTCAAAACTGTGATTACTCACCAGCTAATTCGTTAGCTGACTTTATTTTCTCACATGATTTCAGGTTAAGCAAATTAGTGGACTTCTACATGCTCATATAAGACCAGGACTTAGTCAAAACAAAAGACAATTACTATTTGTGACTTTAACTGTTGTATTTGTATCTGTTAAATTCATGTTATCTTGTAATCTGATTTTAATATTACTTTCACTATTAGACAATCATGAGTTATGAACAATCAATCATTCCCTCGTCCGCTCCGATGATTCCGCCGTCGGTCGGGGTGTGACAGTTTACATTCCAAGAATTAACTTTGTTCACAATGCAAAAGATTTACCTTTTGTTTTTACAAGGAAACAATTTCCTGTTAGAATATGCTACGCTATGACAATTAACAAAAGCCAAGGTCAAAGCCTAAACAAAATCGGAATATACCTCCTTGAACCAATATTCGGTCATGGTCAACTTTATGTTGCACTTTCTAGGGCCACTTCCTCTAAATCGGTTAAAATCTTAACAAAAAAAAGTGTTCAAAATAGTGATAATAAAACGATAAATATTGTTTACACAGAATTATTAGAGGAAGTGAAAAGAAAAGAGGTTAGACTCATCTATCAATTGCATATCTTAATCAAGCTTTATAAACATAACAAGCCCAGACAAATCAATTTTTTTATAGATGATATTAACAATATCTATATTTGACATATGAAACAGGTGATTATCGATGGAAGAAACCGGAATTTCAGCACTTAGACCAGGTGGTCAAACCCAGAGGTTGAGGTCCGTGTCATACGTTGTTGGAAACCAGCATTCCGCGACAATGAGATTTGCTACGTATTCGTGGACAAAGAGGTGCAAAAGAATAAACTTGCCTTCACATTTTACCTCAAACTAAAAGTTGAGCCATTAGTAGTTTAAATGTCATTAGTGAGTATTATTAACCATATCTATAAGTGTTTCAACAGTATACAATTATAAATACAATACCCTTGGGAAAAATTAAACAAAAGTTAAAATGAAAAAAACTTGCTATTTTTATACAATAACTTTCCTTGCCACAGGGCATAGGTATACAAGCAATGGCGAGGGGGAGAGACCAAAGGATAGTTTTCTCAAAGTTGCTGGTACAAAGGTGCTACAAAATCAACGGATATGCATGTACAAATCCTGACAAGTACACATCAACTTTGATACATCCAGCTCACATGCGTATTGGGTCAGCATCTGTCTTCACACCAATTCCGGACACACCAGAACTACCAACACAATATTTTGAGTTCTTCAGTCGACAGAGGTTAGAATCATCACATGCCAAAATCAAGGAGTCTATTCAGGGACAAAATAAGGTTATATTAGGTAATTACATACTTAATATCAGCATTTACAATCAAAGAAACAATAATGTATTTTATAACAATCTCTCATCTTTCTAATACAGATTATATAGGAATTCTGCAACGGATGGAAGACAACACCACCAACAGTGGAAAACCATTTGTGGTTATGACTTTAACAGACTGCAGGTAAAATTAAATACCAACACAAACATATTGAATCAGATCAAATATACTATAGAGATTAAACACAAATATTACCAACATCTTTAATCATTCATTATATTAATGAACAATACCCATATGTCATCAAATTTCATTATTCTCTCCTATTAATTGCTTATTAACCTCTTATTGTATGACAAACATCCTTACATGAACAATATTCCATGATTATTAATTACAGCCTTATAAATTTCATAAATACATTAACACATACATACTAAATATTTACTCTTAATAAATTCCAGAAACAAGAACGTCACTATCAGGCTATGGGAAGAAATTGCAACATCATCAACCCAATTCCCACGAGCTTCAATCGAATCATCCGCTGAGCCTACAATACTTGCATTAACAGCAATTAGGTTAACTGACTTCATGGGTAAGAAACAACAACTCATACTTAACACATTAAAAAAAATTCTTACATATCCATTTTACACAGGAAAATTACAGTTACAATCAACAAATGCAACCCATGTTTACGTCAACCCATCAACACCAGAAACTCGCGTCCTTCTGAATATGTAAGGCATAAAATTTACTTCATGTATATACACAGGGTAAAAAGTAAGACCTACTTTTATTCTAGCTATGAAAGGTTGACAGCAGAAAGCGGAAGCTTAGAAACACAGGGAAGTGCATGTGTTGAGGTAGAGGCATCCCAGAAACCGAACAACAAAATATCAGAACTTCAGGCAAAAGACGCGAGAGAACTGAGGGTAATACAAAACTCAAAAGAATATCTATTTCATACACCTGTCGAAATGCATAGGATATATGAACACCTTAAATGGCGTGCCAAGAATTTTTTATGTCAAAAATCAGTCTCTATTGATCAGATTTGGATCAGGAATAAATAAAAAAATATTCAAAATTTCAGGTAATACATAAACATCATCTTATATCAAACCATTTTCCAAAATACGGTAATGAATCTTCAACAAGGTACTGAAAATTTTCCATGCAAATGTCTAAGATAAATCTGTAGAGATATTTTTAGGGTCATGGTGTTTGGCATGCCTTATAAAACAAATCAATAATGCCTTTTAAAACAACTAAGAGATTACCCCTCATTATTTTTTATTGAGGTAGCCAGAACGAGTATTCTAAAATCTTGATCTAAAGTTGTTTCCACAAAATGCATAGTTAAAAGAAAGCAAACAGTGGCATTTAAACAAAAAGCTACCTAACTGTGCTGAGTTTATCAACAACAAACGTTGGTTCATTACTGTAGTATCTGATTTTATAAAACACGACACAATTTCAGGGAAACATATTCACCATCAAAGCTGCAGTGTCCGAGATACATACGGATAAAGAATGGCATAACATAGGATGCAACAACTGTGATCAAGGTCTCATGAAAACAGGAGATACATGGTTCTGCTCAAGTCACGGAACCGTTATCAACCCACCAGAAATGTACAGTTTCATTCTTTAACTTAACATTCAATGTCAAGTTTTTAACAAATTGATTTTAACATAACATTCAAATATACCAAAAAAAAAACAAATACCTTTTGCAGATACCGGATCAATGCTACAATCTCTGATGATACGGGCATCATTTCAGCACTGATTTTCAACGAACCATCTATAAAACTTACCGGAATGACATGTGAGGATATGCTTGAAACTGAAGATCCTGAAAAGGCCTTACATAGCATCATAAATAAGGAGGCTGTTTTTCATATCCAAGCAAACAAAAACAACCGGACAGCATCGTTACGTTGCACTGTGATAAAGGTTGGCCCAGAACCAGAAAGCATTCACACTATAGACACTCCAGCACCGACAACACCATCAGCAGCCTAGTCAATACACAGATCTGAAGCAAGCACTTCAGCAAAACGCTCTCTATTTCAGGAAAAAAGTAAGAAATAATATGACAGAAGATAGCACCATCACAGACAATATTTTCTTATATTTTTGGCTTATATAAATTTCTGCTACCAGGTCCACCAGCGGTAAAAAAACAAAAGAAGACTAGAAACCTATGACCAAAATCTTTTGCAAACAAGGAAGCTACATAAAAAGACTTTTGGAAACCAAGAAAATGATAAGGACCCGAAACTCTTTTGCTGAAACAGGTCATCTGATATGGAAAGCCCCTGATTTTGTAGCACTGCTAATAGAAACTAACCAACAGCACGCCATGTAAATAACAGTAGTACCATAATGTATTTGGTTGCCACTGGCAACAACCAATGTAGAAAAACGTTAAAGAAAATGTAATATCGCGCGATCTGGGTTTCACCTAGTTTACTCAAATGATAAAGACCTTCTATGTAATTAACTCTAGATGTTATGCCTCTAAGGCATCATCCATTAACCAATGAACATACAAATCAATCAACTTAATAAGCATTTACTTTACGAAACATTGATCATTACTAGGAACATCTAAAATATGTGTATTTGATCACCATTTTTAAGTAACAAGGTAAAAAAAACGTATTTTTAATAGGAAACAAAAAAGAAAACCAAAAAATAACCAAATGCTGCACCTAAATCTATATAAAACTCTTCACTTGGAAACATATGAAAGAAAAATTGTGGAGTTCATAAATCATAAACCATAAACATATCTAAAATCTTTTACCACATCCTAAAAAAACTAAAAAAAATCACTTTGTATCACGCAATTGTCTTCAATGGTACAGTTGCTTCTTCATCTGACTTGTGTGATGAGGGCAACTGTTTCTCTGGTTTTCTTTTCAAGAAACCCTTGGCATAAAGTGAGCCAAACACAATAACCTGCAGAAAAAAAATGTAACTCAAAAAATCAGATTATTACTAAAATAACATAATTTTAGAGCATAAAACTTGATGCTAACAGATGCTTACGGCTCCAATGCATTGTTCCACGCTAAGAGGGTGACCAAACCACACGCATGACAGCAAAATGCTCACTAACTACAATATTAATATACATTTTTAGAATACTGAATTAACCAAGAGTTTGGTTATAAATGGAGATGGCCAAATTTTATTTACTTGTCTAGTCGTCATTATTGTGGCGAATGTAAGAGCACCAAATGTGCGGATTGTGTAAGATATGAAGAATTGACTTGCTGTTGCAACCTACAGTTAAACAAGATAATTTATAAGACAAACAAAACAGTTACTAGAACGAGGTGCGTTCAATGTAGAGCCAACTTTAAGTAGAGATATATGAGAACATAAGCACTTATTGTGCATAGAAGATAATCACATATGGTGGAGATAGAATGAGAGGGGTTCTAAAGAATCATCTTATACATCACATTCAGAGCAATGGGTATAAGTATTTATGTGATTTCACAGTTTTCTACTTAATGTTGGTTCTCTTATAGAACATTCATCTACCAAAATAAATATCACATTTTCAGTATGGAGGTTTAAACATAGTGTGTGTAAAATAAATAATTTGCACACATTTGTTGCTTTAGAAATTCCTTGGATGTGTTTTCTGGACATGATTATTGCAACTTAAAGAATCATAATTATATAATCAAGCAATTTGATATCCAGATCATTTATAATTACTGACAACGATAGGTAGGTAATTGTACATATAACCCACTAACCAATCCTATATTTAACTTAAAATGATTATATAATTCTCAATATATTTGACTTACCGTTGAAAGCAATGCAATGTCAAAGAAACAATCCTTGTGGCGCGATACAAAATCTATTGCCATTAGAAGATTGCCTTGCAAAACTAGACCTAACAAGAAAAAAAAAAGCAAATAAAAAAAGTAACTAAGAAAAAATCAAAACAAATCTGAAAATTTTAAAATTCTACTACTTTTACAACTTCTAAAAATGAAGCAATAAGTTTGAAGTCGAAGAAACTTACCAGCCAAGCTAAGTATGCAAGAACAGAGAGTAGTGTAAAAAATTTGGTTGTAAATTCCCATATCATAGCCTTTAAATAGTTTATCTTGAAAAGTGCTAGTAAAACCATCAAACCTGAAAAATGCAAAGATTATAATAAATTAATAATAATGATAATAATAGAAATCATAATACATGAGTCATCAAGGTCACCGCAAGATATATTAGGGGGTGTCTGGATGTATTATCACAGGTTTGACTGTTTTATTAAACTGGTTATGACACTTTCTGATCCATTAGGATCAAATTTATCCACTTTAGATAATTAAGTACCTGTAAGAAGCTGGCCATTGAAAAAATGTATATGATATAATAGCTTTTATCAACTAATTATCTGATTGTCTAAACTCTTATTCTAGTTCCTAAAGTTGCAACTACTACTTATCTTGTTCAGACTCTAACCCTTGAGCTAACAATAATCCTTATAAAATCACATCCGAACACCCAAAATTCTTTTCTAAATTAAAATATAAAAATTGGTCTCGTTTGTATGTTAAGTGAAATAAATATATAATCTAAGAGTATGTAAATTACCCTAAATAACCAATCATCAAGGAGACACCCCAAATGGTGCTTTCCCTCTCTTTGCGGTATGGACTTAGCTCACCTGCTCCCTAAGTTTGAAAAAAAAAACACAAGAACGAACTTGTTATCAATTATTTTCAAAAAATTTCAAATTGGCAATAGCAAAATAACACCCACTGCAGAAGGGTAAAGTGTAGTATTACCGGAAATAGAATAAATAATGAACACCCGAGGGTAACTAGTAAGGCCAAAAAATAATCTGGCCCTTTGTACCTCTTTTGCATAATCAAGGTTCCCCAAATCTGCAAAAAAAAAATTATCATAATTAGGTCACTTTGGTTATAGAATTGCTCGGGCCGGGGATCTCAATGAAGCGGTCTCTTTATCCCTTAGGATAAAGGAAAGGTTTGCCCCCATCCTACCCCTCCCAGACCCTACAAATAGCATTGCTAGGAGTGGGATCTACTAGGTATGTTTTGTTTTCGTTTCTGTTCGGTCACTTTGGTTAAAATTAATCTAGAAGAAAATGAAATATAGCAATAGCACATAAATGCATAACTTGGTAAATGAAATACACAATTTTTCGGATTTCTTACAGCAAAAATTTACGTGCCTTTTTAAATCCAATCATTTTGACCCTATTAAATACTTAATTTATAATTATAATCAGTTTTAAACATACCCAAAGCTGTTTATGATGACTTAAAGTCACAATAATCAGTAACAATTACTTTTAGACCTTACCATTACAGGTATCATTTTGGCACACTTGGCTAGAGTCTGAACAGGAAAGCTGACATATTTAAGAGCCTGTAATATTAGATGAGAATGTCAATTAGCAGTTCATTAAGCATAAAAACAAATAAATATTATTATTAATATCAAGATCAGGGTGTAAAGAGTATTGACCTCATATTGACATGTCGTGGTTAGTATGTTAGATATTGATACAACACCATACTTATAAATGGGAGCAACAGGATCCAATGCTTTTTTACTTGTCTGCAATAGAAATAAACATAATTAATATGAAAGAATACACACAAAAACGGTATTAACCTTTTTTTATAATATATATGCATTTAATGATTCGGTAAACAGATTTTAATTCTGATTATCTATTAATCAAGAGCCATATAACCAAGTCTCATAATAGCTGCAACAAAACTGATCATCAAATGGTAAAATAATTTCACTAATTACAGAATTAGCCTTTCTTTCAATTTACTTTAAAATACTTCTCCCATCAAAAAGACATATCTCCTTTTTTTCACAGGAATGCCTTTTACGTCATTTGATGTATTAATTTCTTAATGAATCAGAAATTTTTGAACACTCAAGTCTCAAACAACTTATTAAGTGATTATTGCAACTTTAAAACAGAAAATACATGTCCAAACACCATCTCCTGCAACCTGGTTTGTGTTCTATTGTGGTTGGCTCGTAAAATTTCTGATTTGATCAACATTTAACAACGATGATAAAATCAAATTCTATTAACTGAGAATGATTAATTGCGTACCAATAAAAAAATTGCAGATACTGCTGAGGTGGTAATGCGGTTACAGAAAACGAGAAATAACGAATGTTTGAAGAATTCATGATTTGGACCATAAGGAACTCTCATAATCTTCTCCTGCAGAAAAAGATTCAAGAATTATGTTGATTAAAAAGTGAACACACAATGGTATATGGGACGAACACACAATGGTATATGGGACAAACACCCTTTGTAAGTTGATTCCAACAGTTGTTTATCATGTTTATAAGTCGCACAATGGTATATGGGACAAGCATCCTTTGTAAGTTGATTTCAACAGTTGTTTATCATGTTTATCAGTCACATATATAGAGGCTATGAACCTCGTTGTTCCTTAAAACTGTGAAAAAATGAACATTATCAGGCTCTCAACCATTGATATCAGCAACAAGAAAGTTATACACAAATAACAAATTTCAATCAATGGTCATCCAAGATTATATGAAATAAGCCCGTTTTTAACCAAAGGTTCTTCAATTTACTAAATGAAACTCTTTAAGATGTAATAGAAACCTTGAATATACATAGAAAAAGATCAACATGCTCTACAAATCCATCCATTTGGGAACTTTACTTGCATTTTATTCCCAACAATTCAAATGCAAACAAACACTTCCATAAAATACCACTCCGTAACAAGGTCCGAAGATGGTGAAGACCATGAAGTAAGGACAAGCATTTCCTCTAAATCACAAGATCAAGATGCTGCAGCCATTGAGACGCCGGCTCAAAAAGACCTCCGTTTTTTGACAGATAGAGATTACCAAGAATTCAAATCCCATAACCATAATCATAGCCAAACCCAATACAACACATCCATGTAATACCTTACCTCTATCCTAGAGGATAGAAAGGGTGCTTCTAGTGAACCCCCGGCTCCAATTCTCACAATAGGATCAAATCACCCATGGGGCGAGAACACAATGTTTAGCAAGGCAATCAACATACAAAATATAAAATAAGCACGCACTGTCAGTATACAATAATCAATCACTATACAACTGACACCAGTAAGCAAACAATGGACAACAATATTCAATGATCCAGAAGAGGCAAACAGTAACAATAATCAATCAGGTTACTAACAATGTAGGGCTACCAGCTAAGACCCATATAAGATACATCTACACCTTCCTACGTCTCCACGTACTCTTATCTTGGACCATAGCAAATAATTATGCTGATTCTAAACCAATTACTTAAAATCAAACCACCCAGCTTTTACATTCTTCAATTTAGCTAACCCTAACAATAATTCATATATCAATTGCATCCAAATTCTTATTTCCTCAAAGATCCAACTAAATATTAGCATTTTCCACCACAATCAGCTTAACTAAACCGACGTCAACTCAAATCACTTCACCACAAACCCCCAAATCAAACAATCAACACATGCACATCAATCGTCACAAAAACACAATCCAACATACCTGTAACACACCATAGATGACAAGAGTAGACATAATCCCAACAGCGGCAAAAGTCCCCTTCAACAACTTGTTCTCCTTCACATCCACCGGCGGTGGATCCGTCGTACCACCGTCCATCACAAACAACCTCCGCCGCCGTTTGATGACAGTACGTGAGTGTGTATCTATGAAGGATTTAGATGCAGAAAAAAGAGGGGTTGGATAAACCCTAAGATCAGTGATGACCCTCAATCGACATCAGATGTGAGACAACGTGCCGTGAGGGTTGTTGAAGATTAATATTATTATTTGTTGTTGTTGTGTGTAGTGTGACGACGGGATGATCGGCGATATCTCCGGCGACTTTCTCTCCGGCGATTTAAAATTGGTTTTGTGGGAAAGTGCGATGCTTTTTGTTGTTTTTGTTTTCTGTTTTTCATGATGGGCGCCACGACTTTCCGTATATCTCACGCTTATTTTTTATTCAGCTGTTTTTTTCAGTTTTATAAAGTGTGAATTTTAGATTTAAAAAACGGAAATTTGAGGCGCATCATAAGAAATTTGGAGAAAACCGGATATAACCGTTACGGTTTGGGCTAACTTTGACGGTTTGAAACCTAAAGGTCACGGTTCGGTCTAACCATGACGGTTTGGACTTCAGAGAATGTCATGCATCTCGGGATTGAATTAATTATTGGGAGTGAGTTTTATGGTTTTGGTGGTGTATATGTCACGGTTTGATCAAACCGTAACATATTGGAAACCCAGGATGAATCCCACCCTCCTTAGGAGTTGTTACCAAAAAAGATAAAACAATATCATTTTTATGTCGGATTTTAAACTTTGCTTATTTTTTTCGAATATTGTTTAACTTATCATCGACCTACAAATACAAACAACAAAGATCAAATATGACCGAAATCGGTTACTAGAACATCTAAAATGCATGAAACAACGTTCAGCAAATACAAACAATGTGACCTAACACACGAGTCACACATTAATGATTATTTGAAACAATTCACCCATCATTTTCATGTTCTTACATATCTCCATCGCTTTCGAATTTTAGTTTCTCATAACAATATGTTATTATTATAATAAAGTATGTACCTTCTTACATCAAATTATATATATATTAAAGATATAAGGCCTTAGCTACAGTACTACCCAACACCCCCTTTCCTCCCCTGTTCTCTTCGAATCCGGAATCCTCACCATCTCGATCTCATCCCACAAATCTCAACACTCGATCTCCACACAACCATAATCGATGATGAAGACGATGAATCGATGATGAAGACGATGAATCGATGATGAAGACGATGAATCGATGATGAAGACGATGAATCGATGAATCGATGATGAAGACGATCCAAACCGGTGCCCTCCCTCCGCGCTCCTCTTCACCGACGCCCTCCTTCCGCCACTCCTCTTCACCGGCGCTTTCCCTCACGTTTGGTGCCTGAATCAATCAAGAATCACAAGTTAGGGTTTTTCTCAAAAGATTCATCTCACTTTGCTAATTGATGTATTGATTGACCTCACACGTCATCACAGGTTTGTTTAATTCTTTCAAATCTGTTTGAAGTATTTGAATTTCTGATTGGAGTTTTGTCTTGAATTGCAGATTAAGATGATATGATGTTCATGATTGATAGATTGAGTAAGTTTGATCTGTGATTCTGTTCTTGAGATGTTCTATGATTTGTAGTTCATACTGAATTTGAATCAATCCCAATGAGTTTACTTTATAATCTGACAATTGGATCACTGTTTGACTTCATTGATTTAGGCAAAAAGTGTTACAGTTGTGAGTCTTGATGATAGTGATGATAGATGTATGATTGATTTTTGTTTTGGGCTTGTAGTTTTGCTCTAATGGTGTGTATGTTTATGAAGTGATGCTTAAGTTTATGTTCTTTGAGTTGCTATTTCGTTCGACTGACCAAACGACATGACCTCATCGTCCACTCAGTATCTTAACTCGAAGAGGATGGATGTTTATGAACCGATGCACCCGTTTAGCGTGTGGGGAGATTTCAAAGGTAACATTTATCAGGATGCAGCTGCAACCATGATTATAGAGGTGGATGCAAAGTTAGACAACCAGCTGGTACACATTTAGGATGTTCCCCTTTGTTCTTGTACTTTAGTGTTTCTTTTTAATTTACTAAAAGTAGTGAGTGTGCTTTTTTTTCTTAGTCAGAGGGTACTTCACACACAACACATGGACCTTCAAATCAGTGTGATCAAGAAGCAAGCAAACCAGTCGATAAGGTACAAGATATTGTGTCTTCTTTGTTGATTGTGCTTGTTGTCGGACTAATATTGGAAGTCTGGTTGTCTCATTATTTACTCAATATTAATTGATATAGAAGTATAAAGTGTTCAATTCTGCCAAAAGTTTAAACTTTCTTTTTCAGAGGTTCAAGAACGACAATCTTGTCACTGTTTAGTATGCGTTTTTAGTATGGGCAAATTGCACATAAATATTAAGACTTACGAAATTCTTATTGTATGCGAAGAATTACCAATTTTACCTTTTGATGCAACAAAATTTGATTTTGTTACCATTAGATATAAAGTTAACCTATAGCTGGTAAAAGGATGACATGGCATTAGTTTTAAGTAAACTTTGACAAATAAGCCCTCACATATACAACAGATAATGATGTGTTTGAGACTTTGAGTGTGTGAGTCTGTGTTATTGGTGTTTGTATTTGTGCTTGTGTTTGTGTTAATAACATAAGTCTGATTTGGTAAATATCTTGACATGTAAGTGCTTATGTGGCATGCCACATAAGCACATTTTGTATAAATTTCAAATAAGTAACCAGTTACCATCTATCAAACGTCGATTCATTTTTAGTGAAATTTATGTACAGGTTCTGAGACGCCTTGCACAAAATCGTGAAGCAGCACGTAAAAGTCGTTTGAGGAAAAAGGTAGAGGAACTTTTCAAAGTGGCATCTTCAAAACTGCCTCTTATTTTAGGTTCTGAAGTTTAAACTTTGATTTATATTTTACAAAATTGTGTGTAAATATCATAAATGAGAATTTTTTTCAACACCACTAAAAGCATAATATCTTAAAACATCTATTTCCTCTCTTAAATCTGGTTCTAAAGACATCTAAACAAATCTTATATTTCAACAGAACATGTTTGATTTTATAAATCCTAACTGTAATCCTGAATTGTGTGTTTTAGGCGTATGTTCAGCAGTTGGAAGTTAGTCGTTTAAAACTGCTTCATCTCGAACAAGAACTTGAACAAACTAGGACACAGGTAAGTCTAGATTGATTTCTCATATGTGCCTTGTATATATATTAAAGAGATAAACTCTTAGCTAAACAGGAAATGGGTTTAAATTCCGCAGTCTATCTATGCTTGTGCTATAATGCTTTGTATTCTATGTATTAAAATAGAATTAAGGTATAAGTGAGGTCTATCTATGCTTCTGTTTTTTGGTAGGAGTGAGATTTAAACGAGTAGAAGATGAATTACAAACTTGGTAGTCAAGCTTTTGGTATCAACTGATTTCATAGGGTGTTGAATGAGTTAAAAGATACATGTTGTCATGTTGAAACTATCAATGGGTCAATTTGCTAAGCTACTTTTGTAACGTTGGGTTACACTCTTTTAAGTACCTGATAATTTTTATTTTGTTTCCCTTTTACAGAGCCAGCACACCAAAAGAAGAAGACTACGAAAAAAGTAAGTCCATAGATTTGAATATAATATCCTATATCAATAGGACCATTATCTACCATAGGAGTACAAATATTTCGATAATTCCAAATTTGAGATCATAGGAGCACACATATTTTAGAGGAATGAATCTTTCTGTTGAATGAATATTTATGTTTTTAGTTTTGTTTAAATGTTTTTTTGAAAGAGTGTCATAGTTTTGACTACAGTAACAATTCGTCTCATTCCTCTCTCTCTAGAGACTCCTTCTGTTTCTCTCTCAACGAAGACGAAGAAGAAGAAGACAACAACAAAGAGGCACAGGAGATATGGTCTCCACGCGTCGCAGTGGATCTATACCCAACAACAACAACAACAACAAGCGATCATCGTCCTCTGACCACAAGCCACCGTCTCCCAAACGCCACAAGGTATCATTATGCTATTTCCCCCTTCAATTTCATCTCGATTGGTTGAATATGTTTTCCATACCAATAAAATGATTTTTCAAGGCATATTGTAATTGTTGGTTCATCAAAAGCTTTTTCAAAATTTTCGTAACAATGATAATTTATTGAATAAAATTGCATATGCTATGAAATGGTGTACAAAAGCAAAGTAGAACCAGAGCCATTTGGGATGTAATCCAAATGTTAGAAGCAGCCATACGTAAATAATTTTTTTTTGCGTAATAAACGATTCCCCCGCAGCATCGCGCGGGTGGAAAGTTACTAGTTATCTATTACAATAATTATTTAGCTTTTTATGTCCTATAAATAAATATAGTAAGTTATGTCTCAATATTACATAATATAAAATATAAAAATATGATAAACTACATAAAAATATCATAGTACTGAAATAAAATTTTTAAATTAGAATTAAAACGCATAGGTATTACATAATTAAATGCTACATAACTTTAAGGTTTACGTAAGAAATATTACATGTCTAAATTAAACACCTTTTAGAGTTTATAGTTTTTTTAATACTTTTATAAATTATATAGCTTTTATAAAAAGCATAACTCGTTTGTAATTATACAAAGAAGAATGTAAAAACGAAATAGAACTGATTAAGAACGACACATAATGTTGGGACTTGCCCACTTATTGGTGCTCATAATAAAGTTTAAATATAGATTTGTGGAAATTGCATAAATGATGCTGCTTGTAGTTTTATTATATTGTATGATTCATCCCTAGACTTTGAAATTATAAAATTATTTCAAACTGTTATGTAGTCATCATAAATTTGGTCCTCAAATTTTATAAATGTACAAAATTAGTCCAAACTTTTATATGAACGTTGTACTTTTTGTCCCTAAAATTAAATTTAAAAGTTAGTTTAAAATTTATAAAATATATAAAAAAATAAATGAATTTAATGTCAGAGAATAAAAATGTAATAATTTCATAAAAGTTGATCATTTATGCAAATTTTTTTTATAGATTTGATGTCAATGGTGGGTTATGGGATTATTTGAAAAGATATTAGGCTCGGAAACAGGCCCAGAGTCCAATCCATGCAGGATACATAGATGATAGAACCCAATCTCGTTTCTGTTCTTAAGCCCATTAAGATATTCTCAAAACAGATTGGCTTTTCTTGGGCTGGGCTTGTGTTTGTCTCATTAGCCTTGGGCCTTTTGATTCTTTTCAGTCCTAATATTTTTTTTTAAAAGCGTTTGGTTGAAAGAAATGAAATGAAATAGAATGTAATTGAGAAACTAGTATCATTTTCAAGTAAAATTATGTTTACGTGGGTAATGAAATGTAAAACCAAGGGAATGTTTCATCTTAAATTCTCTTGGTTGTGGGATTTCAAATTCTCTTGGTTGTCAGAGGTCTTTTTAAAAATGGTCTCTCTATTTCTCTCTCAAGATAAAGAAAAAACTCGTCACCACATAATCCGCTCAGACCCCGCTTTTTAATAAGATATGCTGGATATGTTTGTTTGTTTACAATATAGTCGTATACTTGTATATGACTCAAAACCTAGCACTTAAAAACCATTTAAGTTCTTTATTAAAAGAAGTTCATAAAATACCATATCCATATATAATGGATAAATGAAAGACATACAAAACAAAACGTATAATAATACACAAACATTATTTTCGGATAAACAAAACATACAAAAACTCTTTAGAAATCACATCCACAACAAGAGGTGAACCTTTTGTTCCGATCACCACCGCCGCCGCCGCCGCCGCCGCCGCCGCCACCACCGCACCACCACCACCACCATGGATTCCATCTTCTTCCACTACCAACTCCTCCCACCGTTCTCCACCACCACAAAACACGCACCACCAAAGCAACCACCGTCAATTTCCACCCACAAACCCCCAAACTTCACTTTACATGCATTCAGCGACACCGCCGGCGACAACAACGGTTCAATTTCCGGCGAACACTTCCCGTCGTCGGAAAATTTCAAAACCGTTGAAGCCGATATCACCCCCGAAACCGTCGATTTCTTCGTTAGTGACGCTGAAGGTGACCCCGATTGCCCCTCCGACGGCTTCTCAGCCGTCGAACACGCCCTCACAACTCTCCGGCAACGGAAGGTTTGTGTAATTGTATAATTGTATAACCCATTTTCCGATTACAGTAATTAACTACAACCCACTTTGATTTCGATGTGCATTTGACTTGTTTATGGTTGTTATTGCAAATTACTGAAGTTTGTGATCGTTGTTGATGATGAAAACGGTGAAATCGAAGGAAACTTTGTGTTTCCGGCGAGTTTTGCGTCACCGGAGACCATCGGGTTTGTTATGAGACATGGCTCCGGTATAATATCCGTCGGAATGACGTCGGAAGATCTTGAGAGACTAAATCTACCGTTAATGTCGCCGGAAAATGAAAACAATTCATCGGCTCCGTCGTTCACGATCACCGTGGTAAGTTCGGGTACGATCGTGTTGAGCTGTTAACGAGAATAGCCCGAGCTGGTGTTAAAAATGTTCAGCTCGGGCTCACTTTTGCTCATGAGCAGACGAGCCAGCTCAGCTCAGTTGTTCATGAGCAGAGCCCGAGCTAATTTAAAAAAGTTAGCTCGGGCTCACGCTCTAAAACAAACGAGCCAGCTCAACTCAGCTTGTAATACTCAATAGAGTTTGAAAAATGTTTTTCATTCACATTGCATTCATTCTCTTTATAAGGATTCAATCGATACGTCTACGGGAGTATCGGCTTCGGATAGAGCGAAAACGATTCTCGCTTTAGCATCTCGGGACTCCGGGCCCGGAAGTTTTAGAAAACCGGGGCATGTGTTTCCTTTAAAGTATCGGCCCGGCGGGGTGCTAAGACGGGCGGGTCACACCGAGGCGTCTGTGGATCTTGTCACACTCGCGGGTCTTGATCCGGTTTCGGTTCTTTCAACTATTGTGAACCCGGAGGATGGTTCTATCGCGCCATTGGACTTTTTAAGAACACTGGCTGTTGATCATGACATCCCCATTGTTTTGATCACTGATTTGATTAGGTAAGGTTCTTTAGCCCCAATCAATTGGATTATCGCGATGAATTTAGGCTGTCAATGTGGTTAATGGTGACGGTTTTCTTCATATTGTAGGTATCGAAGGAAGCGGGAGAAACTAGTCGAACGAGTAGCGATTTCGAACCTACCAACGAGGTGGGGCTTGTTTGAAGCTTATTGCTATAAAAATAAACTAGACGGAACCGAGCATATAGCCGCTGTTAAGGTACAAACTTAAAAATACACTTTGGCTGACTTCTGACCCGTTAATTTTACTTTTTTACATTGAATGACATTAGAAATAGTATATAACACATGATCAACATATAACACGATAAAAATTGTCCTAAAAGAACTACTATAGGTGTTGCTATTAAAAAAATTATAACATAGCTCAGCATATTGATATATAGTTTGATATTGCTACATCTAGTTGAATGTTCTTGGTGTATAGGGGGACATTGGGGACGGGCGTGATGTGTTAGTACGGGTCCACTCAGAGTGTTTGACAGGAGACATATTCGGGTCGGGTCGTTGCGACTGTGGCAACCAACTGTCGTTAGCGATGGAAATCATTGAGGAATCTGGAAGAGGAGTCCTTATCTACCTTCGAGGTCACGAAGGTAGAGGTATAGGCTTAGGACACAAGTTACGAGCCTATAACTTGCAAGATCTCGGTCATGACACCGTAGAAGCTAATCTAGAACTCGGGTTTGCTCCCGATGCACGTGAATATGGGATCGGAGCCCAGGTTAGTCTCATGATGGTTGACCAGTTATTAAATGATCCTTTTTTGTTCACTTATATGATTTCATATTGGGCAGATGTTAAGAGACATTGGAGTTCAAACGATGCGCCTAATGACCAACAACCCAGCTAAGTTTACTGGCCTCAAGGGCTACGGTTTAGCGATCGTGGAACGGGTTCCGGTGATGACCCCGATTACCGATGAAAATAGAAGGTACTTAGAAACTAAGAGAACTAAGATGGGCCATATATACGGGTCGGATATACCGGACCTTTAGTCAGGCCCAAACATACATTTTTCTTACATGTTTGGACAATATAATCAATATAATGTAGTCTTTACACACATGTATGATGCATCTATTGTACACTATTCAAATTTTGATTATTTGGATATTATAGCTCAAAAAGTGAGATTTATATAACTTTTACAAAAATTTGACATCTTAATGTAACCTTTGCTTCTTTCCCAATGGGCCTAAATTGCTAGCACTAGGACAAGCTGCCACCATACTCCCTTGATAAAGATCACCAAAACTCAATACACCACCACTGCCGCCACAACTACCGCCGCTACCACGAGCCATCATTTGTGAAGAACTCCCACAAGCCATTTGGGCGTACGGTTGGGATGGTTTTAACATCATCACCGGTGATTTCAACAACTTATTCTGATTCATGTCGTCTAAGTTTTGGGCTGCGGTTATGTGATCAACTGCATCCACCATTGACGGGACATGAAATGTCTTCAACGATGGCGGATTCCGCCATCTGGGAAGCGGGCCAGCCAATAGTAATGTCTGTAGAAGTGGGCCCGCTTCCACTACTGCTTGGAGTAACTTCCCTTTTTGTGGCAAAGTCTTACCTTTAATCATACCCTCCATGACCAAAGTAGCTTGATCCACTTTTTGCACATTCTCCAAACCATTCAAAGAGCCTGACAAACCACCCTTTTGATCATAATCTTGAACAAACGGAGTCTCAACGTTCACATTCGAAAACTCCGGAGACGAAATAGGGTCAAACAGCGAGTCAACAGGGGACGAGCTGTGATTATACGCCTCAGATAAACTATTTGATTCAGTAACACTTGAATTTGCTTTTGCCATCAACGGACCTTGATGATGTTCTTGAACTCGATTAAAACAATTAGCCATCAACGGGTTTGTTGTCTTGAAGATTTGTTGGTCATTAGAAGTCTTAATCTTGAGTAATAGCTTTTGAAGCTGATCTTTAGCTTCATCTCTTTCTTGACAAGCAACCTTTAGTGACTGTAACAGTTGTTTCATCATCTCAGTGTTCCTTTTCATTTCTTCATCGTTTTCAGCTTTTATAGCTTCTAATTCAAGTGTTGTGTACAAAAGCTTTTGCTTAAGTTCATCAATATTCTGCAATTTTAAGAACATAATTAGTCAAATGCAAGATTTTCTTCCAAAACATATTAAGTTTAATGACAAAAATAATAATTAGTTAGTAAAAGGGACCCTTTTGATGCCCCTGACCCGTTATACCACCTAGAGGCAGACCACAAAGCGATCAAAAGAAGATCTTGATGTGGTAAAAGTGACGTTTATGATTAAATTATAAATTATTATTCAATAATAAGAAATGGGTAAGATAAATCAACGCTAACAAAGACTTAAAGTAACAGAAAGACTGTTGATCATATTTTTAAATGTCATTTCATACTGATAGTCATATCGTGTAACTTATCACTCGAAGCAGTCTATCATACGGGATCCTAGTGAGTTTACTAGCACACCAATTTAAAAAACCGGAAAAAGTTATACATGTAACTTGAGTTAATACAACTTCTTATAATTATGTTAGTGTGAGTCCTTAAATTAGTAGTTTTAAGTGATTGTGAGTAGAGGAGAGAGAACATGTTGTTGTTCATCTGTAAATTTAAAAATTCACGACCCTTATAAATTTTTTAATATTTTTGAAAATCGTTGTAAGTGTATGAGAGAGAAAAAGTAATAAAAAATGTATAAAAATATATTATTTAATTGAAAGAAGAGATAAGAAGTAGTGATTTTTAGTGTAATTATATGGATAAAGATAATGAAGTGGATGTGAATGCTCTTAAAGATCTAAGAATAAATAGAACATGAAGTCTTAATTAGTTAACTAATAAATGAGATTTAAAAAAAATTAAGAAAAAAGATATAAATCCAAACCAATCAATGGTCTCGCTTTCTGTTCACCTCGTCTAACTAATAATAAGTTCAAATAAAGACGATTCAAAAGTACTTAACCTGACTCGTTAAATGTTCTGGCTATAAGAACATGTTCTAAAGACAATTTCAAGTTTGTGCAAATTGGTTTCAAGCAAAGAAAAATCC
Organism: Flaveria linearis; assembly: GCA_024085815.1. Lineage (NCBI taxonomy): Eukaryota > Viridiplantae > Streptophyta > Magnoliopsida > Asterales > Asteraceae > Flaveria > Flaveria linearis. The sequence continues at coordinate 4,392,347 of CM044003.1, forward strand.
CAAATTAACCTAAATTAACTTCTAATTTGAATTCAACTTGACTAACAATGCACTTAATTGACGATTAACTCAACTCCAGCAAAGACTTTATACGTCAAAATGTTTTCAACCAACTGAACATCAAATTCTTCAAAACCCATTAACAAAATCAAATATTTAACACATACCCATTTCAAAACAAATCAATTTTAGCTAGAAATGCAGGTAATTGACAAATTAGCAAAACCCCAGATGAAAAAAGATCGATTTTGAACTTAATTAACATGAACACTCAACAATGGCGGGAAAATATTCAAGAATTCAACAGCAAACAAAATAACAAATACCTCTTGATAACTCCATAAAGATGCAAATTCCTCCATTGTATCTCTTTTTTCTTGATGATTATGGGGTAGAAGATGAAGATCTTGTTGGGGGGAGGGGGTTAGAGAGAGAAGGGTGTGGACTCATTTATAGAATAAAGGCCGTGATATAAGAAGACAAATGAAAATTTATTTATTATTATTATTGTTATAGATTTTAAAATTTTTTAAATAAGAATAATAATAAAATAAATTTTCGGTGGAATTTTGAATGTTTTTTTCGGGGGGTTAATGTTTCCATTTTTTAAGGGCAGTTGTCTCTTGCTAAAATTAATCTTTCACGGTTGCTATGGAAAATAAATACGTGTTTAATTTTACATTTTAATAAAGGTAAGTTGCCTTTAATAATTTCTAACGACATAAAGCAAAAAAGACCTTTTATATAGTTGTTTTTGAATTGATAATTAATTTATTTTTTCACATCAAACTTAATGGGTTGTATTAGTTGGTTAACAGATTAATTAAAATGGTCACACGAATCATATGACTTTAGAATTATTACTAATACTGAAAAGAAGTTAGTTAGGTTTATGTAAAACGAGACGTGATGTCATCGACGACGATGATGATGGTGATGACAATGATGGTGATGACAATGATGGTGTTGATAATGAGTATGGTGGTGAATGACTGAACGGTGAGTGGTTCTAAATTTCTGTTGAATTCTTTTTTATATGAAAAGATTGTTAGATTATTAAATTAATTCTTGTTTATCTGTTTTTACAATCTCACAAAAAAAAACAATCTCTTAAATAATATAAGAAATTTATTTGTGAGTAGAAAACAAATAGTGGAAGTACTTTTATAAGCCGTTAAAAAACTAATTTCATAGTAGTTTTGTTAAATTATCAATGGGAGTTGCTCGAGACGATTCGACAAAGTTGACCCTATTGCATATTCATTAATTAGCATTTTTAATTTATAGTTTCTAATAATTCCCAATCATTTTAGGTTAATTAAGTAGTTTTATAAACTTGAAATCTTGTGCCAACCGAGAAAACTGTGAGGGTTAATAAAATTTAAAAAAAAGCTTTGATAATAAATAATATATTTAAATTTTATGGCAAGTAAGTCAAACCCATGTATATGGTTTATTTCCGTTTTCTTGGGCAGTTCACAAGGACACCGCCCCCTAGTAGATAATTATCTCAAAAATTGTTTATTGGAACAAATAAAGTCATACAATATAATACATTTTATGTAACCCAAAAACCAGGTTTTTAACGATTTACGGTATTAATCGTGTCAGGTTGATAGGTTAACGGTCATAATTGATAAATAGTTCAACTCAAACATTCAAGATAATGTAACCAGGAGATGGGTCCAAGAGATGGCTCGTTTAACCCCTCTATCTAAATGCTTTGATGGATTGTAAACGTGTTAAAACCTTGGTTTTAAAAAAGCGAGAAACGGAAGGTCTAAATCTGAAGCGCAAAAGCATGTATTTTTCATACACGAGGCACTAGGTGTTTATGTGGAAAAGGTTATTGTACAAAGTGCAAAAAACATGTGAAACATACAAAGTTACCTAGCGAGACACGTGTCTTTTGAGAGAATGGTAATTTCTTCTATGTCATAATTACACGTATAAGTTGAATAATTACGCAAGTTATATTAATAATTATGTAAATTATATTTATAATTACACAAGTTAAAATTACTCAAGTTATAAATAATAATTACACGTGTTATTTATAATTATGCAAGTTATATGATAATTATACAAGTTAACTTTATAATTATGAAGCTAATAATCACACAAGTTATACACACGACACATAATCGTTTTGTTTAATATTTATTTAAAAGAATATATGGCAATACTATACTTAAGTTAAAGATAACAAAGTGCTTGATTTTATAGTATTTTTTTTAAAAATTAATATTGTATAAAAAAGTTACTTGTGTTTAAAAAAACTATAGGAAATTAAAAAAAAATAACAATTGTAAACTATTTTCAAATATACCCACCAAACCTCTTTCTTGTGTGATTATTCTCATATCTAATAGGAATCGTTAATTTATTCGATCAAGAGTTGAGATTACTTCTACACTTCACACAAAACAATACTTTGAATTCTAAATTATTCTGTGCTTATATAACTTTTTAGCACACTTTTTAGCTATTTACATAGCACTTTGAAGCACGAAAACACTCTCTATACAAAAAGCATGCGCCTTAGTGGATTTTCTTTTACAAGAAAATGCGCTTTTTGTGCGCTTTTTGTGCGCTTTTTGTATAACTTACGCCTTTTGTAACCTAAATCCCAAGGACTTGCTCCTAGGTGCGCCTCATGCGCGCTTTTTAAACCAATGTTGAAACGAGTTATTAAGTTTTTATAACTAGGTTAAATAGTTTGTACACGGGTTGATGGGTTGATCAGTTTAATTAGATCGTGTAGACAGAACAACCCGAACAAGACCTGTTTGTTAATCATGTTAATTATGACAACTCAAAACTTGATTATTTTTATATTGTGTTAGAAACTTCGCCCCTACTTAAAAAAACACATGTCAACCGAAACCATCTTTCGAACCAGCGTCATACATTTGTTGTTTAAAAAAACACAACATCGATGATGTCTCTAAAAGGTAAAATAATAAATAAATAAAATTCCAACTTAATCGTACAAGTTTTAAGGCTAATCCAAAAACATGACAATACTTGGGCTTCATTCCCTAATGTGCTTTCATGTTGTGGAGTTTTGATCAAAGAGCTTGTGATTTAATTGTATCAAAATTTTTTAAAAAATGTTTTTCTTCAAGTGGTTTAAGATTCAAGTCCTATGATAAATACAAATTTAGATTTATAACTCTGATTAGAATGTATATAATTAATTGTTCTGAATTAATGATCATATAATGCTGCCTTGTCCAATAATGGTCTACTCTCTTAACATTCTTAGAACTTGAAGTTTCATGTTGACGCTAACTCATTGATGGAATGCATTTCATATTTTCATGTGAAGGTAAAGTTATATGATACGACAAATCATAAAACTCGTTTTAAAGAAAAATAACATATTGCGGCGACTCGACTTTGAACAAATTTTATATCAAAACATAGGTTGGAATAAACGAATAGTAATTATATAATCAGAATTTAAAAAAAGTTTTGTATATTACTAATACACTGAAATAACGAAGGCTATTTGGAGAGAATTAGAGAAACAACAAAGGGAGTTAATGGGAATGAATTGCCTAAACCTAAACTATGTGGTGGGTAAATGGATACCCACTTTTATGGGTGTGGATTTTTTTTAAAACTTATATTTTTTCACCATAAACAAACACATTTTTTATTAGCAGTATTATTATTCATTTTTTTTGTCTTAAACCTAATTCATTTTATTATTATTAAGGAATCATTTCATACAAAATACTTGAAAGCGATTATTGCAACATAAAAATAAAATAATCAGTGTGTTCAAACAACCATTTGTCAACTAGTTATTTGATTCATGTTTTTTAAATTGCTATATCACATGTAACTAGTGATTTTTGTCCCTTTTATACTCTTTTTTTTCCTCATGAGATAACGAGATTTAAAACAACCGGTAAGATTGTTATTTTGCAATTTTAATGTCATGGGTTCAAGATAAGAAAAACAACATTCTGCGCAAAATATATGGTAAAATTACGTGAATCGGATTGTAAAACGATTATGGCCTTACGTAAAGTGGGAACTAAGTCAATCACATAGGTTGTTTTTTCTATACACTTTTAAGAACACAAAAGATCATGTAATTGAGATCAAGATCTTATAACGTATTAGGTTTTGTTGTAAGTTCTATTCGAGATAAAAAAAATCTACTCGAAATTCATGGTTTGTGTTGCGTATAAATTTAAAACTTATTAAAGATTCAAAATGACAAAAGAATAGTGTATTGTGACTCATAATGATTTAGACTACAAAATTGGCTTACCACTTACTCATATTTTATGTATTGAATTGTGAAATTTTATTTTTTTAAAACAACTAACTCACATATCACTTAAAATTTATTATTAAATCTATACCAATGTTGATCATAAGATTATAACACTCAACCAACTAAAAAAATAACTTTACTATACATCATTATACCGTAAGGCTACTTTGACGGTTGAATTCAATTGATATCATGAAATTGACTTCTTTAAGTATCTTTAGCCGGTTAGTCGATTTTTTTCTATCATAGTTTAACAAAGTTTACAAATATGTGTAGAGATACTATGAATGATCGACATATATTCATTGAATAAATGGTGCCCTTAATAATATTGACACAAACATTTGGATTATTACACATTTTATAAATAATTTTCAATAAAAAAGTTATAGATGCTAAAAGCAAAGCAATAGTGGTTTTTTTTAATACTCCGACAAGCCGTTCATACGTATATTAAAGGCAGTGTTTGCTGTAACGGGTTTTTTGGATATATTCTGTTTTTTTTTTCTAATTTTAATAATATTATTATTTTTAACTTTTACTGTCTTATAATACGTCACAAACTTTGTAATTTGATTAAGAAGAAGTTTTATATCTTACAGAAAAGTAACTATGGCAATGTACAAGTTTATATATGCACATACCTTTTTAACGTTTGTTAAATGGCTAAATGATCTCATAACGGTATTATGATTAGTGGTTTTTTTTATTAATGTTATTAAATTTACATAAGAAGACAAAATTGAAAATATATAAATTCATACCTTTAAAAAAGACAAAACTGCTGGATTTGTTTAGAAAGTTGGGTTTCCTAATACATTGTATATAGCAGATACTAATATTCTTAATTCACATTATTATTATTATCATTGAACTTAATAAATAATTGCTTTCTTTAATTTAATTAAATAAAAAATGAAATATCATTCGTGCTCACATCCTATGTTGTCTTTAAGTTGACCATAACCAAATTTCTTATTTCTCTTAATCAGAACACATTTCCAGTCGCAGCAATTATTACACATAAATTCAGTAGGAAAACATTAAAAATATGCCACAAATCTATAACATAGAATAAAAGAAGATTTTTTTAAAACACACGTTATCATTTTAACATATCAAATAACACGTGTTATTATTCTAGCATATCAAAAAAATTATTATCGTTTCTCTCTGATAATAAATACGAAAATGATAACAACAATAAATTTGACTTTCATTTTTATTAAAATATGTTAAAACAAACATATTTATATTTGTGTTTCTTGCCTCTCATATTAAATGATAATTATTTTAAATAAGTAAATTAAACTATCAAATATCTAAAATATAAATATTCTTTTTTAATAATTTATTGATACATACTAAATTATATGATTTCAAACATATTTTATCTTTAAATATATTATAATAATTTTTAATTTTATTATTCGTTAACTTTTAGATATTCATATATTTTCATTTCACTAATGACTAATAACATTTAGAAAATAAAATATTTATAAAACTAATGTTTTTGACATGTTTTATTTATTTCACCTATGTAATACGTGGACCCTAACCTACTAATGTATATAAATCAAACATTTAAGAGAAATGTTGTTGGATCATTAGTTTAATTACTCGATATATATTTAAGCATTTCGTGTAATATTATAAACAAAATATCACACTTACTAACTCTCATTTTTTTCATCACGCACTCATATACATAACGTATTAGTGTATTACGTGATTTTAAAATTCTCTACTTAAAATCCATTCTACTCATTTTCATTGTAGCATCAATATACAAAATCATTTGAATTTTTATTGTTAAAATTTTCCATTCAATATTTTCAATAAATCCTGTCAGCACATGTAACACTTTTTTTTCCAACAGACCCATATTATCTACATCTATGCTACTTTTAGAATCATACCATTTGTAATCTAAATTCTACAAGATTTAAACACAACGATTTTATTGAAGGAATATATCACTATAACGCTTTCTTTAAACGACAAATGTTACTTGGCTACTAACTACTACACAACTAAATTAAATCAATTTGTTTTATAAATCAAACTCGAACTTTTAACCTCAATAAAAGTTTCAACATTGTAACTAATAATCTAATCTAATATATAATATAACCTTTATCCAGCACTTTAGCATTAGCTTTTATAATACGCGTATGTTTGATGGTGGAAAACTGGATTAGGGGTGTCTTTACGTGCCAAGAAGAATATGGTGACGTTATGAGGACACTTGGCGAAATTAGCGTTTCCTACGGCACATGACTTTTGTCATCTACTTTGGTAGGTCGCACGTGCTTCATGCACTTTTTTCTTTTAGGTGTGTAACGTAAATATTAACTAAATAGAAAAATATAAGTATAAAAATCCTTGGCGCCGTTCAATTGAAGAAAAAAAAATGAAAGTGATTATCCTTGGGTTTGTGCTTCATCTACATGCACCACAAGCTCAGAACAAACAAACAAACATATTCAGTATATCCTATTTAAAAGTAGGGTCTGGAAAGTGTAGATGATAACGAGTCTTTTCTCTATCTTGAGAGATAAAAAGACCGCTTCCAAATAGACCCACGATTCAATACCAATAGCAATAACAATAACAAGCATATTATAATACACACAACATATAGGTATATATCACATACAGATTTAGATAGTGCATATTGAATACATCAAATAAGCGGTAGGGTTCACCTATAAAGGGTATAAGTCGAATACCAACACAACACGCTAGGGGTCCCTCATTTGGTCTTTCTTAACACTTCCTACCCACAGATCCCACTATAAGTCCTTGATTTTAATTCTACGTCTCCACACACTCATATCCTCGATCATGTGCTCAAAGAGGTGCAAGTCTACCATATCTCGTCTAATTATCTCGTCCCAAGTCAACATACACTACAAATAAAATGACATATAGTGGCATAAATGCTTAGTAGCATTTAGTTTTTGTGCCACTAATTTTTTGTTTAAGTGACACTTTTCATATGCATATTTTTTAACATGTACTTTTAGTGGCACATAGTTTTTGTGTCATAAATTTAGATTTTTAATGGCATTTGTATATGCCATAGTAGTCTATACACAATTAGTGGCATTTAACTTTGTACCACTAATACTAGTAAACCTATCAAAATAAAAAAAACATATTATTAATTTGTAGAAATGTCATAGTAGTCTATACATATTTGTATATGCCATAGTAGTCTATACATAAATTAGTGGCATTTAACTTTGTACCACTAATACTTCGTAAACCTATCAAAACAAAAAAACATATTATTAATTTGTAGAAATGTCACCCCAAAATTCATCCCTCTCAAACTCATGCCATTATAAATTTTCATTCTTCTCAAATTTACCATCCTATTAAATTTTATACCGCCAATTTTTTATTATACCGCCATACGCCCAAATGTGATTCCCTGTATTTTCTTTAGAAACCCTAGTTTCTAAAAACACAGAACTGAATTCCCTAAACACATTCATAAACCGCACCACTACACCCATCCATCCTAGAACCTAGGTAATCACATTTCAAAATCTCCTGCGGTTAGTTCTTCTTTTTGCGCGTTATCTTTATCCGTCATCTTTTAAAATACGTGTGAAGCTTAATTTTCAATTCCCCCCTTTCTCATGTATTAACACAAAATCCTCAAACACCCCTCCACTCTCAGAACCCTAGATCAATCCTCAACCAGCTCCACCGCTATCGCAACCACCATCGCAATCACCACCCCGCCTTCGTCGCTAGAAGACTCTAGATCTTCTATTGCGTTCACCTCACCAGCAAGTTTGCTCGCCGGAATCAACCAAAGAACTCCCCAATCCGACCAAATCTCCACCGGAATCAACCACCGTCACATCACCGGAGAAATCAACCACCAGAAGTACCTTCCAACATAACTTTGATTTCCTCGCCCGTCGGCATCGGTGCCTCTGGTAGCCCCGATGCACTCGTTGATCTCCTCGCCCGTCGGTTCTCAAACCTTACCAATGTTTACATCGATGAACGACTCTCGGTCTCTCTCCCTGTTGATTTTGTAAGTTTCATTTTCCCCAATTTGTTGATCTAAGTTTTGGGGTTTCATGTTTAGTGGATTAGGTTATTGAGTTTGGTTAATTGATTGTTTGCTATCCCTTTGCATAAGTGTGTAGCAAGGTTTTGACATGTGATTAGGAAACAAAGTTATCCGCACCAGGTGAATTGTGGTATCACGAATAGTGAATATTGAGATATTTGATTTGGGTGGAAAAAAGTTGAAGAACTTGCTCATTTGTTTAAATACGTTAGAGTAACTAATATTATATCTTAACTAATATTATGTAATATAATCTGTAGCTATCTAGATTCATTAAAATCAAAGGTTGACTTTTAGAATGTCAATGTAATTTATCAATTGGGTACTGTAATGAAGTTATGTAAATAATGTTTAACATCTACATGAGGAGTTATAAAAGTTGTAGCAAACTAGAATTTAAATAGTAGTATGAAATTAGAATAGTATACAATGGCTTTCTGAAATCATAATTGTCTTCACAACACATTTGTACATGAATCACACAATTTCTTCATATGTACACACAGTGAAAGAAGATCACAGAGAGTGAGTTATAGTGGATAAAGATTATCTGTTTTCATCAATTAAAGTTATAACTTTTTATGGCCTCGGGCATAAGATTTTGTTTGTGTTATAATTTTTATTATCTTATATAAGAGTTGCAACCTGGAAGTGGTGGTATCTTTAGCAATCATTTACGTTTACAACTTACAAGTGCACGTATAGCACTTTCTTGGTGTTGTAACCATCCGGCATTGCTAGTGAAATTGGTTTGATCTATAATGCACTCCCTTATATGAAGGTAACATGTCCACCACCACCACCGATCACTTCAACACCACCTGGCTCTCCGACCGCTTCTTCACCGCCGGTTCAACCAGACTTGTCTCCGAACCGCTTCTCTTCGACTCATTCCACCAGAAAACCCTCCGCTTCTTCCCTATCCTCAATCTACACGTCCAGGTATTATCCTCTTATCCCTTTGTATCTTCACTTTTCATCTGTTTGATTCATTAAACCCTAGTTTTTTTAATTTAAGTTGAAGTTTGAACTTGATGTATGGTTGTTGGATATAGATAGATCCCTTTGAAGTCTGAATCGAATTTTGATTGAATCTGCTTGATTGTATTGTTTTTGGTATTTGATTGAGAGTTTGTTGTACTGATTTAGAGTTTTTTGTATTTGAGGGTTTTAGGGATTGAGTTTTTGAAGATGCATCTGCTCGTGAGAGTCAATCGGCTTTGGAAAAGGCTAACGTTGAGGAGGTCAAATCTATGAATGTAACCTTATCCTTGTTACTTCAATTTATTTTTCTTGAAACAGAAGCTTGTTAATTTCATTAATTGGTGACGTATGCAGGGATGCACAGAAGGGTAAACCTTGTGTGGTACCCAAGAAATGGCAGGTTATATACACTGCCATTTAGGATGACATTATGATGGTTGTTGATCTGTTACAAAGTATCATCAGTTTTGTTGGTTGAAGATGATCGTCATATGTCTGTTAATTAGAGCTAATATTACATAATCTTCGTAAACTGCTATTTAAGAAGTTTGTATCTACTTATCTTTTATACCTCTACTTGTAGTGAATATTCCATACAACATGAATCTCGAATGCACAATCTTTGTTTATAAAGAGAGGTCATCCTTATGTGTTTGTAAGTAAATGACACAAGCCATTTGCAAACTATTCTTTTTGTTAACATACTTGCTGAAGTTAAGCTTTACTTTTTAAAATACCTGAAGATGAAGTCCAGTTGCAACATCTTTCTGAGATTCAATCATACCACGCTCTGCATTTGGCTCAAACACCCTATAAACTAAAGTATATGTTTCTGTGTATAAATTACTATGACAAGTTAGCAAATTACTATGCATTCACCCACCCTTTCCTGCCCTTACATTGTATCAAGCTGCCACCATACAAGGTTATGATTGCATTCCAGTAGGGTTGGGAAATATGACAGGAAACTTTGCTCATCTGTGAAATATGGTTAGCCACATTCTATTAATCACTTTAATGTTATTTCAGCTATGGTTTCTTATGCTAGTTCACAACATAATTGACAATTAAGTGATGAAATGGGGAGACTTATTATTTTAAGAAGAAAAATTCATGATGTTTCTTAAAGTTATCAAGAATGCTATTTGTGATGATTTTGCATAATGAAAGATTGTCTGCCAAATGCACATGACTGGTATTACTTGTCTTGGATAATTCTGTGGCCCAGATGCTATTACTGATTTAAGTAGGTAAACTTTTATTAGGCTATGGAGTTTATTACTTTATGTACACATAATTTTGGGTCCTTATATCTTATAGTTGCTCGTCCCTACTACTTTATATTAACATCTATTTTCATTACTTTGTATTTTTTAGGTCCCTCGTGTTAGTTCTTCATCTAGTAATGAAATATCATCTTCAAGAAGTCATGATGATGAATGAAGAGTTGACAAAATATGAAGTGTTGGTGCAGTAGAGATAACAACATTCATGGATTACTTGGAATATAGTTGATGAACAAAAAAAATTATATTTATTTTGTTTGTAAACACTTGAAATACGTTTGGAACTTATTATGTATTTGTTCGCTAACCTTGGAACATGTTTTGGATTGAAACCATAATCTATGTTATGATCATGTAATTTTAAGTGTTTTTCATTTTCATTTTATTTTAAATTGTAATTTAGAAATGATTCAAAATCATCATTTATCTCTAACTAGAAATACATTTACTGCCACAATATTCGTGCCCACAAAAGCCTTTTTTTAAATTTATCGCAAAAACAATTGTGCCACTAAATTGGTATAGATATTTTGTAATTAATATTATGATAAAAATAAAAGTGCCACTAAAGATCTTCCCAAGTTTGGGTGGCACATAAAAAACTGCCACTAAACGGCTTTAGTGGCACTGCTTATAGTGGTACTTTTTTTGTGTGCCACACAAAAATATAGGGGCCATTAGTGGTACTTTTTGGGTATTCTGTGACACTTTTTGTGTGTCACTGTATGACATTTTTTTGTAGTGATATGTCTTCCTCTACTCCTCCTACCCTCTAGGGTAATGTTCTATACTGCTCTAACAGGCGCTGTCATCGATCTCCTCTCCACGTGCCCAAACCATCTTAATCTACCCTCTCTTATTTTATTCGTGATACAAGCTACCTCTAGACTCTGTCGAAACACGTTATTTATTATCCGATCCAGTCTTGTGTGTCCACACATCCACCTCAGCATTCGTATTTCAGTGACCTCTATTTATCTCTGGTGTGATTTCTTTATGGCCCAACAATCAGTTCCATATAGCATGGTTGGACGTACTGTCACCTTGTATTGTTTTCCTTTTAGTTTTGCTGGAAACCTCTTATCACACAAAACCCCTGATGCTGCTCTCCACTTGCACCATCCTGATTAAACACGGTGGGCTACATCGCTGGGTATCTCTCCGTCCTCCTGTACGTACGATCCCAGGTAGTTGAACCTAAACGTTTGTGGGACCACCATACCGTGAATACTGATTTGGCTGTCCTCTTCAGTCTCACCACAAAAGTTATAATGCATGTATTCCGTCTTAGAGCGACTTATCCTTAAGCCTTTGTGCTCTAGTGTTGCTCTCCACTGTTCTAGCCTCTCGTTAAGCACCCTTTAAGATTTTGATATTAATACAATATCATCCGCAAACAGCATGCACCATACGACTGGCTCATGTATAGACTTAGCAATCTCATCCAACATTACTGTGAAGAGAAATAGGTTCAATGTCGATCCTTAGTGGAGTCACACTTTCACCGGGAAGAAGTCTGTGTCTCCGACTGGTGCGCACACACACGTTTTTGTCCCGTCATACATATCCTTGATTATTTTGATGGACCTCTCTGGTAACATTCTAAGTCGTAGACTTTCCCAAATGAGTTGACGCGGGACACTGTCATAGGCTTTTTCTAGATCGATAAACACCATATAAAGGTCCCTTTTCTTTTCTCTATATTTCTCTATTATCCTCCTTATGATGTGTATGGCTTCTGTTGTAGAGCGTCGTGACATAAATCCAAATTGTTTTATCGCTATCTGAGTTTCACGTCTAATTCTCGTGTCAATAACTCTTTCCCATAGTTTCATCGTCTGACTCAATAGCTTTATTCCCCTGTAGTTTACGCAACATTGAACATCACTTTTTTTCTTATATATGGGGACTATGACACTGTTTCTCCACTGCTCCGGTTTTTTCCCGATCTTAAAGATAGTGTTGAATAAGTCTGTTAGCCATTGCACTCCCGGTATGTTATCTTGCCCCACCGCCTTAGCCCTTCCCATTTTCTTAAGGCCTCTCGTAACTTCTTCGACTGTTATGCTTCTACAATAACACTTGTTTTGTTGTGTTGTTTGGGTTGTTTTATCGATGTCAATTTGTTGATTAAGGTTGCTTACGTTGAAAAGGTTATCAAAGTAGGTTTTCCATCTCATATTGATGTCCTTCTCCTTCACCAAAACCTTTCCATCCTCAGCCTTTACAAACTTCACCATTCTCAAGTCTTGTCTTCAACTTTCTCTTGCCTTGGCAATCTTAAACATGTCATGTTCTTCTTCTTTCGTCTCTAATCACTTGTACATCCTCTCATACGTTGTGTTCTTTGCCTCTGACACAGACTTTTTCGTCTCTCGTTTGGCCTCCTTGTATTTAACTTTTAGATCTGTTCGTTCTTCCTCATTATTACAGCGTAAAAGCTCTCTGAAACTTTGTTGTTTAATTCTTATCTTCTCTTATACATTTTCGTTCCACCACCAGCATTCCTTATGACCGACTGTCTTATTTGTTGTAACTTCAAGAGTTTCTTTAGCTGCTTGAATGACTCTAGTTGCCATAGCCTCCCACTTTTGGTTTGCGTCTTTCTGTGGCACAGTCCGGCTCATTGGTATGACCTTATCTCTAAAGATGGTAATGTTTTCGTCTTTGAGTTGGCCCATCTGATCGTAGGTCTAATTCTCTTAGTTGGTTTGACCATTGCTCTCTTCATGCGTAGATCCGACACCAACGTATGATGTTGAGTCACCACAGTCTCGCCCGGGATTGCCTTGCAGTCTTTCCACAAGCTACGATATTCTCCCCTCATAAGCAAATAGTCTATCTGTGTGTGTCTCCCGCCGCTGCTAAACGTTATTAGATGCGAGTCTCTCTTCTTAAAAAACGAATTTATAATGCCTAGGTCATGCGCTAATTCAAAGTCAAAAAGCTCCTTACCGGCATCATTCGTAAGATCATACCCAAAGCCTCCATGCACCAACGGGAAGTGGTCATTATCCTTATCGATATGCCCATTAAAATCTCCTCCATGCACCACAAGCTCAAATGATTTCAATAAGGATTCTAGATGAATTGAACGAATATGAAAGGGGTGTTTATGTATGTTTGTTTGTTTTAGTTTTAACCATGCAAATAATTGAACATAAGTAATTTATTAGATTGTGTTATTAGACTAGCGTTTATTAGTAAAAATTTATGGGGTCAATTGACTTTTTAGGGTTTAATTCATGGTGATCTTTGTATATTGTAATCTAATTGTTCAATAACATTCGATCAATTTTTTTTATATACTATTGGATCCTTAAGGTTTTGAGTATTTCTCTTTTTCTTCCTTACATATACAAACTCTAGCCGTCGCCACCAAACTCAAACCCTAGACGAGGTGGCGTGCCATCACCGCTTGTCCCACCTTAATTTTCTTCTCTAGTTTCTATATTCCGTTGAATAAAACTTCCTTAGAGGTCGAAGACCCAAACTTAATATACATTCCCTTGGTCTGCTACCATCATGCTCTTGGTTCGTTCCCGAATTATAACTCCTAAATTGCAACGACCACTTCCTTTTCTTTTTCTTTATTGTATTTATCAATATTTTCCGTCATACCAATGATCATGGTCCATGACCACCGACCTCAAACTACAAATTGATTAGATTTACACATCCACAAATCCAAAAAATCGCCACTGACCATAATCATCAGCTTTTCTTTCATTATTAGATCTACAAATCTCATCTCTTGATCCACAAATCCAAAAGACTGCCACTGACCACAGTGAACGACCTTACTTTCTTTTTTGGATCAACAAGTCTTATCTCTTGATCTACGGATCCAAGAGACCGTCGCCTGACCACAATCACGACCATGTTTTTTTTTCTTTTTAGATTTACGTATCTCTTCTCTTGATTTATGAATCGAAGAGACTTCTGCCTGCTAGCCTTAATACATTGCCACATGATGGTCACTAGTTATCGACTTGTCATTCTGAGAACAAGAACCAATAAATTACAATCGTGTGAGCATGTCAAATTCAACCCCACAACCATATATTATTGATGACCAGGACTACAATCCATTGGTATGCATTTTTTTAAGACTTTAAAATGCTTAATCAAGTAAATTATGAATAACACACTCAATCAAATTATAGATGAAAAACAAGCACACTATGAATTTGTTGGATAAAGTTGGAATTTTTTATTCGATCAAAGCATTTTATGTCATTTTTATTAGCTCTTGTGTTCTTTTACAGTCTTAACGTTCAGTTTACTTCCGCTTCGACTTTGAAAGAGTATTAGATTGTAATATTAGACTATGGTTTATTAGCACGAGCCCATGGGTTCAATTAGATTTTTAAAATTTCTTATGATCTCTAAATATTATACCTTAATTATTCAAAAATATTAATAAGTCTGTTACCAATTTACATAATTACACAAGTAGAGTCTTCTTGTTTGCATTTGTTTGTTAAGAAAATAAATATGTTTATTTTTGTTTGTTAGCAATATAAATGAACTATTCATGATCATAAAACGAGCATTAATGAACATAAACAAACATAATTTAGTTAATAACATTTAAAAATTAATCATGAACATCAGATTATTACCATAAAATATAAACTAAACTAAATTGTAAGATTTATTTTTGGTTTCTAGGTGTGATGGTAATTTAAACATGACATCTATGCACAAGTTAATATTATGTTTAATTCTAGGTGTTTCGCTAGTTGATCTAACGGATGAGATGGTAAGGAGACATTTCATGATTTGAGGCATTCACCCTCGTGAGCCTTTACCACCTCACTCACATCTACTAGCTCAACTAGCAGATTATCTACAATCAAAATCAACTTTAACATTTTTAGAAACGAAATTCATATTACTATCATAACTAGAACCCAAAAAAAAATCAAGTGGAAAAGACGTGTAAATAAACAACAACAAATCCCAACCCCATTTTAGATATATTTCTTAGCTTCTATATAATAAGTAAATCATGAGGCTTTTACGAAATCATACGATTGTTCGGTGTTTGTTTACTACCATAATTAGTTGTCATTTCAAATACATAAGGACATAAGGTTTTACATTTTATGCATGTTTTCACCCAAAATGAGTTGCTAGAATGTATCTACTATCTAATGATATTTTGGTTTTGGCCACCACTTCATGTGGACTTTTGAGAAAAGATAAGAGATCTCACTCTTGTCAAACGTAATGTATAAATCCCTAATGCACAAATCGAATTGTGTAACTCAATTATCAGATTCATATGCAAATCGTAAGGAGTGTAGAATACTAGAAGACATGTGAAAAACAACAATAATTCTAACTTATTTTAAAGAGTTTTCTTAAAATTGTATTTAATAACTAAATCGTGAATTAGTTGTAAGCTTACTTTCGCAATTACCTTCCAATTTTTTATCCACGGGATTTATCAAATATATTTCAATTTTAAAAGTTTCACACAAAAGGAGGTTATAGTTAGTGGTGGCATTTAACAATAATATTATATATTTCTTTTTATACCAATTATACATATGATACGTGTTTTCTCCTAAATCGATTGTTTATCAAATGTTAGTTTCTCAATATCTCATATGTCAATTTCACTTAAGAGAAAAATTAATATGAAAATCTCACTTTTTTCGTAGAATAGAATTTACAAGTGTTTAATGTAGTAGTGATAGAGAGTAAAAGTTGTGTAACTCGAGATATTTGACGCTTAGATATAAGAAAGTGACATGAGGAAAAAGGTGTATGCCCTGAGTTTGGTGTGTAAGTAGGTGTATTTGATGGCAACATAAGAAAAAAACAAGCTTTTGCTAGAGATTTTTTTCCAAGAGATTTGACCAAAAACAATATTATACTAAAAATGAAAGTTTATTTAGAGCATTCACAGTCCATTCCTTATCTTTATCCATATAATTACACTAAAAATCACTATTCTTCTCTCTCCTTTCAATTAAATAATATATTTTTATACCTTTTTCATTACCTTTTCTCTCTCCTTCACTCACAACCACTTTCAAAAATATTAAAAATTTATAAGGATTGTACAGTGATTCTTCAAATATACCAATCCACAATAACATTTTCTCTCTCCTTCACTCACAACCACTCAAAATCATTCCATATAATATACCAAACACACTCACATGATTATAGGGCACGGGTTGTGAATGCTCTTAGGGAAAGATACTTTCTTGTATCCCACTTTGAGCCATCTCAAAACCCATTAATACAAAAAAGAAGACCACCTAACAATGCCTACATGAGCTCTAACTTCCAACTAAAATAGGCATGCAATGGGCTTAACATGATAGCAATATTTGTGATAATTTACATTACACTTGTTTGACGAATAAAGAGTTGAATCTCTATGTAGATATATATGGTTTGCTAGGGGACCATGTGAGGCTTCTAATAAATGTATAACTTTTATGATGATAATATCTGTTGTGACAATTCAAATATTAATGTTATGGTAGCGTTGTGTATGTCACAAATACAACATTACATGTCATTCATTTATCAGTTTAGTTTGGTTATGTCAATGAAAAGAAAGTGTGTATTCAATTATAAGAATGTCTATTTTTTTTAAACACCAATACCTCATTTTGCCTCTTGAACTACCACTAATTAGGTTTAAAACTGAATATTTTCAAAGAGTTTTTTAACCCTTAAACACTATTTAAATAAACATAAATTATGCTTAATCTTACAAAATCATAATATACCAAGCAATAGACTAGACAATTTTAACTCATCTATATCTATACTACTATATAATGTATAAACTTGGGACACAAATATAATTTCATAAAAAATTAAGACACCTAAGGCAACTTCTTAATTATTAGATACAAGTGTTATATGCAATTATTCCTATTTTGCCCTCATTTATTAAACTTCTTTTAATCAATACATTAATTTATTAATTCATATTATTAATATATTGTTTAATAATATGAGATTACTTAATTCACTATACTATATATTTTATTATTTATAATAGTTTAAATTAATTTTAAAATTATTAATAAGTGTTATCTTATTTGAATATTTACCTATATAAGCACCAATACTTTTATTATTATAATAATAATAATAATAATAATAATAATAATAATAATAATAATAATAATAATAATAATAATAATAATAATAATAATGAAATGTATAAATAAGTAGTACCTAATTTGAATACTTAACTATTTAATTATCAAATATTTTTATACTAATGATGATAATAATAATCTATATCTATTTTATCCAATTTTAATACTTAACTATTTAAAACTTATGAGAATGACACACTTCTAATATAGCAGTTTCTAATTTTTCATATTTAACAAATTTCTCCTAGTTAATATATTATTTAATATATATTTATTTTACTAATATCTTATTTATAATGCTTTAAACTAATATTAAAATATATACCTTTATTATTTATATTATTATAACTTAAGACTATTTGATTTAAGTTTTTTTTGTTTAAACATTTAAGTATATAACTACTAAATATTTATATAGTTATAATAATAATAATAATAAGAAGAATATAATAAGAATAATAATCTATAATAATAATAATAATAATAATAATAATAATAATAATAATAATAATAATAATACCTAAATATATTTGTGTTTAATGCAGGTCAGATAAAAGACTCGATAACACACGACATATCACTATCTATAACAAATAGAAAGGATTATGAGTAGTGAAGGTAAAGTCTTTCTCAATGTCATCACAATAATTTTTTTCTTCAAACTAATTAAAAACTATTTTTTTTTATAATTTTACATTTAAACCTTTAAGGACTTTTTAAAATTAAGCACAACACTTTCTCTGGTTTTTTTTTAAATTGATACATACTCATTTTATTTTTAAAATTTTTATACTTAAGCATTCGAGTTATATCAAATTTATATTTAATAACCTGAACTTTTTTTAAAAAAAAATTATACTTAAGCCTTCGAGTTAGGTTAAATTTACATTTATTCACCTGAAACTTTTTTAATTTTATTATTAAGCATTCGAGTTATGTCAAATTTACATGTAATCACCTAAAGTTTTTTAAAGTTTTATATATAAGTATCCGAGTTTTGTCAAAATTTCTTTTAACCAATTTATAATAAAGCTCGTTAATTATAATAAAATCACAATTACGTATTCGTATTTTTTTATCTGTTTCGAGTTATTTATTTTCTTATAGTTTTTTTTCTATTACACTTTTATCAACGTTTCGTACGTAATCTTTTTTCGGGTGGTTAGTACTAACATATAAATTATCAAATTAAATCTTTTAACTTTTATAACCCCCAAAACTATCATTGTGACATTTTCATATACATTAAAACCGCACCACGGCAAAGCGCGGGTCTAATCCGCTAGTACTATAAAATATGTGTTGATTTGGGTTGGATTTTGCTATATTAGGGAGCAAATGGGTTACCCCTAAATCACTAGATGGGTTTAAATGGATAACCAAATAAACTAACAAGATAAAGAATTGATAGACAACATGTGATAACAAGTAGAGTGAAATACTAAAATGCACGATGATTTGCCTATCAACCATGATCACCAGTTCACCACATACCAAACCGTCACCACACAACCAAGTTGTCAACAATGTTTTTAGATCACCGACACCATGATATCACTATTGTCACCATTGCTACGCCTCCTACGACAACATGCAATATCCTTATTTTTGTCTAGACTAACATAACCACCACCAAATACCCAAAAAAGCAAATGTCCCTACCAAAATGCTTTGTTGACAATATTACAATAAACCTACATCATACACACACCTATAGTACATACTTACAATAAAACAATATGTTATTATTCTTAATAAAAGAGAGAGACAAGTAGACAAGTTTATATATGTTAAAATTTCATCCAAGAAATACATTATGATTAAAAACGAGTGCCAGTAGGTGAACATGTTGGGACTTATTTGACCTGCTTTTATTCGTCAGTTAGTTTAATCAAACCCGTTCGTTCTACCACGCACAAACATGATTCTTTATTAAATTAGCTAAGGCACGTCTCTACGAATAACATGAGTATGTGGACTAGTTTCTATTAGCTCACTCTTGCTAAGCATACCCTTTCTTATGGTCTTTCATTCTCATTTCACGACGCATCTCACACACTCTTGGTCAACTATAAAGCCGTGTGAGTAAACACAAGTTTTAGTTAAAATCCATGGTTAGTACAAAAAAATAATAGATAACTAAATTAAGACCGCATAACACACACATAATTTGTTGATCAAGTTGTTACTTGATAATCTACTAAAATTCTATGGATTTCCTATGTGTGTAAACCCTATATATGGTAGTGGGCTAATATACATTGGGCTTTGCTGGTTTAGTTTGGCCCATGAAACCACAAGTGTATGTGCCTGTGTGGGCCGTGTGGCTGTGTGTGACTAAAACGATTTTTAAACAAACCAATCAAACTACTGTAATATAAAATGGTCGTTCGACATTTAGTAGTTATATTTAAAGTTTCAATTGAATTAATTATAAATTAGTTAGAGTTTTAAATAAAGCTTAGGGTTCAAGTATTATATACCCAACTTAATACTACTGGGTTGGTGGCCTAGTGACAGATACAAAGCCTTTAAAACATTATTTATGAAGAGGTCGCTGGTTCTGTCTTAAGCAAGTGTAATATATATAGGCAAGTGAAAGTATAATAGATTTGTTATTAAGAAAAATATATGCCCAACTTAGTCTCTCTACCTAACAAGATAGAGGAAAGACTCGCCTACACCTACCCTCCCCAGACCCTGCTCTTGAGTGGGATATACTGGGTTTGTTTGTTGTGTTTGTTTGTTTGTTTGTTTATATGCCCAACTTAATTGTTTTTGTGCTCTTGTTCGAGAGGCATATGGTGTTTATCTCCACAAATATGATGAGGATATGCATAATGTAAATAAAAAATTGTTGTTCAAATATATATTTTTTAAAAATATATTTTTTAAAGATTAACTTATCAAGAGTAAACGAGTCCTTACTTTTATAGTGTATTTACAAAATAATTGTCGCCCAAATATCGACATAGTGAAACACAATATTTAATCTAAAATATAACGCAATAGTATTGTATGAGTTCGTGAAGTTTGAGTGGAGTAGGTCAATTTATATTTTTGTGATTTGCTAACAAGTTACGTGTAACTTCGTAACAAGCTATACTGTCTCATTTATGCACTATGTGCTCACAAGTTTGTTTGTTTTTTTCTTGTCACGTGACGACTTTTTAAAAGGTCAACCATCTTTATAATAGCCACACCGTATATACTTAATTATAAAATTCCAATAAATTTATGACATGATATCAGAGCTTTGGTGATTGTTGAGTCACTAGTTTGTTTAATTAATCTCTTTGAGGTTAATATGTGTAATCAGATTTAGTGTGATTTTTAGTCTCATTCTTGGGCCTCGTTCATCTTTGAACCTTGAATGATGCACTATGTTGAGTTTTGCACATTGCTCTCATGTAGCTTCCTTTTGGGACAAGCTTCAAATAAAACACTAAATCTATCTTCTATCTATTCTAATAAACCAAGGTTTTTAAGGACACGTGTCGCGATTCTATGCATTCTCAGGTCGGTCTTTTCGCCCAAACTCATATACATATTTTAATTTAAATGATTTTAAACACTTATTGAATTTCATTCCCCTTTCCTTATATTAATTTTTCATTTCCTTTCTTGTATTTTTCTCTTTCATTTTTTATTAATAATTTTGTTATTTCTCTACACAATCAAGCAACCTAAAAGTTTTAATATTAATTTTAAAATCATTTGTTTAATTCTGTTTCAAGGATTTAACTATTAGTAAGTAATTATTTTAGTTACCGATAAGTTCCTTTAAAATATTAAATAATAATGGTTTAAGTAGATATCTAAACAATTATATATCTAAAATGTAAATCTTCTTATGCTAAGAGTTTATTAAAATTTACTAAACTATAATATTTTAATTATATCATATTTTAAAATATAATTTTATAATGCTTAATCTTCATTACTTGTCTTCTATAATTTTTTTTCATGTACTTTTTTTATTTCTTATTTTACCAATGGTTAATAATATCTAATATACAAAACTTTCATAAAAAATAATATTTTAAAAAGTTAAATTTATTCCACTCATGTAATACATGAGTTCTAACCTAGTACAGAATATATATCACCACATAAAAATAATAATTTACCATTAATCAATACATCTTATGGTTACTATTTGATATTCAACCAAAAGTTTTCTTTACAGATTTTTTTTTCAAGTGGGTGTTAATAAAAAGTTTATTTACCAAAATGAGTGATTTGAATAATATTTACCAAAATGGGTGTATTTAAAAAAAATTATTTCTCACTTCTATTGTTATTGGACAAACCAAATTATATTTAAAATAATGTTTTTGTCTTAAAATAGTTTCTAATTAAATCAATAAAACAGTTTATTGGATCCTCATTTTCTTAAAAAGGTTTCCTAAAAACATTGTAGTTCTTTTATTATATATGTAATATAACTAAATTATGTAATATGACTAAAACGTCACGTAAAAATTTTGTCAACTTTCACGAATTTTATTTTCTCTTACATATAAATAGTTACATTCAATATAAATAAAGTGTTAAATTCTTATCTTTTTTTTTGTTTTCTAGAAGTGCGTAAGAAATATTTTATAAGTGTTTATCGAGAGCGGATGTTCTGAAATTACATTCTCAATCTTATGCTCATAAGTCGTGAACAACTCTATTCTATTTTTATAAAAAGTTTTTAAATATGTAATAAAAGCGTTGCATTCACACTTATAAATATTTGGTTGGTACAACACTTATAATTCGTCGTTGCAATATCAATTTACATGCACCACTTATAAATATTTGGTTGGTACAACACTTATAATTCGTGCTTGCAATATTAATTTACATGCACCCTTATGAATATTCTTTAAGTGCTTATCATAATCTAGAGTAAATTATTATTTTGGCCTTTGGGGAAGGTTATTTAACCCTATCAGCAAAAAAATAAATCTTTTAACATATCAACCCTTAACATTTCGTTTTTTAACTCTTTTGGTCCTTGACATTAACTCTGTTAACTTTTTTCTATTAAGTGTAAGGGCATTTTGGTCATTTTCATTTTAAAACATATTTACGTAAATTTTAAAGCTTTAGGGTTATTTATGCACATTTTTTAAATTACAAATACAACCACCACAAACCACCACCATAACATATTTCAAAACCCAACCCACCCATCCTTTACCCATCGTCTTCTCCGCACAAACTGAAGCATTGCCAACACACCGCTGCCGGCAAACCACCGTCGCTTACGGACACCTCTCCTTATACACATACACCATGTCCTCTAGATCTGGGTAATCCACCATCACCGTCACCCATTCTATCTCCATAACCATCATACCAACACATCTCCGCCACCACCATTCTTCACCGCCGCCGGCACCCACGACACATACCACCACCACCACCACTACCACTAGCACTACCTCTTTCATGAGTTTCCATCACGACCACCATCGTTCTTCGCCGCCAATGCCACTGTAATCTCTCTCTCTCTCCCCCCCCTAGTGTGATGGTGGTCATCAGTGGTTCAGGCAATGGTTAGGGTGGTATGATGATGGTGGTGGTGATTGGATCTGGGTTTGATGGTGATGGTTATGAAGATCTGATTAATGACTATGATAGTTGGATGGTGAATGGTGGTGACAGGTCAAGCGGTTGGCGTTGGCTATGGTGGTTGGTGATGGTGAAAGGTGATGATGGGTCAGGTTGTGGTTCCGGCAACGTGTGACGGTGGTCGGCAGTGTTGTGATGGCTGATGTTTGATGATGATGGTGTTAGAGGATTATGATGATAATGAATTATTATTAATTATTATTATCAGGGGTAGAATGGTCATTTTAATTATGTGCATAAATAACCCTAAAGTTTTAAAAGTTACATAAACAGTCCTTAAGTGAAAATGACCAAATTGCCATTATACTTAACAGAAAAAAAGTTAACAGAGTTAGTGTGTCAAAGATTTAAGAAATAAAACATTAGGAGTTGATATGTTAAAATATTCCTTTCTAGACCGATAGAGTTAAATAATCCTAACCTTAGGGGCCAAAATAGTAATTTACTTTATAATCTACTATATATTTCATTCGCACTTATAAGTTAGTACAAACATTATAATTTATCCACACTAGGTAGAGCTATCTTAAGAATCACTCTTTTTATGAGAAGTCTGAGAACCAATATTAACCATATACTTAAGTCATGTCACTTTCATATTTTTTAAAAAACATTCATAAATTTTTTCACGATATTATTTTTTTAAAAAAATTTCATCATTAATTTTAGTATTTTTTTATATTTCCAACGCCTACCATAAGAGAAGGGCCGTAAGGAGTGTAGCGAAGTGATTCTCCTAAGAGTGAAAATGGAACGGGTAGAAGCCTTCTAAAGTAAAGTCACGTAAACACCCGCTCTAAAGCATTACTTGTCCTATATCGGGGTTTTAGTCTCCCTCCTAAGGCTTACTCCTAGCGACGGTTGTAGCTGCTTACTATAGAAATTCATATAGGCAACAGCAACTACTAAGAAATACTACGACTTATTTCTGGGGCGTCAACTTTTGTTTTTGCTTAGTCAACTTGGCCTCAGAGACCGTTTTTCAATTGTCTGAAAGATCTCTGTGTTTTATGAAATTTCAACTTGGCTTCAAGAAAAACAATCGAAGATTGACATTTGTCACCAAAGTAC
The DNA here is from genome assembly GCA_024085815.1 of Flaveria linearis. Lineage (NCBI taxonomy): Eukaryota > Viridiplantae > Streptophyta > Magnoliopsida > Asterales > Asteraceae > Flaveria > Flaveria linearis. The sequence goes on from CM044003.1 coordinate 4,416,845, forward strand.
GGGTTTCAATCCTATTTTAGTGAGATCATGTCATTTGTGAAATGTAAGTTTCAAAGAGAATAATTGAAGTCAGTCCTCGAGATAAGAAAATCACCCTAATCTAGAGGATGAAATTTCATAAAACACACAATTGGAAACCATTTATTGAAATGAATAAAGGATCATCACCAAAGTAGGGGAATCACCCTCGTTTTGATGAGTTAAAATCATTTAGAAGATACGAGTGTTCGTAGTCATAGGTTGACTTGCAAACTCTTGCGTCTCCCACGGTGCAACGGTTCAAAGTTTGACTTAACAACGAAAGGAAAAGTATCTCAATTAGAAATTTAGAAATTTTCAAATTACATCAATGTAACAAAAGGTTACAAATCTTGAATTAAATCAGGAAGACGAAATCAAGGACAAGAAATATTTAACACCACATCATTGGTGGCTCGAGCTTGTTGGACATTGATGTTAAAAGCACGTCCTTGAGCCGTAGAAACCAGGCTGACAAGTTGAGGGCATCGATTGCGAAAATGGTTCGGATCACCACATTGATAGCATGCACGACCCTGGGTAATTGCAGAAAAATATTGGTGAACTGGTGCATTGGTCGGAGCTTTAGCAGCACTCTTGCACACGTTGAATGTATGACCAAAACGACCACAGCTTGTGCATTGACGACACTAAATGTTAGCAGGATGGTGATACATGCAGTTGTTACACTACGGAAAGGGTCCAGCGTATGGGTTTTTCATCAGCGATTGGTTGTTTACTGCTGGTTAACGAGTTGGAGGGACTTGATTAATTGGCACAGCAGGGGTAATCACAGTAAAGTTTTGAGAGTTAGCCTTCCTCTTCTTGTTCTTGGAAAGCTCGGGTTGGTCGGTTTTGACGGTTTCGTTAGGAAGTTTATCAGTATTCTTCTTCGATCATTTCCTGGTTAAAGAACCAGCTTTCACATGATTATCGGTTAACTGTGCAGCCAGCCTAATAGCATCTTCTAGTGTCGAAGGATTCCTTCCTAACACCGTATCCTGAATCTGCATGGGTAGTCCACCAATGTACTTCTCGATGGCTCGGGAGGTAGGGGTAGCAAGGTGCGGTACCAAAAGGCTCAATTCGTGGAATCGGTTAGTGTATGCTAGGTTCTCGCCACTATCTTGAGTTAATTACCAGAATTCAGCTTCCAGTTTCCGGACTTCATTTCTTGGGCAGAACTCTTTAGTCATGAGCTCCTTAACTTCAGTCCATGTTAATACTAGTGCAGTTTCAGTTCCACGGGTTCGTTTCTCTCCGTTCCACCAAGTAAGTGCGCGTTTCTGGAGAACACTTGTCGCATACCGGACTTTTAGATTTTTAGGGCATTTGCTGTTTAAGAAAGTGTTCTCGATGCTTTCGAACCACTGTAGTAATCCAGTAGCTCCTTCAGTTCCACTGAACTTAGTGGGGTTGCAAGAACTGAAATGTTTGTAGGTACAAGTTTGGGGAGGGTTTGGTGTAGTTGGGTTTTGAACAGCATTGTTGACTTGGTTCAAATGGGTAAGCAGAGTTGGGATGACCGCAGCAATTTCACGTGCTACAATAGCAGCAATCTTACGGCCAGAGTTTCTAGACCGTGAACGGATTTGTCGAGAAGACATTCTGAAATATCATTAAGATATTTTATGAGAATTGGATTAATAGGAGCTATTCCACATGAAAACGACAATCGGGAATTTGGCATAATAACAATGATATGTTCCGAGTGTAATCGTTTGATTCATAAATCAAAGCGAGTACGTTGACTAATCAAAGTGTTATGTCCAACACAACCTTATTGAAGACATGCGTACCTATAAGCAGATACTCATCCCGAGGGTTCCCAGGTAAGGTAGACAGATCCATCGGTTGATTTGGATTTATACGAATACCTTGCCTACACAGAACACCCCGAGATACAGGCATCCCACTCTTCCAGCATAGCAGGTTTCAAGTTGTAAGACACAGACTTTGACGAATTTGAAAACCATGAATAACAATCGAGTTTTGGAGTTTGAAATCACTTGAATTAGGCACACAATACCTTAGAATATGATTTAAGATTCGTGTGTACATTGATAAGATTCAAAGTATAAGAAGAATCACATAAGGCATATAATCACATAATCAAGTATAAACATATAAGGCACGTATAATCCTATCTAAGCATATAAATTACATGAGAGGACTCATGTATAAAGGTACTTAGTTATAGTCTAGGTCATTCCATTTCTAATAACCTAATTCCCTATAACCATGGCTCTGATACCAATCTGTCACACCCCGACCGACGACGGAATCATCGGAGCGGACGAGGGAATGATTGATTGTTCATAACTCATGATTGTCTAATAGTGAAAATAATATTAAAATCAGATTACAGGATAACATGAATTTAACAGATACAAATACAACAATTAAAGTCACAAATAGTAATTGTCTTTTATTTTGACTAAGTCCGGGTCTTATATGAGCATGTAGAAGTCTACTAACTTGCTTAACCTGAAATCATCTGAAAAAATAAAGTCAGCTAACGAATTAGATGGTGAGTAATCACAGTTTTGAGTATACATATAGATTGATTGATTGATTGAGAATAATCCAATTCACAAGGTAACGTTAAGACTTATATTGCAATAGTAAAGCATATAGATAAACTGACATAATAACAACCCCTTGACTTGACACTTGCATATAATAGACTCCACACATACACCATAGATTGACTCCTGCCTCTGGCACAATCACCACTCGTAAGCCATATGGGTTGGGTTATCCAAACTAGTAGATCTACCATTGATACCAGGATTGATTGATTGATTGAATTAGGGTTTTACTATCGTCCCGTTTATCATAATATGTTCACATAGTTGCAAGTAATAACATAACCTGTCTTGAATTGAATTTAGAATGAAATAATAATAGAATATCATGATTGAATATTGTATCACATGATTTCCCCCAAATAAGAAATGATATAAAAAGGGGGATATGAATACTCACTTGATTGATGGGATTAGTATTTGGATGTGATTGATTAGACACCAACGATTTCCTTATGATTAACCTAAGGAACGGTGTCTCGAATTAGAATAATAGTGATTTGAGAATTTGAGAATGTATTAGAATTTCCATTGGGTTTTTAATTTATTTAGTTTGAATATCTTGAAATACGTAAAATGAATTTATTGATAGTATTTATGTTTAGAATTTAATAAAAATAATTGTATCAATACTCGTAATTGTTTGGTTTATTATAAAGTGTGGAAAAATAAATAATTGATTTTATTAATCAATTATATGATAATTAATTAAAATATTTAATTATTTGAATGACTAAAGAAATGAAAATGATTTTAGAAAGATTTAAATATAAAACTTTATATTAAATCATGATTTAAACGATTAATAAATAAAATGTCAAGATAAAAATAACGAATATTATATTTGATTGTTAAACAGGTGTATATATTGAAACAATTGGATGATGTGATTTAAAATCTATTTTTTTTATAAAAATTTAAACTAATTATGTTATTTATTTAAAACATTTAAAATAAATAAATAAATGTTGAAATAAATTTTAGAAAATAATTGGGTTGTTTTAAAAATTTTAATGTTTGTAAAAACATTTTTATAATTTTTAAGATTTTTTTTCTGAATTTTTTATAGCTTAAAAAGCCTTAAAAAATGTGTGTAGGTGGCCCGGTTCGAACCCGGGACCTCTTGTTTGACATGGAGCGCAGGAACCAGTGGAATAAAGGCCTAAGCCGCGAATGGATTCAGTGTTTAATTGTTTTAAATCAAAGTAACCAAAGCCCCAAAATCCATTCGAGCCCTAGGTTCGATCCTCAACCAATTGAACCCCAATTCGATTTTGATAGCATTTGAAATCATGGGACTTTTGTTCCCCAGTTAAAAACGAGTGTGTGGGTGTGTGGAATTACCCGTTTGATGATGATTTGGAACTGTACTCAACCAAGAACAGGTCACGGTTGATGTGGTGTTCGATGAGTGGTCAATCCTTGATGAAAATGAAATTAATTTCACAGAAAGCTTCGTATGATAGTCCTGATCGAAAGCCCCTTATCAAATTTGATTAAAATTGATCGGAGATGGGTTCAAAATCGAGTTGCAGGTCGCGGTTTGAAGGTTATTCGAATGGGTGGTTTTTGATTGTTTTTAATGCAATTGCGTTCAAAGGATCATTATAAACGATCCATAATCGGTTAGTGCGGGATTACTTTGAGTTTTAAAAATGTGTAGTGCGATTTGGTCGTGTAAAGTTTGCCGACAACCACAGTGCGATCGGGAAAGCAGCGAGGGAAAACAGGGGGTGGGCTGGGATGTTTGGAAAATTTACACAATGGGTCCCTGAACTTTACCTTGGTTATTATTTTATGTCAAGAGTTTTCAAAATAGGTTTTAAATGTTACCATTTCAATCCAAAAGTTTTTAAGGTTTAGTTTTTGAAAAAAAATAAAAATTTTATTATTATTATTATTATTATTATTATTGTTTTTTTTTTGATTATTGTAATTATTGAATTAAACTTAACTGTTTAATTAACTTTTATTTACGAAACTACGCGATGTTACATGGGCGATGGTGGTACGTCCCTGTTCAGGTGAAAACAAAACCGTGAGGCGATGGTGGTTCGTCCCGGCCAAAGCGGACAATATCATGGTGCGGTTACGTTGGGCTGTTACAGACGGTATCAGAGCCAGGGCCGGGCCGGTATGCCAGCGAGGACGTTGGGCTCCCTAAGGGGGGTGGATTGTAACATCCCACATTGGTTGGGAAGGAGAACGAATGCTTCTTTATCAGGGGCTTAAGACCTTCCCCACAGTGACGCGTTTTGCCTGAGCGATGGTGGTACGTCCCGGTTCAGGTGAAAACAAAACCGTGAGGCGATGGTGGTTCGTCCCGGCCAAAGCGGACAATATCATGGTCAAATCGTAATGATGATTAACAAAAAATATCAAACACATAAAACCACTCACCTAAAGCTGATTTATGGTTTTGTAATTTGTTTGACTAAAATACCCCTAATGCAGAAAACTTAACGGTGTTATAAGTAGTTAATGGATTCAAATGTCAATTTATGTGAAACCTGATGTAAAACGCATTTAACTCCTAAAACTAAATTACATCAACTCATTAAAAACGGGGCTTAAACACTAATGATTTTCAGCCCAAATGATTGAATTGAGATACCCCTAATATTTTTTTTTTAAATAGGGGGATGTCTTGAGTTTAAATCCACCTATGAAAAAAAATGAGACTATAGGTTGGGCTGGTGAATTTCCTTCCGTGAATGATCTCAATATCATACTCGAACAATAAAGATTATCGAGTGAACCAGTGACTCTTTAGTAATTCTTTATCCATAACAAAAAATACGAGACTTGAATCTTTAGTAATTATTTGATTTGTTTTAAATCAATTGTTTGTGTGGATAATAAGGATCCGGATCCTTTAAAGAAGTGAAGCTTTTTACCCAGAGTGAAAAGCAACTTTTCCTTTTCGTGGAAAACACCACCAGATATACGAATGCCTCCAATCCAATGAACAAAAGTCAAAGAATAAAATCACATAAAAAACTAAAAAAAGTTAAAAAATTAAACATAAATCATAAATCTATATTCTCATGTCAATCACTTTAACACCCACAGCTACCTACACAAACCACCATATGGCCTATGAATACAGTAGCCTCACATAAAACGACAACCACCACCACCATCACCACCACCGTTTTCAACACCACCATTTGTCATCTACCGCATTGTCTCCGGCATCAAAGTTTGAATAAATCATCACCTTCACTGTTCCCTCCTTCAACACCCCCAAAATTCACCAACAACTTCAACTTCAACTTCAACTTCAATGGAGGTCGTTTCAAAACCTGCAAATACGCCGCCGGAGACGGCGGAGCTCCGCCACATGTCGATGAAACTGAAGGATCAACGCACAAAGGTCCACCGGAGAGTCCCCGTCGTTTACTACCTCTGCCGTAACGGCCACCTCGAACATCCTCATTTTGTTGAAGTTCCTCTTTCCTCCTCCGATGGATTGTATCTCCGAGGTGAGATTCGAATTTTCAGCCATTACAACGATTTTTAATCAAATTGTTAGCTAAAATGTAACGTTAATCGGTTAGAGTTTTGTTTAACTTTTAGATGTAATCGATCGCTTGAATTCTCTTCGTGGAAAAGGAATGGCTGCGTTGTACTCATGGTCTTCTAAACGGTAAGTTCACTTATCTCAAATGATCGATTGATGAACGCTGATGAACACCGAGAATGATTACGATTTCGGAAATTTTAGCTTCATGTTGTTGTTACAACACTAAATTGCAATAGCATTCATCAACTGAAGAACTGATTCGATTTTTGTGTTGTACGAGTTACAAAATTGGAGAATGATTACGATTTCAGCAATTTTAGCTTCTTCGTGTTGTTGTTACAACACGAAATTGCAATTACATTGATGAACAGATGAATTGATTATGATTTCGGAAATTTTAGCTTCGTGTTACTGTTACAACGCTAGATTGTAATTACATTGACGAACAGATGAATTGATTACGATTTCAGAAATTTTAGCTTCGTGTTGTTGTTACAACACTAAATTGCAATTACATTGACGAACAGATTCATTCATTCGATTTCTGTTGTGTAGGAGTTACAAAAACGGATTCGTATGGCACGATTTATCAGAGAACGATTACATTCATCCGTCACACGGTCATGAATACATTCTGAAAGGATCGGAGCTCTTCAACTCCGGCAACAACTCCGACGAACCTCCGTCGTCGTTCTCCAACAACTCATCGTCTTCCACTCCTGTAAAATCCGATAACAACTTCGTTCTACACGAGTACAAAGTATATTCCGGCGAGTCCTCCGCCGTGCGACTCGCCGCCGACGCGTCGACTCAAACCGAGTCAACCCGCAGCGAGATCTCCGAGTTGAGTAGAACCGAGGTTTCACCCCACCGTCCGATTCAAGCACCGAGACGCTGGAGTCGTTAATGAAATCCGATGGTAAGTTAATCCTACGGTCAGAAACGACTGATGATGACGTCACCGGTGATCCAACGGTTGGAAGTAAAGTGAAGGCATCGTCGGTGTTGATGCAGCTGATCTCGTGCGGTTCGTTATCGTTTCGGGTTTGCGGGCCGGGTAAAGAAAACCCGAAGCGTAGGATGCTGCCACGTGGAGATGGGATGGGTGATCGAGTGGAGGAGGGTGCAGGAGAAGTGACAGTGGGAAACGACGTCGTGTTGGGGGAGAAAAGTGGAGGTAAAAAGGTGATGGTAATGGAGGATAGAGAATATTTCAGCGGGAGTTTGATAGAGACAAAAAAGGACGAATTTCCTACTCTTAAACGATCTAATTCGTATAATGCAAATGGCTAAAGATATTATTGTTGTTATTATTATTATTATTATTTTCATGATATATGGAAAATATAATTTTGTTATTTTAAAGTTTGTTGTAAACTAGTATTAAGACCCACATGTTAAGATGGGGTCGTAAACCATTAAAAAATAACCTCAAAACTTTGCTGTAACTCGCTCGTTGAAGGGGGTGATGATAATATACGTGATTTTATATAAGAAAAAGGAAACTGACGTGTTTTGCTAAGAGCGTTGATAATACTTAGATGTGTATATGAGTAAAATGAGACCACTAAAAATTCATGTTTGGACGCCAATAATAATAACCGTGTCGCAATCTCAAAACGTGTAATGGTGAAAATATTAACATTGACAAAAATAAAAACATATATAATTGGGATTTATAAACATTATATTTTAAAAGTTGTAAAAGTAAGATAAAAGAAAAGCATAAAAGATCAAACCTTAAATTAGCTTCAAGGGCTTGTGAGTTTGTGTTTTAATGGACTGTACATTTGACGCATAATATCTTTCTATATTTAGATAAAAATAAGCATGATGTAATTATATATTTAATTTTTTTTTATAAAAACTAAATTATAAAACTTATAAAAAAACTAAAAAAGTTAATGTGTCATAGAAACAATTAGATAACTATGAGGTATAAATTGTATCTCTATCGAACATGTGACTTAATTAAAAGATACGGAGCCCACTGATCTCCAAAGTCCAAACCATTGAACCAAATGGCTAACCCTAATGACAATAGTGATGCATCCCAACAAATGTGGCATGAATTTAAATCTCTACACATGGAAATTGATTAAGTGATATTTGGAAGTAACAAAATATCAATAATATATTTGCATTTGTACTTATACATTTTATAATGTGGGGTAGCCTACTTTGAGAATATTTGGGTTGTTTGTTTTTTTTATGAAAAACTCTTACTTATTTTTTTTGTCTGCGCCGCGTAAACATCGTGGTCTGTAGAGTGTTTGTTTTTTTGAAGAACTTTTCATTAAAAGAGTCTGCCTGAGGTCTGCATGATGCAAATTTGGCACAACCATTTTTAAAAACTTTTAAAGTCTGCAGAGTATTAAACACAATCATCCACCACTACCCATGTCCACCACCACCGTCCCCCTCCACCACCACCGTCCGCCACCACCACCGTCCGCCACCACCACCGTCCGCCACCACCACCGTCCGCCACCATCACCGTCCGCTTCCACCACCGTCCGCCTCCACCACCGTTCACCTCTTCTCCTGCAGACGTGATCCGCGGACTGCTGACATTTTACTGCAGAAAAACAAAGTCTTTTAAAGAATAGGTTTTGGGTTCAACTAGTCTATTTGGTAAAGACTTTGACTCTTGAAAAGGACAACATAATGTATTTAGTTTGATGTAATTAAAAGTATATAGGGGGTTGCCACTGCCCATTTGGGCTAGTGATGGGCTTGACCTGGGGAACCCGGGTTCGAGCCTTGAAGCAAACGGGTTTTACCGATTATTCACCGTCGTGCCTTCGGACGGTGGGTGGTCGGGTTTTCCCCGGAAAATGGTGGTTGGTGGGCTAGGGGCTCCGTGCGTGTGGATCATGGTCACGCTGTGCGTCCTTTGGCCATTGGGGCGCCGCGTACGGAGTACCCGGCAGCTACTTGATTGATCGTTTCAAAAAAAAAAAGAGTAAATTTTGATTTTGGTCCCTGTGGTTTAACCATTTTAACCATTTCAGTCCAAAAAGGAATCTTTGATCATATCATGCCCTGTGGTTTCATTTTTGTATCGATTTTGGTCCCTGACACTAACTCTGTTAGTTTTTACAGTTAAATGTGATGGTACTTTGGTCATTTTACATTTGGAGGACTAGTTATGCAAATTTTATTAGATTAGGATAATTGTTGTAATTTTTTAAAATAATAAAAATAAAAAAAATTTAAATATAAAACCCTTCACCACCAACATTACAATCGGAACCCTAACCCCACCAACCCTTCCTCCCCTTGCACCACCGCCTGCACCATCTCCACCGCCAACGATGGTTTTGAGGCGATGGAGGGTGGTGATTGACGCCGGAAAGTCGCCGGAGAAGTTGTTGTGGGAAAGATAGAGTGATTTGAGGTTTAATAAGCCGGAAAGATTGGGGATTTCGTCGGAGATTGAGTTTTGTTTGAAGCTCAAAACACGAATCTGATCTAATTGATTGATGTTGTTTGAATCTAGTGTACCTGTGAGCTTCAAATCTTCAAGAACAAGCTTTGATACTCTGCCATTTAAGCATTTTTTAACACCTTCCTATTTGCAGTAATCATCTCCACTCCATTGAAGTGAGTTTAATGGATCAATTGATGATTTCAGCCCAAAAGTGCTTCTTTATCACCGCTCATTGCACATTCACATTCAAACCATAAGGTAACCAAATTAAGAAGCAAAAGACCCCAATTTCGACCCATCTCATCTCGGTAAGATCTTGAAAGCAGATCAAATTTAGGGCTCTAAAGATTCCCCAAATTCAAATTGAGTGTCATAGTGAAAAGGGTTTTGAATCTTGAGTGATAAAGTCAACATCTTTTCATCTTCAAGAGTGATTCTTGAGCTGCAAAGAGCTGGATGATGGATCTGTCATTCTGTTGTATAACGTATGTGTGTTTGTGTGTGTTTCTTGAGGTAGAGGTGGTGCAGGCGGTGGAGGTAGCGGTGGCGGTGGAGGTGGTGCAGGCGATGGAGGTGGTGCAGGCGGTGGAGGTGGTGCAGGCGGTGGAGGTAGCGGTGGCGGTGGAGATGGTGCAGGCGGTGGTGCAAGGGGAGGAAGGGTTGGTGGGGGTTAGGGTTCCGATTGTAATGTTTGTGGTGAAGGGTTTTAGATTTACATTTGTTTTTTTTTTTTTTGTTTTAAAAAATTACAACAATTATCCTAATCTAATATAATTTGCATAACTAGTCCTCCAAATGTAAAATGACCAAAGTACCCTCACATTTAACTGTAAAAACTAACAGAGTTAGTGTCAGGGACCAAAATCGATACAAAAATGAAACCACAGGGCGTGATATGATCAAAGATTCCTTTTTGGACTGAAATAGTTAAAATGGTTAAACCACAGGGACCAAAATCGAAATTTACTCAAAAAAAAATTAAAAGTATATATTTTGAGTTAAAAAAACTTGTTTATTTTGTCTTAAATGTGATATTTAATGCGAGTTTTAACCATCATTATTTCTGTTACTTCCATGTGTTATCTTTTAATGCATTATATTTAAAAATATTATCCGAGTTTTCTTGTTTTTTTTCCTTTTATTTTTTTCTTTTATTTTTTTTCTGAACGGCAGATGTACGATCCGACTTCGAATTATAATATTATTTTAATTGGGTCTATTTATCCATTTTTCATCCGTGACCGCACCCCAACCCACTTACGAAGAAACCCATTGCTGAAAAAACATTTGGTTTAACTCTGAATATTTTGATCAGAGTAAGAATTGAACCATGACATCTCCCTATTTATATGTCATAGGTATCTAATATTAACCCATTGGGATAAAGATAATTGATTCTTGTTTTTATTTAAAATTCATTTTGTATTAATGGCACAATTTGCGTATATAAGATAGTTATTAATAAAATGAAATGTTGTTATTTCTTTTTGTATGTTGTAGACATATATACAATTTGATGCATTTACGTCATTCCCTATAATAAATGTCGCCTCATAAATCGCATTTAAAAAAATCGACCATATTTTCGTATGTAGGGTGGAGTTATTCAGAAAAAAATGGAAAAATTTAGAAGGGTAAAAAGAATTATTAACCATTAGCATATTTTCAAGTTTCACTATTTTCTTTAAACACTTATAATTTTTACATACAAAACTATTTTTTTTAAATATGTTGTAAAAACAAAGTCATTTATCTTTAAAACAAGTATCATGTTGATATATAAAAAACAATATTTTTATGTTATTTTAGAACATTGTGTAATGTTCATCAAATGTGCTAAACATTGTCTTATCTATTGTGTCTAAAGCCGATCGTTGACTCTAATGTTGATGATTGTATTATGAGTTATGTTCTTCTTAAATGATGATTTTCGAATTACACGATGCTGAAAAATATAAACTTTTTACATATCTAGTGCTCTCAAACTAATCTTGATAAAAAATATGTGTCTAACATCTCAATATTTTTAAATTGTTAAGTTTTCAAAGACTTTGCATTTAACCATTTGCCTATGTATATATTACATTTATTCTTTTTGTTGGTTTACTTTAAGTTTTACTTTCCGATCTTAATTAATGAAAAAATAAAAGATGTCAAATTTTAAGTCATTTCACTACAATAAATGACGTATTTAAGATAAACTTAAAAAACGAAAAATGTAACTTAAACATAAACGAAATACAAACCTAATTGATTTTTTTTTTGTTATTTCTTAGTTGAAGAACTATAAGTAAAATTTAGGGTAAATTAAAAGGACGAAATATGTAATTTACTCAGAAGTTTTTAGACATAATATTTAAAATTAAAGAACATAAGAGATTACAAATATATTATATATATTAAATTTCAATTTCTAATAATTTTATGTTTGTAATCTTAAACAGAGGAGATGACATTACCAGCGGTATGTTCTTTTGAAAATGGTCTTGAATATCGGCTCAAATTGAAAAATGCTGATGTCACTTTGGATATTAAAATGTGTGTATTGTGGTGCTTTTCTTCGGCGTTATACCCTTGAATTAAGTGAGTAAGATGATGTATCTTAATATTTTATTAAAATAAGTAGAGGTCTTGCGTTTAAGTTTTATCTGGGACAAAAAAAAGTTTATAGACTTACAGGTTGGACCAGAGGATTTTTCTTACTTAAAGTGGGTTTTTTTATGAGCGTGGTGTCTGGTAGGAACTGATAGGAAAAGACTGATATACGAGCTTCCCTTCAGAAACATATCACCTTAGTGTCCTACGGTTTCGCACTCGAGGAATGAAGATAATTGGATGGGACAGTGAAACGTCAATAATCCAATTAGCTATTCATAAAAAGGAAAAAAAAATCAGAGAAAGACTCTAGCAATCGTTAGATGTTTGTTTATCTTTGGGAATATAGTTTTTATTGTTGTTAAAAGAAACTATTGTATTATTTTTAACCAAAGTTAATATCTGTACAATATATTACTTATTATCATCCCTATAATTAAACTAAAATCATATTTTTCTTAAATTGTTTGTTTATTTTTTGAAACCTTTCACATCTCATAAGGGATTATTCATAACTTTTCCTATTTCAATTAAATAATTATTTATTATTATTATTTATTTTTTCTTTCTTCCACTCACAATTACTATTCATAAAAATAAAGTGAATTACCGTTTTCATTCTTATGGTTTGATCACATTTGCTATTTTTTCTCCAATTACTACTCATAATATTTTTGTTAATTATTTTTGGATGAAAATTATAATTTTTAAAACTTTGGGGAGCAAGATGCAAAAAAAAAATATGAAAATGAAAAATATGACTAAACCCAAATTAAGAAAACGTTAATTCACTCTAAAAAGTTGCTAATAATAGATATGGGAATGAATAGAACCCTTTGAATATGAAAATTGTTATAGGAGATGAAGAAGAGGACGAGTATCTGATGTGATAGTAAAAACATTCACATTTAGTCTTTATCTCCATTTTTATAATTATACTAAAATTATTATTTTTTTATCATTTTCAATTAAATAATATTTTTTAATACCTTTATCATTACCCTTTCTCTCTTTTCTACTCACAACCACTTTAAAAAATATTAAAAAATTAATAGAGATGAACAGTGTTTTAATCAAATATAGAAATAAATAGTAACATGTTATCTATCATTTACTTACAATAACCTAAAACTATTATCTAATATAAAAAGGCCAATGATAATTGCACGTCCTGTCAGGTGATAAATAAACGCCCTTTGACTTTCTTCACGGCCCGTGAAGGGCCTTACGGGCCGTGAGGGCTTCGAAATTTAATTCTCACAACTGCATCTTATCACGGCCCGTGAAGGAACAAACGGCCCGTAAACGTCCGCACACACGGCCCGTTAACTACCTCAATAACGGCCCGTGAGATCCTTCACGGGCCGTAGTTGTCCTTCTGAGAATTTACTTTCCTCGTTTTGCGTGCACTTTTAAATTTTATAATTATGTGACGCGACGTATTATTCCTTGATTCGATTTAAGATTCTATATAAACCGTTATATATATGACTTGTTATGGTTAGTGAGAAACGAAACAGTAAAAATGTCTTCTCGTGGAGGTAGGAGAAGACGTCAAAATGAGTCATCTTCAAACTCACGAGATATTGTGGAAAGTATTCCCGATCCAATAGATAACCATAATTGGCAGAACGGGAGGAACTGGTCTCAGAATATTATTCACTTTATACGTAACGGTGACTCCCAAACATGTAGAGTGTATTACATGGGTCATTCCGATATTCCGTTACAATTTTGGCGTGAATTACTCGGAAACGTGTCTTTAGGTACAGAGGTATGATTTAAAGTTTTTTTATATATTTTATTTTATTTTAAAATTCTAACGATTAAAAAGTTGTTGTTTTATAGCATGTTCGGGCGTGGACAAATAGACTCACAATATGGAGATACGAAGAAATACGTAGAACCGAAGAGTTGCCGGGTAGTGATCGTTGGACGATTCTCCCATTTGAGTGGTTTAACTTAATATACTCGGGGTCCGTTAATGGTAACGAATTTGGAGACGGGAGTGACTGTCTATATCCCGCGTTATGGGAAGTTGATACGGTAATACTGTTTTCATGTTTTACAATAAAAATCATAAATTTATAACCGTGAATTAAATTGTTTTGTAGGTTTACGTACCAATGACTGATGACGAAGAAAATTGGTATCTTTTTAAGATTTCTATGGACTCACTACAAGTTCGTATATATTCTCCATACGAATGCCGACCAAATACGTGTGATGATTCATGGTGCATTCATCGTAATGCGCGAACGATTTTCGTACAATTCGAATCGTACTTTTTACATTTTCTGTCACGTATACAATATTGGCAGCACTCCGGACAAGAAGAAATCGAAGAACTGGTGGTATCGGGTGAAACCGTTTGGCCCCCTAACGCCGGTCATATTGGTCGAGATTCGGGAGTTGTAATTTGTATGTTATTGCGTAGGTTGGTTCAAAATAGATCTTTAGAGTGGCAAGAGGTTAGCTTACAGGATGCTTGCTTTAGATTCCGAAGATTTATGGCAGACGAACTGTATTCTAGACGTGTAATGTAGAACAGTAATGAAATATTTTATTAAAACATAAACGTTTATTAGTACATTCAAAACGATAAACCGTTATTATCACACAAAAATAAAACACATAATTTTTAATCTTCTTGATCTTTATAAAAGATCCAAGCCGCAAAATGGTTGAAGGAAATTCCAAATTTCTCCCGATATCTTTCTTGAGTTCTTGTCATAATATCCGTATCATTCCATAACATATTTCGATTGTTGTAAACGTCTTTGTAGAGCTGGTGAAATGTCGTGACCTTCCTTCTCAAGTCAGACCACTTGTTGCTAAGTTCACGAGTGGTGCGATATTCTTCACGTTCGAGAATTTGATGAAAACGAGTTGAAACCCGGTTCCAAAATATTGAATTTGGCGGGATAGTACCTGAATTTTCGATACAAGATCTTACTAAAGTCACCTCCTCTTCATCCGTCCACGGATTTTGATCACTTGTAGCACTCATGTTTTGGGTATTGAGTAAATTTGTGTGAATTGTTTGTGTCAAGCGGCTGAATTTATAGACTTGAAAAAGTTTTGTACGGCCCGTGAGAGGCTTTACGGGCCGTGAGTGTGTCACCATACGGCCGTGTAGTGTCAACTGCCGTGTTTTAAAAAGTACAAAGCATCACGGCCCGTGAAAGAGGTAACGGGCCGTGTGGAGATTATGTAACGGGCCGTGAGGTCCGTCACGACCGTGAGGCCCGATAATATATAGGACCTCACGGCCCATTTGCTCATTTACGCCCCCAAAACACACATACGATTTACTCCCGTCACGACCTCCGTATTTTCATCATTTTCATACATCCGACTCCCTACTACGGTACGTATTCAAATCCGTATTTTATTTTTGTGTATTTTTTCGTTTAAATATATTAAAATTATATTTAAAAAATCTGGAAAATTGAAACGTTTGGGGGTTACGGGCCGTGAAGGGTGGTCACGGGCCGTATGCTTTTGAATTTTCAGAGTGTTACGGGCCGTGACCGTCCTTTACGGCCCGTAATCCTTTGAAACTTAAGTGGGTTACGGGCCGTGATGGTTCTTTACGGGCCGTAACCCTTTTTTTTCTGGTGAATTTATTATTTTTTTTTTTGCAGATTATGCCGCCCCGCAAACGTACACGTCCGGAGACTGAGCCCGAGGGTCAGGGTGACTTTCTGGACCCACACCCTGATCTTCGTTTCCGAGGGAGACCCAGCCACGGCAAAAGCTGTGGAAGCTGATTGGACGTCCCCTGAAGGGGACACGCACCATCGACTGGGACGTGCTGGAGGAGGTCGGAGACATAGCACGTGCCCAGGATATCATCGGGCTGGACGGAGAGACGCCGTGGAGGCGGATGTTTGATTTGGGATCGAGGAGGGGCTACCGGGAGCTGACGTTGCAGTTTTTGTGTACGTTTCAGTTCACTCCCGCCTTTGAGGATCAGGACCCCGCCAGCACATAGCGGTTCGATTTAGGCTGGGGACCACCGGTAGGTACGAGTTCACCCTCGCCCAGTGGGCGGTGACTCTTGGGTTTTACACCCAAGAGGAGACGGAGGATCCTCGTTTTTATACTGACGAGGTCCAGTCGGAGCCGGCTCCTTTGGTCGGATGGTGGCCGACCATTTCCGACCAACCGTGGGAGGGCGCCATTAGGGCGACCTCTATTAGGGATCCTTTGCACCGGTATCTACACAGGTGCATTGCCGGCACCATTGCCGGCAGAGACCAGAGCATGGAGCAGGTGTCGCTCCTTGACTTATTTTTTTGAGGGCCTTGCTTTCACCCAGACGGGTGAATCTAGCTCACTGCATGGCCGCCTATTTTTTGAGCGTCATTCAGGGCAAGGTAAAAAATATTTCTACTAATTGTTAACAAATAAGTATTATCTATTATGCGATTCATAATTATGCCTATTGTTTGATTGTTTTGCAGATGGATAGCCCGATTGTTTGCGGCTCGTACATTACCGTCATTGCCTCGCGCTTAGGGTTGTTTACGGACGCCCTAATTGCGAGGCAGACTACGGACACGCCGCCTCGGATTTTGGGTCGACAGACCGTCATGGCCATGGGGATTGCCGCCAAATTTGGCGACGACCTCCGATGGTCCACTGATGGTGGTCGGACCGTCTGGCAGCCGGTGCCGGACGTTGGTGAGGAGGAGGAGCAGCCGGCGCCGCAGCAGCAGCCGCAGCCCCAGCCACACGCCGGACCACCCGTCCCACCGCCTGTTCCCAGGACCATCATTCGGCAGATTCCGCCGACGGGGGAGTTTATGGCGGAGGCACTACATATGTTGCGCCAGTCCCAGGCCTTGCTATTATGGACGGCGGATGCGTGCAGCATTTTGGCTGCTAGCCAGGGTATCGACCTCCCCCCTCGGCCGGAGTTGCCTCCGTTTGTCAGACGACCTGCGGGTGATGACGAGGAGGCTGCTGGTGGTGGTGATGCGGAGGATGCTGGTGGTGGTGATGCTGGTGGTGGTCATGACGCATAGATAGTAGGATTTTATTGTTTTATTTACCTTTCATGTAAAAAATTTGTAAAATTATGTTTATATATTATGAGTTATTTTGGATGACGTTTAAATGTTTAATTATATGTTTACAATTGGTTGTGCTTGTGGAGGAAGTGGTTTGTACGAATAATATTAAATCAACCTTTTGGAGAATAAAATCAGTACTTGAACCTACTCGTCCCACATAAAGAAATATATAATCCTTCAGAAAATCCGACGCCAGGCTCTGCAATTATATAAACATACTTGAATCTCAGTCGGAAAAGTTGCACTGAAAAACATACTTGAATCTCAACATATATTATGCATCTCATATCATTAACATTCCTACACACCTTTTATGCTAACCAAATGCCCAGCTCATATAAACAAAATTCAAAGGTTGAAGAAAAATTCGATAATCTTCTTATTGCATTTTTCTTTGGAAAACGAAAGAATAGATTACATGTTTACAATTCAACAACAATAAAGAATTGAATAAATAAAGAATTGAAAGAATTGATAAATGTGTAAACTATACTAAATCTACATGTTCAACCGGGTCTACGGGCCTTAGTTCAAGATATTTTTGAATTCGACTTCCGTATATAGCCTCCCAATCATTGGCGTTTTCTGTTTTGTACAAATGCCAATATTTGCTCGGAACAGGCATTGGATAGTCACCCACTAATCGAATTCTAATGAAATGGCAATCTTGAACATAAGCAATTGAAATTATATGATGTTCACTGATATCACGAGGAGATAACCAGAACGGGAAAAAAGTAGCGGAGTTGCCGATCGATATAAAAATTATAACCACTCGAAACCTGTTAGCAATAAGGATTGTAGCAGGTGGCACTGTCATCCAATTTTTGTGTGGAGCCGCACCTAACCCGTTCCAGTTTAATGATTCCCTTATTTCGTTTATATCAGGAAACATCGCAGCGTACCTATGTCTGTTTTCATCCAACTCAGATATAAGTTCCGTACGTATAAAACGCCAGTGATTTTCACCATATCCCAGTGCGAGTGCTATAGCACGAAAACCACAATTGCCGTCCGCTAAAACATCATCCGCACCTGAAATATACGGGAAAAAGAATGATGGAATCCAGCGGTTAAACCGGAAAAAATTGTTTTTATCTTCGTCGCCCGGGATATATGAAAACTTGGAACTCTGTTGAGATAATCCATCTTTGGCTCTTGATTTTGAAGACATGGATTGACTGCGCTGCAAAGGCCCTTGTTTTGACTTCACCACCGAACTTGAATATGTTGGCGGACCTTCAAAATTTTCTCTCGGTTGAACATATGAACTATGTCTGGGGGCGTCTAATATTGTTTCTTTTTGCTTATCTTTTTTTGGACGACCCCGTGTATTTGTTTGGACTTTAGGAGGTTTTTTATCCGTTTTTGAAGGAGTAACGAAAGATTTGAAAATATTAATCAAAGATCTTTTCACGCTTTCGGGTTGGACAAGTAAATGTTTTGTCACCATCTCCATCTCTTTATGTACATCTACTTGAACCTCCCGTACAATATACGCGGGTGAAAAATCTAGCTTCCTCCAAAAAACATCAATGGCATCGAGCGGGATACATTGACCTATAAAATAATATATTAAATAAAATATAATAAAAGTTTTCATGAAAAAAATAAAAACGTAAAAGAACATTCACCTGTTTGAAAGTAATTGTTTAATTTACAAGCACACGGAAGACCAAAGCTGGTAAAAAGATGGCAGCCACATGATTCTTTGGATATAATTAGATGATGTATCCTGTTAATCTCACCGACTAACATATCCAAAGCCGCAATAGAAACGTTACCTCGCAGCAATTTAAGCACTTCATGATTATGCTGCACCATAAGCATGATTTTGCTTTTGGTAAAACTTTCTTTTATAGCAATTTCCTGGGTAGCTAAGATATTATTAATGAAAGGAATAAATCTATCCAGGGTGCTATTGGTTGCTTTCAGGTAACTTTTCAACAACGAATGTTGGCTCTCAACTCGGTTCGTTGTGTGCTGACCGAAGTTATAACTTCTATTTATCCACGCCGACACAAATCTCTCTTTGTAGGGGTCCAACCAGTTATTTTTAGGTACATCAGCACTTCTATTAAAAAAAATGCACTTATTTTTATATAAATATACATATATTTTTAAGAATAACACTAGAAAACTTACTTGAATGGTTGGACACCAATCTGCGATAAAGCCGGTCGTAATTATAAGCGTATATGTCCTCCGTTTCAGAGTTAATAAGTACCGACCACACATGCTGAAAAGCACCCCACTCTTCATTTGAAAAACTCGCCTTACAATGTTTAGCAATATTTTCCGAAATATGCCATCTGCAAAGTAATCGAACAGCACTCGGAAAAACTTCTTCTGACGCATTCATCAGAGCGAGGTCTCGGTCGGTTAGTATAACACGGGGCTCCATACACTTATCTTCCAGCGTTGCTTTTAGTTGCTCTAACACCCATCTGAAGTTGGCTTCACGCTCATAATCAATGAATGCGTGAGCAACAGAAAAAGATTTCAGGGTGGATGTCACACCAACCATTTGAACAAAAGGCATTTTATACAAGTTAGTTTTGTATGTTGTGTCAATCATCAGCACGTGTGGGTAAGCACGCCATAATGTGTGAGAAGTGGGATGTATAAAAAAAACCCCGTCGACGGTATTTGTCGGTTCCTCAATGTGAGGGGTGTAAATATATTGATGTTGTTGTAGTATAGAAAAAAAAACCTGCATTGGGGTTTTACCAATTCTGGTGGACTTTTTATTTTTGCCCGAGCATTATATACGGTTCGTAACCCAGACACGTTATTGGGATTTTGTCCCTCAACGTGCCTAGAATGTTTCGAGGGTCAATATTTTGCTCGGTCAGATTCCTTACAGTAGAAAGCTCATTTTCGGTGAGCCTCATTGCGTATGCATGTCCTTCCAGGTGTTCAGCAGGTTCATGGTTATGAGTATCATCCACAACAACTATAATCCACCCATCTCTCTGCATCTGGTACTTACCCTGCAATTCAAATTGACAGTTTGTTTTTTTCGTGCCACTTTTTCTTAGAGTGGATGCTCCCTTATATACACCACCCCGATCGCATTTCAACCAAATTTTAACCACCAAACCATTCGAACTTCTTTTTGAACGTTTGGTGACAATAACGAACCCATTATCTCGCCCCACTTTAGTTGCCCAATCAACTAATTCTTCACGAGATGAGAAAACCTAATCAATTTAATATTTTTAGTTAGTTATTACTAAATGATAGTAAAATGAAAGTAAAATTAAATATGATATATCTTATAACCTGATTCGTGTCGTATAAACCCTTTTTACCGGAACCAGAACCGTCATTATCCCCGCTGCTATCGCCACCGTTATCACCCCCGTCATCGCCGCCGTCATTCCCGCCGTAATTGGACGCGAACTGTCCTGGATAGTTTGAAGCAGCCTCTTCGTAATAACCGTAACCCTCCTGAGGGTAATAGTTATATTCCGAACCAAATAAATAGTTGCTATCCCAGAAAGACATCGTAACGTTAGATATTAACGTTTATATAGTACTTGAAATGGAATATTGCGTTTATGTAGTAGTTGAAATGAAATGAATTTATATCGTTGAATTATGAAATGAATTTATAAACTAACGTTTATATAGTAGTTGAAATGGAATATTGCATCTCGTCACATAATTAACACGAATATCGAGGAATATTACGTCATATCAAATAATGTAATAAATACAAATTTACACGACTATCGAGGAATATTACGTCATATCAAATAACGTAATAAATACAAAATTACACGAAAAACGAGGAATAATATATCTCGTCAAATTATTAAAAGTGAAACTAGGACCCGTAAGTAAGTTCACGGCCCGTAAGACGAATTCCATACGGGCCGTGAAGAAGTTCACGGGCCGTAAATAAACACGACCGTGATCGTATTCACGGGCCGTTACGTTTTGAATTACGTTTCTGAATGACCGATTTGACTTGCGACAGACCATACGGCCCGTGAAGGGCCTTACGGGCCGTAAAGAGGGCGTCCAGATATCCTGGAGGGCGTCTCTTTAGTAGGCCCCTATAAAAAACACACTTACAAATATATAGAGGGTGGGATATGAATGCTGTAAAATAATATGATTTTTTATTACTATAATTAAAGGTGAGTGTAGAAATAGAAAATATAATGCAAATACTCTAACTCAATAGCTTATAGCTTTTTTATATAGAACATTCATAAATAAAGTTTAACTGCTTATAAACCGAAATCCCGGACCCGAAACCCTAAAAGATAATCGACGCCTCATAATTATTTTCACTCCGTTCTTTACAATCAACGTCGACTATACTCTTACCTTACATAGTATTCTGCAGCCGCTGCTACAACAATGTATGTATAGACTGAGTCTGAGTCTGATTTTTTTCTTATCTATACTATTCCGATCATCGAATCGATGATTATTAGCGTTTGATTGGTTTTGATTTGGGAAGATCTAATGGTTTTTATTATCGATTGTTATCTATGGCTACATAATTAGGCATTTTAGATTATCTTATATTTATTGTTTGTGTAGATCTAAGATTTACCAATCTAAACAATTTCCTTTTATTTTTCAAGTAATTTGGATAGGAGCTATCTATACGACCAATTTGTACGTTCTATCTCAAGAAAGAAGACTTGACCAAAGGTATGTAAAATAGGTATACTTTGATACTATTAATATAAGATGTTATATCTAAATTTGGGAGGCCAAATGGCACCAATGTGTCTCAAACTTCTTTTATGATTGAAAAATTGGCAATTTTTATTCTCTTTATAGGGTACTGTATTAAAAAAATTTATTTCATCTTTAATTTTAATGACATTTAACTGATTTCTTTAGATTGTGCGTCCCCCAATTTTTTTTTTCGAAATTCTTGTGTTGGGTACAAATTTAACTCATTGATGGTTTGAATGTGTGGTTTAGAAAGTGGTACTTGGTCTGGGTATTAAAAAAATGACATATTTAGCTACGATATGTTAGTTTTACGATAGTCTCGGTTTAAATCTCTGTGTTTTACGAATTGTCTTAATTTGAGAAGCAACATTTAATTTGTTTTTATTTTTTGTTTGAGTTTTGCAAACCATACTCATTTCAGTCCAATTTACTAACGATATTAACATTTTCTAATTAAGAGAGTGTTAGTTGTGTGTTAATTGATCAAAATATCTCTCATTTTAAAAACTATATAGTCAAGTATACAAATTAAAAACAACTCAGACCCACCCCAACCCCCCTCTACACATCATCTTCATGACTACCACCAACGGAAATCACACGTTGGAAATCAAACCACGATTATCACCACATAAAACCACCTCACCGCAACATACCATCACCTACTCCACTCATCGCTACTCCCCTCTCAGGCTCAAGCCACAACTACCTCTATAAACCATCCAATTTCTATTTTTTACATTTTAGCGTCTACAAGAGAGAGAGAGAGAGAGAGAGAGAGAGAGAGAATGAATACAACTGCCACCCCCTACTCCCACTCAGGGTCATCGTGATCTCCAATCACCATATTTTGGTGACAGAGCTCGATGGTCGTTTGACCGTTGTCCATGACGGTAAGAGTGTCTTAGTCAGAATCATCCCCTCTAATCGCAACAATCTCTAAATTTCCTATGTTCCGCCCTAATTCTTGACTGGTTGTGATTTCATAACAACAAGTAGATCCGACGAGTTTCAGGTGGTTAGGGTCTAGCATATAATGATGATGGTCGTTATTGGCTGGAGTGCTAGAACGAGGTGGCGATGAAGGTGATTATGATGGTGATTCATGGTTGTGAAGATGGTGATGCCAAGTTGGTGGTTACAGCTACACATGTTCCGACTTGGAAGTGAGACCGTGCGGCGATGGTGATGATAGTGGTCGAGCTAGAGGCTGCAACTGGTGGTGGTCTTCGGCCTAGATTACCACATCGGTGGTGATGGGTGGGGCAGTGGAGGGAGAGGGGGAGAGGGAGGGATGGAGGGAGAGAGAGAGGATAAGAAATGAGATTTTTTTAAAATCATATAAGCCTACGGGTATTTTGATCTTTAAATAAAAATCTAACAGAAAATGTTAACTCTGTTAGTCAAAATGACAAAAATAAAAAACAACTTGCAAAACTCAGGCCAATAATAAAGACAAATTAAATGTTGATATTTAAATAAAGACAATTCATAAAACCCAGGGACTAAAACCAAATTAACTCTTTAATTTTATAACAAGCTTAGGCATTAAAGATTACCTTCGTTAATTTTTTTGTTAAAATAGGATAATATGTTAGTATTCAAACCTTTTAGTTTCATTAATTTTTATGCTAAATGGGCATATCAGTAAGGATAATAATCAATTCCCGTCGATTCATGGAGGGTTTGGGTATGGTCTGAAGAATAACGGCGGGAGGGAGCTTCTTGACTTTGCTTTAGCGCATGACCTAGGCATCATAAATTCATTTTTTAAGAAAAGAGACTCGCATCTAATAACGTTTAGCAACGGCGGGAGACACGCAGATAGACTATCTGCTGATGAGGGGAGAAGATCGTAATTCGTGAAAGGACTGTAAGGCAATCCGGGAGAGACAGTAGTGACTCAACATCATATGTTGGTGGCTGATCTACGCGTGAAGAGAGCAATTGTCCAACCAAATAAGAGAATTAGACCTACGATTAGATGGGGCCAGCTCAAAGATGAAAAGCTTACCACCTTTAGAGATAAGGTCATACCAATAATCCAAACTGAGCCACAGGAAGACGTAAACCAAATGTGGGAGGATATGACAACTACAGTTATGCAAGCAGCTAAAGAAACTCTTGGACTTGCAATAAATAGGACAGTAGGTCATAAGGAAGCTGGTGGTGGAACGAAAATGTACAGGAGAAGATAAGTATTAAACAACAAAGTTTTAGAGACCTTTTGCACTGTAATAATAAAGAAGAACGGGCAGAGTTAAAAGATAAATACAAGGAGGCTAAGCGAGAAACGTAAAAGTCTATGTCAGAGGCAAAGAACACAACGTACGAGAGAATGTATAAGCGATTAGAGACGAAAGAAGGAGAAAATCATATGTTTAAGATTGCCAGGGCAAGAGAAAGTAGAAGATGGGACCTGAAAATGGTAAAGTTTATAAAGGCCGCGGATGGAAAGGTCTTGGTGAAGGAGAACGACATCAAGGTGAGATGGAAAACTTACTTCGATAACCTTTTCAACATAAGAAACCCTAACCAACAAACTGCGATCAATAAAATAACTCAACCAAACTAACAAAACAAGTGTTATTGTAGAAGCATCACAGTCGACGAAGTTAAGAGAGCGCTGAAGAAAATGGGAAGGGCTAAGGCGGTGGGGCCAGACAACATACCGATTGAAATGTGGAAGTGCCTGGGAGACGAGGGCCTGCAATAGCTAACAGACTTATTCAACACTATCTTCAAAACCGGAAGGATGCCAGAGCAATGAAGAAGAAGTGTCATAGTCCCCATATATAAGAAAAAAAGAGATGTCCAATATTGTGCAAATTACAGAGGAATAAAGATATTAAGTCACACGATAAAACTATGAGAAAGAGTTATTGACACGAGAATTAGACGAGAAACTCAGATAGCGGTAAACCAATTTGGATTTATGCCAGGACGCTCTATAACAGAAGCCATACACGTCATAAGAAGGATAACGGAGAAATATAGAGAAAAGAAAATGGACCTCCATATGATATTCATTGACATAGAAAAAGCATACGACAGTGTGCCGCGTCAACTCATTTGGAAAGTCTATGACTTAGAAGGGTACCAGAGAGATATATCAAATAATAATGGATATGTATGGAGGGGTAAAAACGTGTGTGCGAGCACTAGTCGGAGACACAGACTTTTTCCCGTTGGAAGTGGGACTACACCAAGGATCGACATTGAGCCTATTTCTCTTCACAATAGTGTTGGATGAGATGAACAAGTCTATACAAGAGCCAGTCCCGTGGTGCATGCTATTTGCGGATGATATCGTCTTAATATCACAATCTAAAACGGTGCTTAACGAGAGGCTAGAACTGTGGAGAGCGATACTAGAGCGCATAGGCTTAAGGATAAGTCACTCTAAAACGGAATACATGCATTGTAACTTTAGTGGTGAGGCTGAAGAGGACACCCAAATCAGTATCCAGGTTATGACGGAACCACAGACGTCTAGGTTCAAATACCTGGGCTCGTATGTACCGGAGGACGGAGAGATACACAGTGATGTAGCTTACTGTGTGCAATCAGGATGGTGCAAATTGAGAGCAGCATCAAGGATCCTGTGTGATAAGAGGTTCCCAGCAAAACTAAAGGGAAAATTATACAGAGTGGCAGTACGTCCAGCTATGTTATACGGAACAGACTGTTGGGCAATAAAGAAATCGCACCAGAGACAAATAGAGGTCGCGGAAATACGAATGCTGAGGTGGATGTGTGAACACACAAGATTGGAACGAATAAGAAACGACGTGTTTTGACAGAAGCTAGAGGTGGCTTGTATCACAGATAAAATACGAGAGGGAAGATTAAGATGGTTTGGACACGTAAAGCGGAGGCCGATGGTAGCACCCGTTAGAGCAGTAGAGAATATCAACATAGAAGGTAGGAGGAGTAGAGGTAGACCTAAGTTGACTTGGAAGAGATAATTAGACGAGATATGGTAGACTTGCACCTCTCTGAGTACATGATCGATGATAGGAGTGTGTGGAGACGTAGAATTAAAATTAAGGACTTTTAGCGGGTTCTGTGGGTAGGAAGGGTAGACGTACACTTGTTGCGGGACCCCTGTTTTCCTCAATCTGCCCTCATACGCGATTTTTGCCGCTTATTTGATGTACGCACTTTTTAAATATTTATGTCTTTTATACCTGTGTGTTGTATGCCGTATATTAGGATTGCTATTGTTATTGATTTCGTTATTGAGTCGGGAGTCTCTTCAAAAGCGGTCTCTCTATCTCCCAAGGTAGAGGAAAGACTCGTCAACACCTACCCTCCCAGACCCTACTCTTAAGTGAGATTTACTGGATATGTTTGTTGTTTGTTTGTAATTTTTATGCTAAATAAATAATCCTGTTACAAAACTAAAAGTTAACACCTAAATATGTCTTTTTCTTAGTATCTAAATAAGTTACTTTGTCTAAGACATGTACAATCAGTGTTATTAACTCATCAAATGAGTTAAACTAAATTGAGTTAACCTACTAAGACTTTTAATCACTGACTTTTCCATAGCATGAACTTCAAGTTTGCATAAAAAATCTTACTAGTAGCATCTGATATACAATAAAATGAATATCTACTATGTAGTGTGACTTTTTTTTATTAAAAATAGTAGTAATTGGTAAGTACATAATGAACATCTACTATGTAATGTGATCGAAACGTGTTTTATCTCTTGTTTATGGAGGGAGATGATACATTACTATTATAACCTAAAATATAAATTGTTATTCATGATGTTACATAGAATAAATTATTAGAGCCAAGTCACAACCTTTTGTAGAACGATACAGATGATGCATATACAAGAGTCGCTGTTAAGTTTAGTGATTGTAAAAAAAAAAAGTAAAGTAACATCATCGTGCTAGAGAAATGGCTTTCATAAAAACTAAAATTACCAAGGGACGTGTCTTTACTCGTACCATTTCCTGACAAACATCACCTTCTTCAAAAATTTACTAGGGATCTATCTGTAAACAAAAATCATTTGATTTATAATCTCTTTAACTATAATTAGAATTTCTCTAGTTTAGTCTCATACATTGTATCCAGGATAAAAAAAATCATAAGAGGGGTATTATCTTTGATTCATTCACATTATTCTCAATCATTTAAGAGTGAAGTCTTGTAATGTCAACTATTATAGACAACACATGTATTTAAATTTTAAATAGAGTAAATGTCATTTTCATTCCTGACGTTTTGTTGAATTTGTCATTTCAATCCAAATTTTTTTCTTTTACCATTTCAGTCACTGTAGTTATTAAATGTTGTCATTTTCACCCACTTCACTAACTCCGTTAAGATCTCCGTTAAATATGAGGGTATTTTAGTATTTTTTTAACACCCTAATTATCCAATTATAACAAACTAATCAACTAATATTTGATCAAAACTAAAAAAACATATAAAGAGACTAGTGAGACTGGGCGTTTCGATTTAAAAGTTTCAATTAACTCTAACTCATGTTGTTCGATTGAGATGTGTTGTGGGATTTCAATTGATCTTCACGTTTTGATCGAACATGCACCGTTGTTCGATTGAGATCTATTGTTGTCATATTTTGTTTGATTGAATTTTGTTGTTGTCACGTTCAAACAAACGTTACAACAACATACCTCAATCAAACAAAGCGTGATAACAACAAAACGCACTCAATCCTACAATAGCCCTCAATCGAATAAGGGCACACGTTAGAACAAAATGTGAAGATTAATTGAAATCTCACAGAACTCAATCGAACAACATGAGTTAGGGTTAATTGAAACTTTTAAATCGAAACGTCCGGTCTTATTAGTCACTTCATGTTTTTAGTTTTAATTGAATGTTAATTGATTAATTTGTTTTAATTGGATAATCAGGGTGTTAAAAAAGACTAAAATACCCTCATATTTAACTGAGATCTTAACGGAGTTAGTGAAGTGGATGAAAACTACAATATTGGTAAACTATAGTGACTGAAATAACAAAAAAAAAGTTTTTGGATTGAAATGACAAATTCAACAAAACGTCAGAGACGAAAATAGCATTTTACTCTTTTAAATAACTGCTTCTGACATCTTATTTAGGTGAAAATCATCTAAACGCACCCAAATATTGTTATACCCTTTGCGGATTGAAGTTTAATTACAAGTTAATTAGCATAATTAGTAGTATCATCGTCATCATATCCTAGGTCTAGCAGCAAGAGTCAATCTTTAAATTAAGCAACTTCTGCTTTGATCAAGTGTATAGCTGAAGCTTTGAACTTATTCAACTAATTTTGACTATATGTCAGCAAACTATAGATTCTTTAGAAATCAATTATCAAAATTTTTTTCTTTATCAAAAGGTGTTAGCCTATGACCTTGTAATTTAGTTATATAAGTTACTTCTCAAAAAATCCAACTGAGACCTAATTAGTAGGTGTTTAGGAGTAATAAAAATGTTTAGGAAAAAATTAATACATAAAGCCATGATAATCTTCTTATCAGGAAAACAATTAGTGAAAATAGAATAGCAATTTGTAATTCACACCTAACACAGAAGATTTACTCTTAAAAAATATTTATTGAACATAATATTTACTTTAAATTCTAATCTTTGTTAACTATATGTTAGAGATTTAAATAATTTGTTTGAGAAAAACAAGTCATAACCAACATATTCTAAAAACAATTCCATGTTTTACTATCATGACCACATAAAAACAAACGGCAATATTGCTTGCTTGATATTTAGGTTAGCCAATTACATGTTTTTATCAAGTATTTTAACATTGTGGGTTCATTTTTATATTAGATTTTGTGGTGAATCATGGCTCCCAAAAGATCTAACAAAGGTAAAGAGAAAATGGAGTATGATGCCAAGGTTGTATTCAAGACTCCTGAAATGAGATCCACTGGTCAAAGGGTTGCACTCTCCAAACAGATTGGAGGTATGTTTTCTTCAAAATTTTTAAACTTTTATTTTACTATTTTTTAGCTCATCGTCATCAAACAACTGGTCACCTTATCGGTTTACCGATAGACCGTTTGTTTAAGTCGAAAACCAAAATACGTCATAAATAATTTACA